>CAJQZP010000031.1:3132500-3440000 GCA_907164705.1 Parnassius apollo | reverse complement strand
TCGGTTCTTCGAGCTATATGGCCAGCCCATTGCCACTTCACCATACCGTTGGGCTAGTAAGCGGAAGTGGCAATGGGTTGGCCATACAGCTCGAAGAACCGATAACCGATGGGAAGAAAGGAAGCAGAGATAACATATGATACGATTTCAGAAAGTGAGGACTCTGAAAATGATTTATCTATGTCAGTGTTAGTAAAAAGGATACGCACTGCCAATGAATGCTTGCCAGAAGATGTGGATCAACAGATACCTTCTATTTCCTGCTCCACTACATTTATAAGCTGTTCATCGCCGAATGTCACTTCTAGTTTTAGTAAAACCCAACAGTATATGTAGCACAACAGTCACAATCCAAATGAATTTCCACAATGGATGGATCGTGAGGGCCCAAAAAAATTACAGTCACCTTTGTATTACTATGAGTGTATGATAAATGATGAAGTAACAAAAATGTGGATTCATTACACAAATCTGTACGCAAGATAAAAGAATGTCGTCGCTAATATAACTACTCCAGAAATGAAGTGTTTTTTGGGTATACTTTTATACAGCGGTCATGTCGTGGTACCACGCAGGTATATGTATTGGGAGAAATCTTCTGATACTCATTTTGATATAGTTTATAATACCATGTCAAGGGATCGTTTCACAATGATAATGAAACACATACATTGCTGTAACAACAATGTCATTCGTACAGATAGTGATAAATTTGTGAAATTTAGACCTTTGTTTGACTTACTAAATAAAATTTTTTGAGACATGGCATCTTTTGAGCAAAATTATAGAATTGACGAATCTATGGTACCATACTATGGAGGCCATAGCTGCAAGCAGTTTATACGCGGAAAAACAATCCGATGGGGGAATAAAATTTGGGTTGGTGCAACTAGGTTGGGGTATGTTTTTTTGTTTAACCCATACCAGGGACATTCTTCAAATATAAAATATGCTACAAAAATTTGGATAAGGGGAAAGTGTCATTTTGAGATTTCCTGATGTTTTACGGTCATGCAATCCAAACACTCAATTTCATCTGTTTCTTGATAGTTATTTTTCTTCGATTACTCAATTTCACGAATTGAGTAATAGAAGTATTAGAGCTACAGGAAATATTCGTGAAAATCCTACCTCTAGATGTTCACTACATGAAAACAAGGTTACAATCGACGGTTTGTTATCGCACGACGCGGTCACTCGCTACTTTGGTAGGGAGCGAATTGTAAGTGTCAGCGTGTATAAATAGCAACTGTTTCGACTCGCCGCTTCACTTAGCGGTCAGCTTTTCGCCGATAAATGTGCTATATTACCTGAGGATGCCTAAAACGTGTAGAGGCGATAACACGTGTCGTATTATTTTCTTCGTCGATGGTTTTGTGTCTTGCCTGGAATAGTGGTGTTGAGAGTATAGTGGTGGTTGGTCTAGTGGTGACGGAGTTAGTGTATGCAATTGAGGGAGGGCGGGAGGTGCGCTTGCAATCCAGGTAAGACACATCATTTTATATGTTTAGCGGAAAGTTGCAAAGAAATTTATATTTTGCATATTTTTTATTATAATGGATTTCCGCAAAGTAACGCCTGATTCTATCAATTATCTGGTATAAATGTGTATAGTTATAAATGTCAGTTATATTTACACCCAGAAATATGTTTTGTTTCATATCGTACCTTTGTTTAAATTCTTGGCAAATAAACCATTATAAGCAGTATAATCTCTGTTTTATTTAATTCACAAAATGCTTTAGTATTAGTAGCCGATCTTACTGCCGGGCGTTATAACGCCACTAGTTTTCTGGCTTTTCCGGACCAATAATTTTTTTACAATTATATTTCAACATTATTACTTTGTACTAAGGTTTGATGATGTACAACATACTCCAAAATCAGTGCCGTCCAAAACAAGAAAGTTTCAGTAATATCTGGATGGTTCGTGCCAAATTACAACGGAACAAATGGAATGTTCTCGGTGTTTTACTGTATTTTTATCTGCGGCAGGTGTTTATCAGAAAGGTATATAAGAGGTGGTGGTATTAGATAACCGGGTAGTGACAGTGTTAGAATATCCAATCCCTTATATCGTCACGTGGGTGTCGTAAGGGGCGACAGTGGATAACCAATACATAAAATGGGTAGCAGTATCTTCTTGTTAACTAATATCAATAATAAAAAGTTGTGCCGGTTGCGGTTGATTGAAGAATAATCCTTAGTAAACAAAATATCATATTAATCATGTAATGGCGATGTAAGAATTTCCATTATCATATGTCGTGTCGTAAGAGGCGACAAAGGAAGGAATCGAAAAAGAAAATGTTCAGCAGCGTCTTCTTTGTAACAACTAAAACAAACCTACGGTTGCCAGCTCGCCTGCCCTTCGTTTCAACTATCACAAATATCTCCCACATGACGCCATCTATGGAGGCCCATGTTCAGCAGTGGACAGTTACTGTATAAAATGACACCGTAGCGGTAACGTTACAAAGTGACGGTTCAATTGATTCGATCAAATTATCGACTTGAAGGATTGGTTTTGAAAAGGGAAATAGTAAAAAATGAATCACCTTTTCTTGCACTATTTTGAAAATAAATAATTGCTGTGAAAAAACCAAATCTTTTTTTGGTGTAAGAATTTAAAAAAATCTTGCATAATTACGTATTAATGGTACATGGAGCAGGCAGCTGACCTAAGTAGGTGGCGCAAATATGAATATCTGAGAGGTAAATACATATTTGTGTTATTTGCTGTATTGCTGTAGATTTTTGTTCCTATAAAGTGCGAGAAGTTCCTAAGAAACTGTATGCCCGAGTAGTCGTGCTGGTGATTAAAGGGCTGGTTTTTTTCTCGCTCATAGGCTGAGTATACGAGTTATATTCAGCGAGGAAACGCAGCCAGTGTACTTGGCACGATATCACGAGGATAAGGACCGTATCATAATGATTTATTTATGTTTTTAGTGTTAGTTTTTCTTTATAAATATTTTTTTTTTAATTGTATCTGTAGGTCAAAATGGCGTAAGGCGTCGTAGGTTCAGTGAAGAAAACAGTTTATATTTACGTTCACAGTCTTTTAATAGTCCACGACACAAAGCACACTACAATAAAGAGTCTGAAGGGAAGCGAGCACAATAATAATTACAAAGAATAGCACAAGCAAGAAAGTAAGAGATAGCATTAACAAATAAACTGTACGTGATTAGCCGCGAGCGCAAAGGTGTTACAGGGGTCTAGTCGCAGAGGCGATCAGCAGGTAACTAACTTGATAAAACAGAATATGCGCGAGCGCCGCGATTCAATGCCCGGCCGCTCTTGCGTTGTCGTCTAGAAAAAGGTCGATCCACAATGGTCCCAATGTGTTAAATTCTTGTTCTCTAATGGTTACAGAATACATAATTAATTACGTTTACTGTAGGTGTTGTATGTGTTTATGTGTAAGTGTTAGTGTGTTTCTGTGTTAATGTGGTGGAATCCTCACATCACTCCCCCCCAGAGGCCGTGCCTACGGTCGATAAAAATCAGGAAATCTGACATGCCTACTGGACCTTGTAGTTTTCCGGTTTTCTAAACTGTCGTCCATGACTTTGGGGCTGCAATCAGGAGTGAGGTCGCAAGGCGGATCGGTGTTGAGCATATAGGCCGGTTTCAGGCGGTCTATAGAAACTGTTATCTGTTTACCTTTAACGATGATCTTAAATACTTTATCATCTCTTTCGGTCACTTCATGTTGACCGGAATATGCAGGATGGAAGGTGCTTTTCAGCCGGTCTTCCCTAAGGAATACGTGGCTGGAATTAGCGAGATCCTTATATATAAATATTTTATTTTTATTATGCCGTGATGCGGGACGAGGCTGCAGTTTCACACAAACTGAACGAATTCGTGCAGTAAAATCCGTAATGTCAGTTGTGGTGCTTACTGTGGAAAAATTCGCCTGGGAGTCTTAAAGGCTCGCCGTAGACGAGTTATGCTGAGAAACACTGCAGATCAGCTTTAAATGCGCTTCTGATGCCCAATAGTACTAGAGGTAAAGATTCCGTCCAGTTGCTATCAGCGTGACATGTAATAGCTGTCTTCAGCTGTCGGTGGAATCTTTTCACTAGGCCATTAGAAGCGGGATGGTAAGCTGTGGTCCTGCGGTGTTTGAATCCGATTATTTTCGATAGATAATTAAATAAATTGGATTCGAACTGCCGTCCACGGTCCGTCACTATGTCAGTTGGACAACCAAATCTGGCGATCCAACCTGATAGGAGTGCCTTCGCTACAGTTTCGGCTGTAATGTCCGCTATGGGGATAACTTCTGCCCATCTCGTGAAACGGTCAACTGCTGTTAAGCATTAGCGGAAATCATTCGAGTATGGGAGTGGACCAATAAGATCGATATGCACATAGGAAAACCTGGCTCGTGGTAAATCGTATGTGCCTAAAGGTGCTAACACATGGCGGTTTACCTTAGAGCGTTGGCAGGCTAAGCATGTACGAGACCATTCTCGGCAGTCTTTTCTGACTCCTGGCCAAACGAATCGCTGTGCTACCAGCTTAGCAGAAGCGTTTGGACCAGGGTGACTTAAAGAATTTAGACTGTCAAAAATAGCTTTTCGAAAATTTTTGGGAACGAAAGGTCTTGTTATGCCTAAACTTATGTCGCAAAAAATTTTGACTTTGCTATCGGGCTCTTTAATTAATAATGCGAAGTATTCATCGCCTAGAAGTTGTGATAGCTCAGAATCTGTGGACTGAGCTTTAGCGAGCTTTTTTAAAATCCACCGGCTGCTGTATTTCATCTACGCGCGACAGAGTATCAGCAACGATATTATCCTTGCCGGATATGTGCTGAATGTCGCTTGTAAATTGAGACACAAAATCTAGATGTCTATACTGACGCGGCGAACAGTTACTTTTTATTACATGGAATGCATAACATAAAGGCCTATGGTCAGTATAGACTGTGAAGTGGTGTGCCTCGAGCATGTGGCGAAAATACTTAATGCCTTCATATATAGCGAGCAACTCACGGTCGTAGGGTGAGTACTTCTGTTGTGATGGGCTAAGCTTTCGCGAAAAGAATTCTAATGGCTGCCGGAATTATTTTTGTACTGCTGCAGTACAGCACCCAATGCCAAGTCTGATGCATCCGTTACCAGAGCTAACTTGGCTTGGCAATCGGGGTGTGCTAATAAGGCAGCATTGCAAAGACTATCCTTGGACTGCTCAAAAGCTGTTAGAGCGTCGCCTGTCAGGTCTATAGCTTGTGAAGCCTTCACCGAACCAGTTAATAAGGCGTTTAAGGGTGCTTGAATTTTTGCGGCTTCTGGTAAGAACCGCCTATAGAAATTAAGCATGCCCAAATAACGTCTGAGCGCTTTGACTGTTCGCGGCTTAGGGAATTTTTTAATGGCTTGAACTTTTGACTCAAGTGGCTTAGTGCCTGCAGCTGAGATGTGGTACCCCAGAAACTGTACCTGTGATGAACCAAATACACACTTAGAGGTGTTCACCAGTACTCCGTACTACTTCATTCGGCCAAAGAGAATATTGAGGTGATGTTCGTGCTCAGTAGCACTTCCAGAAAATACTAAGAAGTCATCTAAGTAACAGTAACAGAAATCCAGTCCTCTAGTAATTTTATCTACAAACCTTTGGAACGTTTGTGCTGAGTTCCGGAGCCCCAAGATCATGCATGGGAACTCGTACAAACCAAACGGTGTGGTGATTGCCGTTTTATGGATGTCATCCTCAAAGATAGGGATCTGGTTGTACGCTTTGACAAGCTCGATAGTCGAGAATACGGTGCATCCTGATATGTTGTGCGAAAAATCATGAATGTGTCTGATTGGGTACTTATCCGGTATGGTGCGTGCGTTGAGTAGCCTGTAGTCTCCGCAGGGGCGCCACCCATTGTCTTTTTTTGGGAGCCAAATGTAAAGGAGATGCCCAGGAGCTCTCAGAAGGACGCGCCGTTCCGTTGCTCAGCATCAGCTCAAATTCTTTCTTAGCTATTGCAAGCCTGTCAGGAGCTAACCTGCGAGGAGTGCAGGATATGGGAGGTCCAGGCGTAGTGCGAATGTAGTGTACGGTTTTATGTGTAGAGGTGTGTGGTGTGCCCGCTGGTCGTGTTATTTCCGGATATTTAGCTAAAATAGTGTAGTATCGTGTGACGCCAATAGGAACCTTAACAGAATTAATATTATTTAAATTTTTAGCAATAAAAGCAATTGCCGACAAGGATGTTAAATAATCAATTAATCGTTTTGTTTTTAACGTCTACAGTTAGGTTATAGTGACTAAGAAAATGTACTCCTATTATGGCTTTATTTACGTCGGCAACAATAAAATTCCATGGAAAATTACGTCGTAAATTTAAATTTAAATTAAGTTGCAAATACCCGTATGTATCAATTGCACTACCATTAGCTGCTGATAATTGATAAGATGTCTTACTCCGTCATTCGCGAAGTGCAGTACGCGGAAACACACACACGTCACTTCCAGTGTCCTCAAAATTGGTTCTTGGAGTTTAGGTCAGTAACGAAGAGGCGACCCGAAGAAGTTAAGCAGTCGTCGGTCGCCATCACCGACTGCTTCGAGCATTTTCCGACTTTCCGAAATCGTAGGGTTTGATGCACCGGCTGGCCTTATCTCCATATTTCCAGTGATACCAACAGGTTGGGTATCTTCTGTAGCTGGAGTCAGATCGGGAAGTTGAACGTCTGCGATTACGGCTACTAGAACGGTCACGTGGTCTGGAACGTCTAATAATAATAATAATAATAATAAATCATTTATTGTGGACCAAAACTTTTATACATTGTTCACACCCACCAAACTGCGTAACAGTTTGTCGGCGGGATTAGTCGCTCAATTGCATGGTAAGGTTCTTAACAGCTGCTTTCAACTCCGCAATTTCATTCACCATAGACTGCGTACTGGTACCAGGTGTCGAGGTTGGTTGTTGCGACTTGAAGTGTTGGAGATACTATATCATATACTCTGTCTGCTAGATCGGCTAAAACCTCCAATGAGCTAGTTGGTTGCGACACAATCAGCGTTTGGATGTTGTTGGGAAGTCGGCTGCTCCATATCCTCTGTATAAAGTCCTCGGTTACCGAGGGACCTCCCAAGCTCTGCAGGTGACGTAAGAATTGTGAAGGTTTCCGATTTCCCAATTCCTCGTGCATGAGTAACTGCTGAATCTTCCTTTCACGCGATGCTGACAAGCGTTTAATCAGTTCGTCTTTAAGTTTCTCGTATTTGTTACTAGAAGGCGGAGAAACAATAATATCTTTTACTTCTTTAGAATATTGAGGATCTAAATTACTCGTCACATAATAAAATTTTGTGGTATCCGATAATATGTTTGAAATTGTGAATTGACCCTCTATTTGCGCAAACCATAATTCAGGATCGTCCGGCCAAAATGGCGGTATACGTACTGTTACATCCCTATTTACACTGTCACATCACTATTTGTTAAAGTAAAATGCTGACTTGCAATTATTGCTGGTTTATTCAAATACAAAATTAAAAATCAGCAATAATTTTGCTATAAATACGCAAGACTTTCCTAAATTCGTTCAGTTGGTTATTTTTCAGCTAAACTGCTCCCCAGCTACGGACCTGGTTCTTGCCTGCCGGCTGGCTATCAGTGAAAGCTAAGAATACACTCCGGGTCTACTCTGCCCTTCGCCAGGGCTATCGCGCTGTTATAATCCAAGTCGCGTATAAGTTTTATGTAATAGTAGAAATTCTGTGTCCGAACTTTTGTATGAGTAAAACTTTCAATTAATAAATAGTTTTCGAAATTTCAGTACTGTTTTTTTTATAAGTGCTGAATAGGACAATCTAACAGCACGCTAATTCGATTAACGTCCGATGTAACGTCGACGTGCGATCTGTGCTTGCGCCTTGTACATGGGCGCGTGGTAACATTTTGTTCTGATGCCGTTTCTGGCGATTCACTACCACTACTCATTGTACCTGTAGCGTCTTCTGCAGGGGTCACCAGTTGTAGGTCAAAATGGCGTAAGGCGTCGTAGGTTCAGTGAAGAAAACAGTTTATATTTACGTTCACTGTCTTTTAATAGTTCACGACACAAAGCACAATACACTACAATAAAGAGTCTGAAAGGAAGCGAGCACAATAATAATTACAAAGAATAGCACAAGCAAGAAAGTAAGAGATAGCATTAACAAATAAACTGTACGTGATTAGCCGCGAGCGCAAAGGTGTTACAGGGGTCTAGTCGCAGAGGCGATCAGCAGGTAACCAGGGGTAGGACAGTTCCATATATTAACAGATTTGACGTCATTTTTTTCGAAATGCGACATCTGTTATCGCCATCCAAAATAATGAGTTACTTTATGTCACCGCAGATGGCGTTATGATCGACGCAAATATAATTTATGACTGAAAAATAATGTAAAAATATTAATTCCGTTACGTATCATTTTAGTATAATTATATGTAAATATTTGTGTAGATTACAAGCTTCGTAATAATTACGATAGCAACACTGTGAACGATTTCTTAATGATTGTCAAATGTCAAATAGTCACGTCATCACAAATATGGCGACTGCTCCTTGCGTTTGCGTGTGTTTGTAGTTTTCGTCCCATCTTTGTGTTTTTCTTCGTGAAATTAATCCGCCGATCCACGTTGAGTTGAGTCCTATCCTCCGTAGTGAAGTGTAAGAATTTTCCGAAGTTATAGTGTGAGTTGAGTTGTTCCTCCGTCATTCTAGTGCAATCGTTTTTTTGCGACCCGGACGCTTCGTTTGTGCTGTTTCTTTGCGATATAGACGCTTGTGATTTGTTTTTATCATGCCTAAACGGTGTGCATTGGGATGTTCAAACAGTAAGTATAATCATCATTATATCTCTGCCATCTTGCCTCCATAGAATTCCACAGTGCCTTGTCAACTTCAACTTACAACTTACATAAAATTACAGCCTATATACGTCCCACTGCTGGGCACAGGTACCCCCGCTTCTTAGATGGTTTTAGGGCAAGGAAGTGTTCGCCGTGTTACCCCGTTGAAGGTTAGCGAATTTCTCGTTTCTCCGAAATATTTTTTCTTATTTCTCAGATATGCAGCTTTCCTCAGGATGTTTTACTTCACCGCCGAGCATGTGGTAAATCAACACTTAAAATTGCAACTATGAATTTCATTGGTGCCAGCAGGGACCCAACCTGATTTGCTTGCATAATGTGAAGTTTACAGCGAGCGCTAACCATCTGAACCACCGTGGCTTACATTCTTGTCCTAAATGATAGATAAATAGAATAAGATTTACATTATAGATGGACCACTGCAGTTATCTGTGTTTATATTTGTAGGTACTTATTAAAATTATACCTTTCCCTCTCCCGGTTGATGGCCATAAGCCATTAGAAATGTTTGACAGAAATAAGTATGAATATAGCCTTAACTTACAAACCAGTCTTAAATGCTCTCACATTTAGTTTAATACATGATATATCTAATCTACAAAAGTATTCTATTGCAACTAACATATTAGTAAAAATTATAACACTGCATTACATGCACTACTTTAATTAATGCATTTCAAGGTAATTATACAAGCAAAGTGTAAAATATTTTTCATTAATAGCTACATCAAAGAATAATGTGATAGCAACATTACAAAATAGTTATAGCAATATTAAATTTTTGTAAAATGGCATAAATAACAAAATCAATGAGGATTGGAGTAGCCATGGAATTACAATTCTGTAATAAAGAACTTGTATACTCATGTATTACAAACCAATTTTTGCATTCAGGAGATTTCTTAACTAAGTACACTTACATAATCTTTATTTTTAATCTGTGAGATTAGTTGAAATATTAATAGGGCAACATAAAAGGTGATACTGAAAGTTCTTAGAAAATCAAAAACTGAATAAACTAGCAAGTTATTAGTTTTATTATATCTTTCCAAAATGGTGTCTATTATTATATCTTTCCAAAATGGTGTCTATTTACATCAATACATTGCTGCATCCAATGGAATCACCGAGAAAAGCACTTTGCTTACTTGCCCTTAGCGGTCTCTTCGACGACATTTTGAAATGCAGCCATTGCTTCCTCGGTGTCCATTAAACATTTTCTTCAAAGTTTTTTCTTTTGTTTTCGGAAATAAATAAACATCGCAAAGTGCGAGGTCGGTGCTATAGGGAGGGTGACCCATTAATTCCACGTCTGATGTTGCCAAGTAGTCGATTGTTTGTTTGGCGGTGTGAGACGAGGCGTTTTCGTTGTGAAGTAAGATCCTAATGTGAGGTTATTTCTCCCGAACATTTTCCAAGACAAGTAGCAAACAATTGTTAGTGAACCACTCTGCAGTAACTCTTTTACAATTCTCTGAAACAATTGTTGCATAATGACCTGTCCTTCCGAAGAACGAGGTCACCATCTTATTTCCCACGCTTCAACCTCTCTTCACTTTAATTGGCATTTCCTTGGAAGGAAAAACCAAGACAGCAGACTGTCTCTTAGTTTCAGGATCATAACAATAAATCCAGCTTTCGTCACCTGTAAGTATGTCAAACACAGCATTTGTGTAACCTCAGTTAAATCTTTAAACCATTTTACGACAATAATCAACATGATGGAGTTTTTGGGCCTCTATCTATAAATCATAAACAAATGACAAATTAATAAAATACTTACACAATAATATTGGCAAATAGTTCAATTTTCAAAATTTGAACTTACTTTTTTATTATATAGTGTTTACAAGTGGCCAGTTCCAAAAACTTTCAGTGTCACCTTCATACAAACAAGATTAAAATTAAATGATCATTTATGTAAAAAATTAAAGGCAATTTGAACCAATAACTTTAAAACCTAAAGAGTAGGTGTTATCATTGCCTTTCTAAGTGTAGCATTTTACTTCGATATAAACTATAGATTAGTTGTAAGTCCTAAGCCATAGCACAGTTTTAGGTATATTAAAGATAAGTACTGGCACATT
Organism: Parnassius apollo; assembly: GCA_907164705.1. Taxonomy (NCBI): domain Eukaryota; kingdom Metazoa; phylum Arthropoda; class Insecta; order Lepidoptera; family Papilionidae; genus Parnassius; species Parnassius apollo. The sequence continues at coordinate 3,429,029 of CAJQZP010000031.1, read as the reverse complement.
TAAATCCACATGCTTGAGCAAGAGTATTTTTAAAAACTAAATGCCTTAATCAAACTTTATTTTGCACGTTTAGAAAAGCTATTTACAAATATTATATGGTGGTATAACCCTTTTTGTAAGAGTCTGACTTGCACTTGTCTGTTTTTTTTTTAAATATTAGTAGGATCATTGGCTCTATTAGCAAAAATTGTTATGCATCATTCAGGAAAATTATTTTAGATCTTTAAACTTTTCAAGAAAAATATTAAAAGTGATCTTTCTTTTTTTTTCAGAGACTTCCTATCATCAATTTCCACATCCAGAAAAGAATCCTGACCGTTTCAAGGCTTGGGTTCATATAGCTGGTGGGAAGTTAGATAGTCCTGCTGATTATGAACTGTATAGAAAGAAGGTCATCTGTGATATCCATTTTACAGACAGGGATAGAAACCGTAATAACCGGTTGAATTTTCTAGCTGTGCCATCACTTCATCTTCCTGGTAAGATTTACATATAATACAAATAAGAGCATTTTAACTTATTACATATTAATTATTATACAATAGTGGTACTGGGCTTGAGTTGAAGTTAGCATTTTGCTAATATTGCATATTTAACTGAAATACTTCCCTAATTAGGCAAGAAAAATGGCTTAAATGATGGGAAATCGTTTTGCCCATGTTTTTAACAAGTGCAAATACAGTACCATGCGTTGTCCCATATTAAACCCTATATTAATTAGTATGTAGGCTCTATTGCTAGTATTGTTTTATTTTTATGCTTATTAGTAATTTTTCAACTTGTATTATATTTATTTTATAATGATAAGAAAACATATTTATGGTGGTTATTCTGTGTGGTGCAAAAATTAGATGTTTATATGTTTTTATCCCACTTCTAATTAAAAATTCTTTAACATTATAAGTTTTTATCAATTTTTTAAATAAATAACATTTTTCTCTTATTTTTTAGGCAAGTCTGATGAAGTTGTTACTTCAGAGAAAATTTTACTTGTACCTGAACCTGTGAATGTAGAAAGCAGCCTTGCTGCATTAAAACCGACACTAACAGGTACTTACATATTGATTCCAATTATCATAGGTAGCAATTAAAGAAAAGCAAAGTAAAAACAAAGGATTAGTAGTCTAGATGCTATCAGCGTCTTCAAAAGGTCATTATCGTCAACCAATTATATAATTACTTGTTATGACAAATTAAATGCAACTGTATCATAATTAATTTTGGGCCTAACCTATTAAAATATACTCTAAATGTTATAGTTATTGGGCTCAATACAGTTATTGGTCATTTAGATTCTAGTCTAAATTACAAGTTCAATGATAAGTAAAACGACAACATTGAAAAGCTTGGTGTTAGAGCTTTGTGCGCGCTACACGACTGTAAAATGCCGAGCAGACCTGCATGGTGATTTATAACCCCATCTCCCTATGTATCTGTGCTCAGCATTAGACTTAAAACATATCTCTTATTTTTCAGGCAAGTCTAACGATGATGATACTTCAGAGAAAGTTTTACTAATACCTGAACCTGTGAATAAAGAAAACAGCCTTGCTACATTAAAATCAACACATCATATGTACTGTCTGTGATCAAAGTACAGTCAATGTAAGTGTAATAAATGACTTGGTAGAAGATACAAGAAAAAAATATTTAAGAGAAGAAAAGGAATTTAGGTATGAAATCACTGAAATAGGAAAAACAAAAGTAATCCCTCTATTTGATGTTCCACATTTACTAAAAGGAGTCCGAAACAATTTACTCACGAAAGATTTAAAATACTATGATTTTGAAGAAAAGTGCGAAAAAATCATCAAATGGGATTACTATAAGCAAACTTATGAAGCTGATAAGTCGTATGGAGAGGTGAGGTGCCTACTAAAAGTCACAGATGAGCACATCTATGTCGATAAAATTAGAAAAATGAAAGTGAAAACAGCAGCCCAAATTTTCAGTCACACGGTAGCTGCGACTGCAGGACATCTGGTGGCAAGAGGAGACATTCCGGTAGAATGCCAAAATGTGGTAAAATTTACAAAATTAATAGACAATCTTTTTGATTCTTTAAATTCTAACACATTTCATGTGCCTGATGGCAAAATATATAAAGGATGTGTTAGACGATCTAGTCCACACCATGATTTGTGGAAGAATGCCATAAAAGTTTTGAAAACTGTAACATTTATTAAAAAAATTAAGGACAAAAATAACAAAATCCGTTTGATTGAAACAAAAGCTATACCATCTATAAAAAACTTCATACGTACAATTAAAGGAATGCAACAATTATGGATATTGCTGTCCCAAACATATTCATTTGATGCTATGCTAACACGTAATTTCAACCAGGACCCACTAGAGAATTTCTTTGGGAATATCAGAAGTTATGGGGCGAGAAATACTGCACCAGACACGGTTGCGTTTGAAGGGGCCTTTAAGTCCCTTTTAATTAATAATTTTAACTCGCCCCATTCTCTGCATGCAAACTGCGAAAAAAGACGACGATAGCTGCTTGCAGAATCTAGATTTTTTTGTAAGAGAAAATATCGCGTCAACTTCTGATATTCCTAGTCCCATTTATGAGGAAACACTACAATTTTCTGAAAGCATAGAAGACGAAATTGTAGTGCCTTTCATCAATTTAAATACCAGTATAAATGATGCTGGTCAGGGCAATTATGTGTGTGGGTGGGTCCTTGGGAAATGCATAAAAAATGTTTCAAAAAGCTGCAAAGTATGTAAAAAAGATAAGTATGGCAGACCTGAAAGCAAATCCAATGATTATATACGGGCAAAAGAATATAAAAAAGGTAAACATTCTTTAATATACCCATCTGAAGGAATGGAAAAATGTTTTGTCCAAATTCAAAATTTAGTGACAGACATACTAAAAAAAGATGTTCCAAAAATGGGTTTAAAAAGTAAAATAAAAATGTTTACCGACATATTTGTTGACTTTCCATTTAGTTGTGAAAAACATCAAAAAATATTACGAAATTATTTTGAAAACACAATTATTCATGTGCTTATATATAGTTGGTGCCGTCCAATAAACCGGATTTTGTCTGGTAAAATCAAATACCATGGTGAGGATGAAACTAAAGCAGCAGCCCAAGCTTATAATAATAAACACAAGGTAAATAAATAAATAATATTGTAAAATAAAAGTTGTTTTTTTGTTTATCCAATAACCTTTTGAAATTGATGCGTCCTTACTAATTGGCTTGTTTTTAATTTGATAAAGTTTTACTAAGATTTTGTTAAATAAAGTCAAGTAAAACTTTATCAACTTGAATACAAGTAAATAAGTAAGGATGAAGGAAAAGCTACTATTGCCTATATAGTACCTATAGCCAGCTATAGCTATAGATGTTAAGTTTATGGATGGCGATAATAGATGGCGCTATTTATCACATCAATTGACATTTGCGGTTTTCAATAAATTCCACGAGTGGGTTCTCTATGTACGATATATTACTTTCCTCTATGCAGGTAACTAACTTGATACAACAGAATATGCGCGAGCGCCGCGGTTCAATCCCCGGCCGCTCTTGCGTTGTGTTAGAATGATCCACAATGGTATGTGTTAAATGCTTGTTCTCTAATGGTTACAGAATATATAATTAATTACGTTTACTGTAGGTGTTTTATGTGTTTATGTGTGTTACTGTGTTTCTGTGTGTATATATGAGGTGTGTGTAATAATGTGGTCGAATCCCCACACATCCATTCATCTCTAAATAAAATAAATACGTATGGGAAGGTGAAGCATGACGGGGTGGTTAAGGTTTGATGATGAATAAAACACAGGTTTTTGTAATAAATCAATCAAATTTATTTTTTAACGATTCTTTGGTAATCAGTTTTTCAGTTTATCAAAGAATTAAACACTTATTTAAAGGTTAAACATATATAAAAATAAATCAACAAATATAAAAAAAGTAAAAAAGTAAAAAGGTTACTCGCAGCACGCTGGTGGCAGCGGTGGCGGCGGTGGCAGCACGTCTAACGCATATGCTCGATTCTGATTGATAAGTTCATATCACGACATACAACCATTACTTTATCTTTCCCCTCGCACCGTCTTGCCCTAACTTCCCTATTCATAATATATATATATATATATATATATATATATATATATATATATATATATATATATATTATTTGACACATATATAACTGATTCTTTAAAAGATATTCACGCACCAACTTTTAAAGGAATATCTTTTGGTGCTTTCTGCGTCTTATTAGTAAAATCAATCATTCGTATGACATAAAGTTCATAGCTTCGGAATCTAAACATAAAGCTGCGTTGGTTTAAGAATTATCCTTAATAATTTTGGAAAATTAATAAATGCGCATTGCTTAAAATAAATTGGTTATCTTATTTTTACCATGTGTTTTTACCTCACTTTCGTGTATGTCCGTTTGAATCATATTTATTTATTTAGTACTTACATGATTATAAACTAACTTCCCGATTTCGAGCTATGTTCAAAATTTAAAGTTTCTAGCTTAACATAGCTTAAAATCGGATGACAATAATAATAATAATATAAAATCTGTGACCGGACCAGAATAAAAGGGGGGTGCCCATGTCTCTCGACTGCCCGTCCCACCCCTACCTCCCCTACTTAGTTTTTTGTTACCTTTTAAAATAAAATTAAAAGATTATATGTTATTGATATATATATATATATATATATTTTATTCATATACATACATACATAAGCACTCACGCCTGTCACCCAGAGGAGTAGGCGAAGACTACAGACGTCCATTTGGCACGATCCTGATACACCTCTCTCGCCTCTTCCATAGATATATATCATCTTCGATTTTTTTTTTGTATTTTGGTCTTGATCTATGGCGGTAGTAGCGCGTTTGTTGTAAATAATATTGTATTAAAAGAAAGTGTGATTTATCTGAAAGTACAAGTTAAAAAAAATGTAGGACTACATCGGTCACGGAAGTAAAAATACATCAAATTAAACCGCAAATTATTCTGCAAAATTCATTGTATTTGAAGACTTTAAACTGAAAGTAAATTTTAGAAAGTAAATCGACTTTCATTAATATCTATTAAAATATAAGGACCTAAACAATAAATCTTGAAAAGGACCTTCCGAATGGATGGAAATTAATTGTAGTTTAATTTATCATTTGTATCAGACAAACGTGATTGCGATGTGACACTTAGAACCTCAGACCAATTTATACCACTATTAAAAATTTCATTCGCAATTTTCTTTAAATAAAATTAGGTCAACTGATCCAAAAATAAATAAATTATAAATGTAAATCTATATTTTTAGTATAATTACTTCAAAATAGGATCCTAATTAATTATTAACATCTTTAATGAAATTATTTTTCGCAAAGTATCACCTCATTCTATTAACTTTTTTTTAATCTTTATTAATATAAAATACACACATTTGAAATAATAATAAACATCGCCAAACTGTGCAACAGTTTGTTGGCGATAATGGCGCTCTTTTGTTATACATTAATATGTAATTTTGTTACATACATACTTATCTTAGGTATATTTATTACAATAAATATCTCTATCTTTAATTAATACTTATTATAGCTAGTACATTATACTTTTCATAGGAACGTAGTTTTCAGTCTTTTCTTTAATGTTACAGTGCTTATGTCTTTGGACGTATCTCTTATAAAATCTATTCTATTAAATATTAGCGGAGTTAAATATTGCCTAGTTCTTTTACCATAATAGTTTCTTATATGTGGTATCACATATTTACCCTTCTCAACTTGCCTGGTACGATATTTATGCGTTATAGGTTGTACTACCTTTTCATGCACTGGAAGTATTTTACATATATTAAATAATTTGTCATAATTATTTTTACACTGTAATTTTACTTTTTTACTTACTAAATACTTAAGTAGTCTAATCTGTAAATGTTTTATACGATCTAACTGTGTTTTGAATGTTAGCCCATAACTGCTCAATCCATAACTGATTACCGAGTCAGCCAGTGCATAATACAGTACGTACAAGACTTTTCGATTCATGAAATTGCTTAAGTGAAAGAATCTACCCAGTATTGATTGCAATTTATTACACACACCATTGACGTACAGTTTCCAGTTCATATTACTATCTACTGTTAGGCCTAAGTATCGGTATTTATCTACTACATCTATGTTTGTGCACTGGCAGCCAGCTTTATTGAGGAGTAGACACTCGTATGTATGACCAATTATATTTATGTTTAATTAACCTTGCTTAAAGACGTTACTGTGGGGTGAACTTTTATACATAGCCTTTGTTTAGGATAAATTTATAATTATACCGTTGTCATGTGCCCATTTAATTATGTTTTCTAAGTCCTCCTGTATTTATTTTTGTGCATCACTCATGTTATTGGTTGAGTACATTAGGCACATGTCGTCTGCATACATAACCGTTTTACAATGCTTTATCACATTAATGACACTATTAACATGCATAATGTACCCAACTGGACCGAAAACCGATCCGGTTGGTACTCAAGACTCACGCTTACATCATCCCCTGTTACTCCGTCTATCAATGTACATAAGGATCTATTTTGCAAACAGCATTTAAACCATCGGTTGATGGGACCTCTGATACCACATTCATCCATCCCAGGCAGTAGTTCCTCGTGTTCCAGGGTGTCGAATGCCTTTTTATAATCAATAAAAAGAGCAGCGACAAACTTGCCTTCATTGAGATTGTTGTTGATATAGTCGGTGAATTGCGCAAGCGCAGTGTCCGTGCTGCGTCTGCGATGGAACCCGTGCTTCGCATCTGATATTATGTTATATTGCTCTAAGTAACAACTTATCTGATTCACTATTACTTTTTCTACTATTTTATTTATTACCGATAATATAGCAATTGCTCTATAGTTACTATAGCCCGTGTGGCTCCCCTGTTTATATATTGGTCGTATTATTGCTTTTTTTAATATATCCGGGTAAACCCCCCACCCACACTCATATTTATAAATTTAGCTAATACTGGGCTTATTTCTTTCTTTACCTGCTTTATATCTTGTACTCTAATTTTGTCTAAACCCGGTGCTTTATTAAAATCTAAATTATTTATATATTTTTCTATCGTATACGCTCCTACCTTCTTAAAGTAAAAAGACTTATCACTTGGTTTTACATATGAAATTCTATCCAAAAAATATTATCACAGTTATGCTTTATTTTCTGTACTCCTCCTGTGAACGTTTCAGAGAACTTATTGCAAATATTATACACACTGCTAGTTTGGCCTAAATATTTTAAAATAACGTCATCTAAACCCGGTTTAGGCTTGCCTATCCATTTATTTATGTTACACTATATTTTTCTAAAATCATTTTTACATTTTTTTATCTCATTCTGCCTGTATTTATTCTTAGCTTTATCTATTAATTTATTAACCTTATTTCTATATCTCGTATACATTAGTCTTTTATTCATATTCTTAGGGGATGATTTCCAAACCCTGAACAGTAAGTCCCTATGTTCTATCTTTTTACATAGTTCGTTATTAACATTTTAGTTATTAAAAGCTGCTTATTTAAATGGGTAAATTTCTTTATGTCAATCATAGATAGATACAATACGATGTAGGTAAATAACATCATTTATCGACAGTAAAGCACACCTGACTCGAAATCACGAATCCTTTTTACTAGAAACGAGGCATTCCATCTTAGTTCTCACGGGTGACAACACATCTAAATTTTGATTCGTAATCGAGGATAGATGTAGATTCTATGCGCCACAGCAACCACTTACTATCAGGTGAACTGTGTGCTCGTTTGTCACCATATTCTATAAAAAATCTTTAAACGGAATCGCTGGTAATGTAATGTAAGAAAAGGAATAAATAATACTTGTTTCGGTAAAGTGTTAAAAGTACCTTAAAGAATAGCACAATAAATCTGAATCATTAAACTGTGATACAATACTACATCACTGCTTTGCCCCTTACTCAGCTATATTACTGGGCATAAAAGACAGAAAATTATATGCACGTAGTAACGCAAAAAGATCCAAGTCACACTCGGATGAAAAATGAGGCATATGCTAAACTAATCCGGAGATTGTATGTATTACTTTAACATAGCAAAAGTTGTGATTGATTAAAAATATACAAAACAATAAACCAATCGAACTAACCATTCATTTTACACGAATACTGAACTAAACTCAATTCAACTTAAAAAAAAAAAAAAAAAAAAAAAGAAAAACAAGAAACGTAGGCCGTTTTTCTGATAACGAGGCATTCCACCTTAGTCTTCAGGGGGGACAACACACCTGCCATTTTGATTTTGAATCGAGGATAGATGGAGATATCAATGGGTCACAACATCTAAGTACTTACATTCAGGTGGGCTATGTGCCCATTTTTCTCCCTTCTCCTATATAAAATGGCTGAATTCTTTTTCTGTGCAATGATATGATAATCAATATCATTACACCACAAATTTTGTACGCAAAACATAACCGCTAGAATATAACATACATAATATAAGCTACATTTATGGCAACAACAAAAGTAAAGGAAAATACGACAAAGAAGGTTAAGAAACCATGGGGTCTACGGAATAGCAACAAATAGTGCCCCCCTCCACATCTATTAAAGCAACAGGAAGAAAAACTCTACAAACACATTAAACACAGCTCTCAATACGGGTGGTCGCCGCGAGAGCTTTAGACCAGAACTCTCGAGCGATAGTTTATCGAATAAAAAACAAACTCTAATAACAAAAACAGGTTCTAAAAGAAGAGGTACAATCGAAATATTAACTCTTAACACAAGAACTCTTAGAACAGAAGCAAACCTTCAGGAGCTTGAAATCGCGCTATCGGAACTACGATGGGACATATTGGGGATCAGCGAAATGTGCAGACTTGGAGAATCAATCGAAGAGCGTAATCAGTATATACTTTACTATAAAGGTGTAATTCCGGGACAAAGGGGAGTCGGATTCCTTATTAAAGCCTCGCTGAAGAATCAAATAAAGGAGTTCAGAGGCATATCTGACCGTATAGCCTATGTCAATATGACATTACCTGGTTATAGCAAGGATTGGGTAATCATACAAATTTATGCCCCAACAGAGCAAGCTAACCGTTGCGACTTAGATCAGTTCTATCAAGCCCTCAGTGAAACAATAATTAAAGTAAAAAATAACCATATCGTTGTAATGGGTGACTTTAACGCACAGGTTGGAGTAAGAAGCAGTGGTGAAGAGAATGTTCTTGGTAGATTCGGTCACGTTAAGAGAAGCAGGAATGGGCAAAAAGTGATTGATTTTATGCTAGAAACTAATTTAACTATACTAAACAGCCTCTACAGAAAGAAATACAAAACCAAATAGACTTGGAAATCACCGGATGGAAAATATAGGAACGAAATAGATTATATTACAACTAATAATAATAGAGCTTTCACAAACACTGAAGTAATCCAAACACTATACTTTAACACTAACCATCGTATGGTTCGTTCATCTCTTCTGTTGATACCTGCAAAGAAGTCACGCAAAATAATCACGGAAAATCTCAAAATAAGTAACAAAGTGAAAGAAATAAAAATGCCTTATTCTCCTCTTTCAAAGCATAGCACACCTCTAAGGGAGAGCCGGAAAGAGCTAGATCTACAGACAAGGTACAACTTAATAGAAAACTAACTGAGTGGCACATCTACTTCCTCAAAAGACAAAAAACGTAAATTGAGTACAGAAACAATCGAACTTATAGAGGAGAGAAAAAAATTTATGTCAAAAAATTGGAAAGACAGAAAACTCAAAGAAAGAGACCTTGCTGTATTAAGTAAAACTATTTATAAGGCCATTAAAAATGACCGGAAGAAACACAGACTGGAAGTTATCAATAAGCACATCATAAAATCAGGCGGAGTAAGGAAGGCACTTAAAGAGCTACGGGAAGTTACCAAGGAATGGATCCCCGAAATCAGAAAACAGAATAAAGCATATACTAAACGTAAGGACATCATAGAGTGTGCTATTGATTTCTTCCGACGTCTCTACAGTAGAGAAGTATCGTTGCATAAAAAATTTAAAACGATTATTACAACACATGACAAGCCCCTTTCTATATTATGTAGCGAGGTAGAGAAAGCTTTAAGCTCACAAAAACTAAATAAAGCACCCGGTCCAGACAAGATTACGAATGAGGCTCTACAAGGAACATCTAAGGAGTTATGTCCAATACTTGCAAGAATGTTTACTGAATTATTATATAGAGGTCAAATACCATATCAATGGTCAAAATCACACATCATATTGATACACAAGAGCGGAGCAAAAGATGAAATAGGCAATTATAGACCAATCAGCTTAATGTCGAACATTTACAAAATATTCGCTAAAATAATTCTCGACAGAATCACTCTTCAATTAGACGAAAATCAACCAATAGAACAGGCGGGTTTTAGACGTAACTTTTCAACCATTGACCATATCCACACGGTTAAACAGGTTCTCGAAAGGTACAATGAATACAATAAACCACTCTACTTAGCCTTTGTAGATTATAAAAAAGCATTTGACAGTTTATACCAAGAAATTATCTGGGAGAGTCTAGAAAGGCAAGGCATTCACAAAACGTACATAAATATTCTAAAACAAGTCTATGATAAATGCTCAGTAAGAGTACACCTCGAAACACTAGGAGACGAGTTCCCTATAAGAAGAGGAGTCAGACAAGGTGACCCTATTTCTTCAAAGCTGTTTTTCTCGGCTCTAGAACGTATATACACAACTACATATTCCGACAAATAAACTGTGATACTGACTGAGAACATATATATTCCGACAAATAAACTGGGTTGTAATGGGCTTGAACATAAATGGAAGAAGACTTCACCACCTCAGATTCGCCGATGACATCGTTTTATTCGAAGAGAATCCCAAAACACTTGAAAGAATGATACAAGATCTATCAAATGAAAGTAAAAAAGCTGGTTTGGAAATGAACACCGAGAAAACCAAAATAATGTCCAATAGGGATCAGATACCAATAGTTGTTGACGGTGAAGTACTAAAATACGTGGAAGAATACACTTACTTAGGCCAAATCATATCACCAAAAGACCTAACATCCAAGGAAATAAATAAAAGAATAGCGAATGGGTGGAAAAAGTATTGGTCACTAAAAGAAATAATGAAGAGCAAAGAGTTGGGAATGGCAGGAAAACGAAAAGTGTTCGAAATGTGTATTCCTCCCCGCTTAACATACGGATGCGAATCTTGGGCCCTCACAGGTTCACACAGAAATAAATTGTTAACATGCCAACGAGCAATGAAAAGGAGCATGATTGGTATAAAGAAAACCGATCGGATCAGGAATGAAGACACTCGGAACAAAACCCAGGTACCTGATATGTTACAAAGAATAGACATACATACAAAAGTGGAGATGGACTGGACACATGCTCAGGAACCGTCAAGAAAAATGGAGCCAAATTGTCACAAATTGGTAACCAAGAGATGGCAAAAGAAGCAGAGGCGGGCAGCGTAGAAGGTGGGAAGATGATTTAAAATACACGGCTGGACCTTACTGGAGGCGATTAACACTCGACCGGAAACAATGGAAAAGTCTGGAGGAGGCCTTTGTCAATAGACATTCCGAAATCAGGGACTTTATATGGTAAATAATAATAAAATAAACATTTAATATAGTTATGCAAATAGTTTCCTCATGCTAAGTCTTGTATTAATTCATTTAAATATTTAATATTAATAAATTAAATAAATGTCATTGTTTGATTAATTTATATAAGATGCAATGAAATATTTATTCATTAATAAGTTAATTTTTAAATGTCAATGTGTTATGTTAACAATATTTCTTCTATTTCTAATTGATAATGTTATGCACTAATTGAGTAAGAATAATTTATATATATATATATATATATATATTATATATATATATATATATATATATATATATATATATATATATATATATATATAAATTGTTGTCATTTTTGATTTTGGAAATAAAAGGCTATTTATTTAATATGTCCGGTCAAAAAAGTATCGAGAATGGATCATTTGTTTTCTTTTTTTATAGAAGAGGGGGCAAACGAGCATGCGGCCCACCTGGTGGTAAGTGACAACCGCCGACCATGAACAACAGTAACACCAGAGGAATTACAGGTGCGTTGCCGGTCTTTAAGAAAGGAGTACACTCTTTGCTTGAAGGTCCCTAAGTCGTATCGGTCCGGAAAAATCGCCAGGGGTAAACAATTCCACAGAGAAGTTGTACGAGAACGTTGGAACGAGAGTGTTGTACGAGTTTTCCTGTCTCATGAATCATATATGAAAATTTCATTTGTTTAACTAGTTTCGCAGACAGGGAAACTGTTAACGGATTCATTAGGTAATCTGCAGATTAATTAGTTAATCTGATTATAACTAATTTAAGCACTTTAGCGTCAAAATATATGTGTCTGTATGTTGGGAACTTTTTGATGTTTTTACACGAATGATTTTAGCAAAAATTTTGTATGTAATATAATACAGTAAATTTTATATCAAATTAATATTACGATTTTTTAAATTTAGGCGAACACTACACATTGAATAAAACTATATTTACGGATTTTTAACTACTTTAACTTATTTTAAAATTAGTATTAAAAAACTGAAAGTAGCTGGGCTAACTATGACATTGGAACGTAAAACATCAGTCTGTCCCCATCCCCCCGTGACCATGGGTGCTGTAAATGTAAAGCATCCGAAACGCCGGGAATTTAAAAATAAATTAATATAATAACCCTTTTTGTACAATTTTTCTTTTCAAATAAAACATTCTTTCAGTCAACATTCATACCCATTCATATCCTTCTTGAACCCACTACTGAGGACGAGGAGGAGACCGGAGACCTTTTTTACTGGAAACGAGGCATTCCATCTTAGTCCTCACAGGTCACGGATAGATGTAGATGTCAAAGGGCAAGTGCAAACACTTACCATCAGTTGGACTGTGTGCTCAACCACTTACCATCAGGTGGACTGTGTGCTCGTTTGTCACCCTTAGCTATAAAAAAAAGACGACGAGGAGGAGGAGGAGACCGGAGATCCCTTTTTTACTGGAAACGAGGCGTTCCATCTAAGTTCTCACAGGTCACGGGGGATAGATGTAGATGTCTAAGGGCCGCTGCAACCGCATAGCATCAGGTGGACTGTGTGCTCGTTTTCCACCGTAAACTACAAAAAAATGGAAGGAAGGAAGAAAAAGGGAAGGACCACGCTCTCACAGAATACAAGCTCGATACTGCTGAGGTAGGGGAGACCGGAGACCCTTTTTACTGGAAACGAGGTCTTCCATCTTAGTCCTCACAGATCACGGGAAAATAGATGTAGATGTCTATGGGCCACAGCAATCACCTACCATCGGGTAGACTGTGTGCTCGTTTATCACCCTAAAGAAACTGGAGAGACTTTGACCCTTTTTACTGGAAACGAGGCATTCCTCACAGGTCTATGGGCCACACCAACCACTTACCATCAGGTGGACTGTTTGCTCCTTTGGAACCCTTTCATTACAATCACACTCCGCGAATTTCACAAAACTCCTTAAATACCTTTACGAAGTTTCATGAAATTCGCAAAAGCAATTATTCAGACAGAGCGTAAGCCCACACTCCTCATACTCATACGACGTCAGTGTTTTGCGGTGCTTGCGGTCCGTGCACCACATACACGCACGTCGTATGTAGTACTTTTGCTGTTCCCCCGCCGCATCTCCCGTTCTTGGCATGGGTATGCGGTGAAGGAAGTGGCGCTCTGTCAGCCTCTGTAATGGAAAGGTAGGGTGTTTTTGGTGTTGAGCAGGTATTGGTGGGCGAGGTACCATTTTGAGATGGCGGTTCATAATGCCATCAACCAACTCCAACCGAAACGCTACGGCATCGAGTTTGGTGTTGGTTGATTTCTCAACAATGACCCTTGCGTTTTGAATGGAAATATTCAAAAGGTGTTTGAAAACTTTCCGGTTCCATTTCAAACATTGTTTCTGCTCGACTAGATAGGCCTCCAGCATCGAGTCAAGGCGGTCAACTCCCCCCATGGCCCGATTATAATCTTTTATCAAATTGCTTGTATTCTACAGTGTGGCCCGAATGTCCGGCAAATAGTTGTTGCGAGACGCCATGGTATGTTGAGATACAAGTCACTCGCTTGCGATCTTGTAGCGCAACGACCATGACGTCGTCGGACGTACGGGCAATAAATTGCCCTTCCTGTAAGGGTGCACGTTTGATGGCTTCTGGAACCCCTTTGCGAGTCGGCCGCAGGGTACCGACGCAGGCCGTGTTGCGGCGTTTTAGCCAACGAGACAGGGAGGGGGGAATGGAACCAGTTGTCCATGAACAGCGTGTGCCCCAGGTTGAGGACAGGTCGAATGAGCCTCAACACAGAGGACACGCTGGCCGGTACCCTACTCGCTGTCTCGCTTCCCGCATACACGAAGAACGACCAAAGGAGATGGGCAGCAGCATCTTCCTAATAACAACAATAACATAATAAAAAACTGCGGTTGCCAACCCGCTCGCCACGCGTGGCAACTATGGCAAATATCCCCCCATGAGCAATGACGCAAATAAACAGCCCCCAGTCCCCGGCGGCCCCGCTATTCCTGGCTACGGTGGCGACCATGGTAACGGCGGTGCTAAGAATCTCCGGTGGAGGTTCGGTTGCCACCTACGACGACTCGACCTGGCAACGTATAACGCACGCGCCCTGAGGACTGACGAGAAGATACTGGGATTACCGGGAGGGCGACCATCTGTCACAAGGAGGTGTCGGATTTATCGTCTACAAGTCTCTCGTCAATAACGTTGTAAAGATTGGGAGTGTGTCGACGAGGGTCACGTACCTGATACTCAGAATCACCAAACGGTATTCGCTGAAGGTTATACAGGTTTACGCACCAACCTCGGCACATCCCGATGAGGAGGTAGAGGAAATGTATGAGGATATTTATAAAACCATGAATTCCTCCAAAACCCACTAGACGGTGTTGATGGGAGACTTCAAAGCAAAACTAGGTACAAGAGAAAACGGTGAGCTGAAGTTAGGGAAATTTGGAGTAGGGTAACGGAACCTTAGGGGCCAGCAGCTGGCCGACTTTATGCAGAAAGAGGGACTCTTTATGATGAACTTTTTCTTCCAGAAGCGGCCCCACAGAAAGTGGACCTGGTCGAGCCCCGACGGTTCGACAAAAAATGAGATTGACTTCATTATGACGACCAGTCGCCAACTGTTGCCACCAGTGATGTCTCAGTGATCGCAAGGGTGAAAATCGGCAGCGATCACCGAATGGTTAGAGGCACACTGAACCTAAACGTTAAGTTGGAGAGGTCTCGTCTAATGAAGTCAACGCTCCGTCCCCCTTGTGTTCTAATCCAGAACCCCGAGACTTTTCAGCTCGAGTTACGTAACCGCTTTCTGCTTAGTGACGACCTGATAAGACATGCAGGAAGTCGATGGATGCAGGTGGCTCAGGACCGTGCTTTGCGGCATTACTTGGGGAGGCCTATGTTCAGCAGTGGACTTGCGAAGGGCTGTAATGATGATGATGATGATGAACTTTACTGGGTTTCCATAAATTTTTCATCTAGTCATAACCATTATTTTAATTGGGGTTAAATATAATGACCATCATAAAATGCTTTGATACCCTTAGTACTTTTACCAAAATATATACTTGACACCAGAAAAATAAAGCCTAAAATTACAATGGTACTAGTTATTTTAGTTACAACTGCACTTCAAATTGTATTCGAACACCAAATGTAGTAAATGATCACCAAATCTTAGCGAGAAAATTAATGCGTTATTTCTGCTTAAATAAACAACTGTGATTGCTATAAAATGTAGGCTTATTACTAAATAAAGTATTATGATGCCATATTAAGTTATATTCATGTTCATTAATTTAAAATCATAATGAATAGAACACTACATAGGTCCGTTAGGCACAACCTAACCCAACCCGGCGCTTGGCGCCACAACGCACGAGCCGAACGAGCGTAGCGAGCGTGCCCCGGCAGCGGTCGGCGAAGTGCCATAACCGACACTATAAATTGAGGTTAACACAGGACACAGCAGAAATAATCTCAATTTCATAAAAGGGGGGGGGGGTTCGGCACTTACACAAGTACTCCTTCAGGTCACTCTATCAAGTCCGCCTTGTTGGTTAGTTATGATGAAAATGACAACATAATTATTTTAAATTTTTTAAATTAATATTAAATACTATAAAAAATGTTTTATCTTATATACTGTCTTCAGGCGACGTAAAGGTCGCGCGTAGTCCTATATTCAGCGTCAAATAAAAGTTATAAATAAGTAAATTAAGATTTAATAAATAATTTAATAACTAATAAAAATAAAGCAATACCTGGAGTCGGGAATATTTTATTGGTAATTTTTCTCCTTTTTAACGATATTTTTTCAAAAACTGTAAAATATTCATAGTGTTTGAGCAATTAAGGAAAAACTAAATATATTTTTTTCATTTTATTTTGTTAATAACAATTGCAATTTTTATGTGCTAATAAATCATCGAGATAAAATTTTCTAGACGTTATTTCAAACGGAATGAGCTATTTACATATTTTAAGGAACGGGAACAAGAATTAATACGTAATTGAACTTATAGAATAGACTATGAACTCATTGCCTGTATATTGTAAAACACTTACTCTCTATGCCCTTCAGACGGAAGCACAATAGTCCAAGCACTTCTATTTGGCGACAGAAATAAGTAAGAGGATAATATTTTTCCTGTAGAACGGTTTCCCTAGGTAGGAAAAAATTCCTATAACCTATTAAAATAGAACGATTATTTTAACGATACGATTTGTTTTAATCACGCAAAGGAGCTTGTGTGTCCTTGACTTTTGAATTATCGATAGTAACTTTAATCGATAATTTAAAAGTCTTGTTATATTTTTTAATTTATATGGTTTTAAAAATCAAGTTTTAAGCCGTGGTCAAGGCAGTTGTCTTATATTCAAAATAAATACAACCCAAACAGATTGAGTTGCATACCTTAGGTCAAAAATACTAAATACCTCACAGCAATATTATTAACTGTTCTTGTATGAGTCTTTTTCCTATCAGTTTGACCCATTTACTCTAGCCATATTGTAGCTACACCATTTATTTATCTTTGATACTAAGTATCATATTACAAGCTATATTAAAAAGTGACAGTATCGTAAATTACAGTATAGTTCTTGAACGAAACAAGTGTTTAAAATGGTAAAAAATTTTCGTTGATGAGAAAGAATACAGTGTACAGTGGGGTTATTTAAAGAGGGTTAATATAAAATTTTAAATTAATGAAATTGTTTCCTTTAAATTTATGCGAAAACTACACTCTAAATAAATCTATATATATTTATAGGAATTTTATCGCGTTTAATTGACCTATTTTAACTTTTTTTTAATTCCTTATTTTTTGTTTCAGAGAGCACAAAGGATCTGTGACGGAAAACATTTGGCCGCCGAGCTTCAGCACATCAATCAAGTATTGTAAGACAACAAGCTTCGGGTCCTGCGCCTACGTCACAGTGACTGAATGATGCCGACCACAGTCGAGCGTGTGTTAAAAAAGTCACAAACAAGGCTGGCTATATCTTGAAGTGAGCTTCTATTGAAACATACTAAAAGCCGCCGAATAAGATAAGTCAGTTTTTACTATCCATTAAGTGTAATATTATTCCTCTATACGATGCAGGAGTGTACAAGCTAGATCGTGAATGTGGTCTGTCTAACATAGGTCTAACAAAAAGTTTACAATAGATTAGATAAACTACATATCCTCACAAAAGAACACCAATTCCTACCAAGGATGATACGTGAGGCTATTGAAATTAAAAAAAAAACATCCCAATATCAATAGAGAAGAAGGCTGGGTACTACCACCTGCTTGGGACTCTATAATTAATAAAAGTGAAACTAAACCCAAGCATACCATACGACTTCAAACACAGTAATTTCATTCCGCGTAGATTAGACCATAAATAATAATTAAAAAGCTGAAGATAGCCTGGCTAACTATAACATTGAGACATCAAATATCTCAGATCCCCCTGTGATCGACGTTTTGGGTGCTGAAAAGCACGCGAAACGTCGGGAATTATTACGGGATAATCGAATAAGAATTTTAACAGAACGAACCATGTTACTAATGAAAATAAGGCAAGAACTAAAAAGAAGAAAAGATAAAACACGATCGTAAAAAAAAAGAACTCAGCGCTCTAAACAAAGTAACAAGTAAGTATATTAAATTCAATTACCAAAACTACAGAACAAATATTATACAAAAAATATTGGACAGGATAAAAGTCTCAAAAAAGCATATAAAGAACTGCGAACAAATACATCCTGGATTGAAGGCCCAAAATATAATAGTACATAGTCTTTATCGACTACCGAAAAGCATTTGACACCATCTCACCCTCGAGCATCTGGGAAGCCTTAAAAACACAAGAAATAGGAAAAGAGTACATTGAAGTAACCAAAAAAAAAATATGGAGCAAGCACAAGCAGAGTCAAATTGGAATCAACTGGTCCAAGCTTTCCCATCAAAAGGGGAGTCAGACAAGGAGATCCTTTGTCTCCAAAATTTTTATAGCAGTACTGGAAAGTGTCATAAATCAATCAATTTAAATGAAAATCATGTGGCCTAAGTATCAAAGGTAAATACTTGAATCACTTTAGATACGCAGATGACCTGGTTTTATTATCTGAAAATGGTGGCATGTTACAATAAATGTTAGACACTCTCCACAAAGGAAGCATAAATGTAGGCTTAGAAATAAATTTATCAAAAACAAAGCTGCAGGCTGCCGCCGTGTTTGGCACTATAGGTCAGCCGATTGAGATGGGATGCGGTCTTTCTTTGCATGCTACCCTTGGGGGCGGGTTTGCTTCTCGCCGGATGATCCCAACGTTGTTGCGGATTCTGTTGCTGATGTGGTACTTCAGGGTATGGAACTTTTTATTCCTTCCTTTGTGGTGCCCATTGGAGGCAAGTCTCAGCCATGGTTTGGTCGCTCCTGTAAAATACCATCATGCTATAAGCAGGAGTGCTACCAAGCCTGGGCCGATGCATCGGCGTCCCGGGATGTAAACACCAGCGCTCTAAAAAAGAAGTATAATTCCGCCTTTAGGTCCTTCAAAAGAGTCATTGCCAAGGCAAAGTCAGAGCACATAGGCAGAATTGGCGAGAAACTAGTTCGCCTTCCTTCTGGAAACCGTACATTCTGGTCTCTCGCCAAGACTGTCCAGGGGAATTTCTGTCAGCCATCTCTTCCATCTCTGCACAGGGAAGACGACTCACTGGCCCATACCGCAAAGGAGAAAGCCGATCTTCTAGGCTCTTTCTTTGCGTCTAACTCGGCTCTCGATGACGGGGGAGAGTACTCCGCCGACCATCCCGCGGTGTGAGTGCTCCATGCCGGAAGTGCACTTCACACAGCGCTCGGTTCGCAAAGCACTCCTCTCCCTGGACATCCACAAGTCGAGTGGGCCTGACGGAATCCCCCCAATTGTGCTGAGGACGTGTGCTCCAGAGTTGGCACCGGTTTTAACGCGTCTTTTCCGGTACTCCTACTCTCTAGGCGTAGTCCCAAAATCATGGAAGACGGCTTACGTCCACCCGATCCCTAAAAAAGGCGACCGCTCTGACCCGTCCAACTACCGGCCAATCGCCATCACCTCCTTGTTCTCCAAAACAATGGAGTCCATTGTAAACCGCCAGCTCATGAGGTACCTTGAAGATCACCAGCTGATTAGTGACCGCCAATACGGTTTTCGCCGTGGTCGGTCAGCTGGTGATCTTCTGGTCTACCTAACTCACAGATGGGCGGAGGCAGTAGAGTTCAAGGGGGAAGCATTGGCCGTTAGTTTGGACATTGCGAAGGCCTTCGATCGGGTTTGGCACAAAGCGCTTCTTTCGACGCTCCCTTCCTATGGGCTTCCCGAGAAATTGTGCGATTGGATCACCAGCTTTCTTGCAGATCGGAGCATCAAGGTCGTTGTAGACGGTGCAAGCTCCGATTGCAAGCCTATTAATGCTGGTGTTCCACAGGGCTGTGTGCTATCGCCAACGCTGTTTCTTCTGCATATCAATGACATGTTGTATACCCGTAACATTCATTGCTATGCAGATGACAGCACTGGTGATGCTCTTTACACCGGCCGAGCCAATATTTCTTGGAAAAACGTCTCCGAGTGCCGGGACAAACTTGTGTCTGAAGTCGAGTCTCTGCTGGACAGAGTCTCGGATTGGGGGCGACTAAATCTAGTCCAGTTTAACCCCCAGAAGACACAAGTTTGCGCGTTAACCGCTAAAAAGAACCCCTTTGTCGTATCCCCTCAGTTTCAAGGCACTCCCCTTGATGCCTCAGCCAGTATCGGAATCCTCGGCGTCGACATATCGAGTGACGTGCAGTTTCGTGGTCACTTGGAAGGGAAGGCCAAATTGGCCTCTAAAAAGCTTGGCGTGCTCAGCAGAGCGGGACAGTATTTCATGCCGGAACACCGCCTGCAACTTTACAAGGCGCAGGTTCGGCCGCACATGGAATACTGTTCCCATCTTTGGGCTGGGGCTCCCCAGTATCAGCTTCTTCCACTTGACCGCATCCAGCGCAGAGCGGCTCGAATCGTCGACGACCGAGTGCTTTCCGATCGGCTCGGTTCACTGATGCTACGAAGAGATGTTGCATCTCTTTGCGTATTTTATCGTATCTATCACGGGGAGTGCTCTGAGGAATTGTTCGGATTAATCCCAGGCGCCAAATTTCGTGAACGCACTACACGTCAAACGTCCCGATACCATCCACACCATCTGGATGCTTGGCGGTCCACCACTGTACGTTTCACAAGGAGTTTTTTTCCACGTACAACCTCTCTGTGGAATAGTTTACCACCGGCGATTTTTCCGGACCGATACGACCTGGGGACCTTCAAGAAAAGAGCTTACTCCTTTCTAAAGGGCCGGCAATGCACCCGCAATTCTTCTGGTGTTGCGGTTGATCATGGGCGGCGGTAGTCACTTAACATCAGGTGAGCCACATGCTCGTTTGCCCCTTCTTCTATAAAAAAAAATCTCAAGAAAAAACGTTATTATTGAAAATAAACCGCTAGATTATGTGGAACAATATATCTACCTCGGAAAGCAAATAGGGTTTAAAAACAATAACTACGAGATAGAAGTAGAACGAAGGTCAAAAATAACTTGGAATAAATTCTGGTCATATAAGGAAATATTAAAGAGTAACATGCCGGTAGAGTTGAAAAAGAAAATTATGGACTCGTGTATACTTCCCTGCTTAACATACTCTTGCCAATCATGGAAATTTACTAGAAAAGTTAAAAACAAAATAACTACATGCCAGAGAAGCATGGAGCGTAGTATGCTAAAAATAAGAAAAATATATAAAGTACGACATAAAAAAATAAGAAATATCACAAATGCTATTGATGCTCTGACTTACGCTCAAAAGTTAAAATTTCGATGGGCCAGCCATGTAGCACGTCTAGAAGATAAGAGGGGGACTTCCATCGTAATCACATGGAATGGACCTCCAGGAAATAGACGTCCAGGCAGGCCATACATGCGCTGGGAAGATGACATTAAAAAGATCGCGGGACAACGTTGGACAGAAATAGCAAAAAATAGAGACAAATGGAAGTCTTTGGAGGAGGCCTTCACCTAAGGCCAATGAAATGCAAAGCAAACAAACTCAAATGAGTATATAGATCCTTAATAAATTATAAATTAAAATATTTTGTCAATTTGTAACTAATTTAAATTAATATTATCCTATTCATAATGTTATAAAAAACCAAATCCACCTAAAATAGTCACTTAAAGTTTATAAATCAATTACACAGATAGAAAATATTGTTATTAGTAAAGCATATTTTTAATTTTAATCAAATACTGTGAAAAACAGTTATCATACTCAAAATTATGACATTAATTATTACTTTCATTAATATAGAAATAAATTAATGTATTAAAATCTAAAAAAAATGTAAAATCTACAAAATATTGATATAAATTAATGTCTTAAAAAACTAAATTTATAATTTCAATTTCTTTTATAAAATGCAAATAACATTGTAAAGTTATATTGTAAAACTTATTTAGCATGGAATAAAAGGCTGTTTTATTTTTATTTATTTTATATACCTAAACGACATTGAAAGCGTATAGACGCAAAGTAAAGGAAAACGTGCAAACAAAAAAGAAAAGGGTATTAATTTTGTCAAGCGATTTCATCGCAAAACGTTCTCCGCAAAGTTATATAACGTTATCCGAATTCAAAGCTTGCTTTAATGAATTTTAATTCAGTTTCGATTGCGGTACAATGTTGTTCACAACTTAATTATAAAAACACGAAAGTGACATCGTGACATCAAGAACTTTAGAGGTCCATTAAAGTCCATAGAGAACTTTTTAATTGTAGGAAAGATTAATCTTAATCATCAAGCAACAGTTTAGACGGTCACAAAAAATAATGACTGCTGCTATATAACACAGAATAATCAATTAACCGTGCAGTGGTGTTGAAAGAGAAATTGAAAGAATATCCACGGCACCGAATATCAAAAAGAAGTGAAATATCTTACGTCACTATTTCACGTCTGTGTGTGAAAATAATGTCATTACATTCACAAAAATTAAAATATTCTAATAATAAGTAATATTTTCTGTCAAAAAATCGCAATTATAATCCAATTGCTGAAATATTAGCACTGTAATATTGCAAGAGATTAATAATATCCACATAACCCTTTAAGCCAACTAATTAATCAATGTCCGTTATTTACTTTTTCCTTAGTTTTTCCTTATTTTTCCTGCTTTCGGTTGGCAACCGTTTGTAAATAATAATAATCTAAATTATCATAATACTTTATATAAAAAAATGTTGTTATTGACTAAGGTTACATGATTTTTATTTCAATGTATTACACACACATACTTATAGAATGACCAATTATAAAATGGCATACATTACGAGTTACAGTAATGTTCCATTACCATTACAGCCTACATAAGGTTCACTGCTGAACATAGGCCTCCCACAGATTTTTATTCTAGAATATAGATATCTAAAAGCCACCGCATCCACTTACCATCAGGTGGGATGTGTCCTCTAGTCACTATGTACCCACTTACTATTGTAAAACACATGTGATCGCATAACTGTCAATCATAAAAAACGTCTCGTTGTGTTCCTTACTAGTTCTTCGCAGAACAGAAATTTTCTCGGAACCTGTGGCAAAAGTGAAAAATTTTCTTTAAGCACAATGGCTTGGCTTGTAAATGGAAAATATAGTAATTCGGAAAAAATAGTTTCCTTCAGTAAATTTAAAAAACTTCACCGTAATTATTAATTTGGAAATGGTAAAGAAGTTAGACATAACTTAGGCACAGGTGTAATAATAATAATAATGTCCTACAGACTGAATTTCAGCCTGCCTCAACGGAGGGTAGCCATCGGCGCAGGACGGGATTATAGTGCCCAAATGTATGCGCAAGCACAGGTGCACTCTCT
This sequence comes from Parnassius apollo, assembly GCA_907164705.1. Taxonomy (NCBI): domain Eukaryota; kingdom Metazoa; phylum Arthropoda; class Insecta; order Lepidoptera; family Papilionidae; genus Parnassius; species Parnassius apollo. The sequence goes on along the minus strand of CAJQZP010000031.1, from coordinate 3,405,412 downwards.
ATTCCCTCACTCTCGTAATCCGATGGGACGGTAAGCCGACACGACCGGGAGAGAGATCAGGCGCAAGACCAACGGCTTTACGTGCTTTCCGAGACACGGGGGCCGCCAACTTCCTGACTCTGGGCAGCTGCTGAGAATTTCTTGACAGAAAAACTCAAAAATTGATTTTTGGCTCGACACGGGATTCGAACCCAGGACCTCATGATCAGCAGCCGCACTACTACAACCACTAGACCAACGAGGCAGGCAGGCAGCACAGGTGTACTGAAAATTTGAATCATCTTTAAATAGGTAAAATAAAATTTTCCAAATCATTAAGTGAGTTCAGCATACATCACGAAATATATTTATTGCTTTTTGTTGTTATGTGGGATTTATTTATCATTTACATAAAGGTCTATTATACCTCGCCGTACGCAAGGAGATCGGAACATTTGTGATTCATGAATTTTGTTTATATGTTGTGCTTTATGACAGTCAATGTGTTACGATAAAACGAAATTTACGGGGAATATTATTAATGATAATAAACAGAAGATGCGAGTCGTTTAGTACTGTTTTCATCAAGCCATGATACAAGCATGATAGTTAAAGCAAAAACAAAGAGATAAACCCATCCAGCATTGAATATGTACAGGCTGAAGTTAAAGAAGGGGCATAAATTTATTTAAAAATAATATTCAATTGGGATACGTCAACGCTAAACAAAACCTTTTTTATAGAAGAAGGGGCAAACCAGCATGCTGCTCACCTAGTGGTAAGTGACTACCACCACCCATGAACAACCGCAACAACAGGGGAATTGCAGGTGTTCTGCCGGGTTTTTGAAAAGGAGTAAGCTCTTTTCTTGAAAGTCCCTGAGTCGTATCGGTCTGGAAAATCACCAATAAAATGTAAGTAAAATGCACAGTGGTGGAATGCCAAGCATACAGATGGTGAAGATGGTATCGTAAATTTTGACGCGATGTGCATTCGTGAAATTTGATAGCTAGAGCCGAATCCGAACAATTCCTCAGAACAATTACCATGGTAGATACGATAGAAAACGCAAAAGGATGAAACATCCCTACGCAGCGCCAGTGATCGAGCTGATCAGAAAGAACTCGGTCGTCGAAGATTCAAATCACTCTGCACTGGATGAGGTCAAATGGAAGGAGCTGGCACTGGGGTGGCCCGGCACAGAGATGAGAACAGTATTCTATGTGAGGCCGAACTCGCGCTTTGTAAAGTTGCTAGCGACATGCCGGCGTAGTATCCCCTCCAAGCGACCACGTAACTGCATACTATTCAATATGTCGACGCCAAGGATTCCGATGCTAGCTGAGGCAGCAAGGGGTTGCCTTGAAACTGGGGAGATACGGCAAAAGCGTAACACACCAGACGTCCAGGTAAGACACATCATTGTATTTAATTAATGCGGATGGTTGCGAATTAGATATTAATCTTTATTAAAAGCGTATTTTTTTGCTGTAAACGCGCAATCTTGAATCTTCTGGGGATTGAACTGGACTTGATTTAATCTTTGTTTAGCAGTATCTTGACTTCAGACACAAGTTTGTCCCGGTACTCGGCGACGTTTTCCTGAGAAATATTTGCGCAGCCGGTGTACAAGGAATCACCAGTGCTGTTGTCTACATAGCAATGAATGTTACCAGTTTGGAACATATCATTCATATGCAGAAGAAACCGCGTTGGTGCGAGCACACAGCCTTGTGGAACACCAACGCTTAGATACCATAGGATTGTAATGAGAACGTGCACCGTCTACTACGACCTTGATGCTCCCATTAGCAAGGATACTGGTGACCCAATTGTACATTTTCTCCGGAAGCCCATAGACGGGGAATTTCGAAAAAAGCGCTTGGTACCTGACCCGAACGAAGGCCATCGCTATGTCCAAACTAACGGCCAATGCCTCCCCTTAGACTCTACTGCTTTCGCCCATCTATAAGAAAGATAGATCAGAAGATCACCACCTGATCGACCACGACAAAAGCCGTATTGGCATTCACTAATCAGCTGGTGATCTTCAAGTTACCACATGATTTGGCAGTTTATAAAGTACTCCATAATTTTGGAGAACAAGGAGGTGATGGCGATAGGACTGTAGTTGGACGGATCTGAGAGTCGTTTTTTTAGGGATCGGGTGGACCAAAGCCGTCTTCCATGAATTTGAGTCTACGCCTTGGGAGTAGGAGTACCGAAAGGACGCGTTAAAACTGGTGCCAACTCCGGAGCACACGTCTTCAGCTCAAATAAATGGACTCCATCGGGCTCGCTCGACTTGCTGACGTCCAGGGAGAGGAGTGCTTTGCAAACCGAGCGCTGTGTAAGCCACGCATCTGCCATGGAGCACTCACGCCGCGGGATGGTCGGCAGTGTGTTCGCCCCGTCATCGAGAATAGAGTTGAACGCAAAAAGAGAGCCTAACCATCCCAAATCATACCACCGTGTCTGCAAGGCTCTAAAATCGAGGGAACATTTATAAAGACAAGAGCCCTTCGTATTACTTCGTTCAAAGAACCGTGACGGGAAAACCTTAATTATAAATTGAAGATATTTATTTCGCGTAAAATGGTCATATCAATTTATCGTCTAACACTCATTATTTTGTTATAAAATGATGTAGAATTTAAGAAAAAATGTTAAATATCGATTTTCCATCAAAACTTTAATAAAACAATCGGTTCAGCCATTCCGAAGATAAACCCGAATACATAGATAAAATAGTATAAAATACATAGACAGAGAAACCTATAGGCTAATGATTAGCGTGGCCTCGAGTGAGAAAGGACGATAACGTAGTTTTAGGTTATACAATAATCTTTACGATTTTTAAACATATTTAGATAAAAAATTTAATTGTTCTAAGAACTGAACTGAACAAGATTCACCATTCTTAAGTTCACAAAACACTTTTTTCTTAAACCAAGAATTAAAATAGACACCTACGGAACCAGTAGAGCTCGTGATGGCTTTCAACCAGCACGTAAAATAGAGCCCCTAAGACCAATTACCCTTATGTTTTCAATCAAACAACTCACATAATCTTATAATATCCACACTTTATTAATTTCTAGCAACCTGCTCCGGTTATATAGATTTAAGATAATTGAAGGTAATTTATTTTATTAGTTTTTCGTTTATTCAAAAATATCTTCTTGTTTTCGGGATAAAATATATTTTAGCGATGTCAGAAAGGATCAAGTCTAGAGCTTAGAGGCAAACACAAAAGCGAACAAAAATTTAAACAAATAGTTGTTTATGTCTTAATAGCATTCCAATAACCTCCGAGATTAATAGAAATCACTTATAATAATAAAAGAAATGTATTCGTCAATAATTATAACATTCACAAATACAAAAGACTTTTAATATTGCTATTGCTTGCATATGCATTACAATCACGTATAAAAAACAAAAATTTCACAGCTGTTAATACTCTATTGTCTTACATACCTCTGCGGGTAACCACTTGAATTGTTCATGATGTTCGTTCCTGTAGCCTAGTCACGCGCTCACTCCTGTGAGATAAGATGTTATAATATTTGAACATGTAAGCAAATATTTGAAGGCTAAATTTAATATAGTGTAAGATAATGGAGCAAGCGTCGTAACTTATTTACAAGATAATGTTTCGAAGGGTATTTTCTACTTTTACGTGGTAAAACAGTAACATGTAACCGATTGCTCCAAATCTGATATAAATATCTCAATATCTACCTGACATTGCACATAATGCAAAAAACCTAATCTAATGAGAAACTTAAAATAACTAATAAAAAATGGTAGTACTAATAATTTAAATTTTTCAAATTGAAATCGGACGAAAAAGGTACTCATATAAAAGAAGAGCAAGTTCGAACAAGACACTCTCGAAAATAATAAGATAATGCAATCCAATTAAAGGAGAGCGTTAGACACTGTTGTATATAAATGTATATAAATATATGTATTTTTTTTTATAAAATTGAAGTGAGAAAGAACTTTATCCAGTAAATGGCTTCTGCAGCCTATTGACTATAGAAAATATTTTCATATCAGCGAACTAAGATGGAATATCTTACAACCCTTAATACAGTTTATATACCAACCATTCATAGAGCCTATTATAACTTTTAGTGAAGCAAATAATCAGTCAGAGAATATTCTATCTAGGATATAGTGGAACCGTCATTTATCAAAAATCACTAATTCTTCTGTGCCTTTCACTAAATTGCCTATTTTGACATTCATAGGTTCAGATATGGCGATGGCTCTGTCTATTTTTTATAGGAGAAGGGCAGACAAACATGCGGCTCACCTGGTGGTCAGTGATTACCACAGTCCATGAGCAACTGCAACACCAAGGTAATTGCAGATGGGTTGCCGGCCTTTTAAAAAGGAGTAGAGGCTCTTTCCTTGAAGGACCCTTTAAGTAGTATCGGTCCGGGAAAATCTCTGGTGGTAGTCGATTCCACAAGGAAGTTGTGCCACGAAGAAAACTTCTTTTAAATTGCACAGTGTTCGACAGCGAGTCATCTAGATGGTATGGATGGTATTGCATGTTTTGTCGCGATGTGAGATGGTGAAATTGTGCGGGTGAAATTCTTAGAGTCCGAATAAATTCTCTCCGTGATAAATGCGATAAAATATGCAAATAGATGCAACATCTCTTCGCAGTGATTGAAGTCCTTCGCTATGTCCAAATTAACGGCCAACGCCTCCTCCTTGCACTCTACTGCCTCCGATCATCTATGAGTTAAGTAACTAAGAAGATCACCACCCGAGCAAATCCAACGGAAACCGTATTGTAGATGACTTATCAGCTGATGATCCTCAAAGTTCCTCATGAGCTGGAAATTTATAATGGATTCCATTATTTTGGAGAACAAGAGACAAGAACGAGAATGAAGTCCTAATATCCATCCGGATGAGAGGACAGCAGAAGGTTCAACAGGGAAGGTATGTGATCTTCCACATCAGGGATCCACGTAGGTGAGATAACCAGTTGTGTCATACCATAATATATCGAAGCAAAGTCATAAACCAAGGGAACCAAGCCATTAAGCGTGGTGCGCGTTAAAATCACCAATCGTCACGTCAAGTCTGCAGCCGTTCGACGTGGTCAATGAGTCAGTCTGTGTCGGCATTACCGCTATGGCACCTACAGAGGCACCCGTAGATGCCACCAGTCCGTCACCAGGGGTGCTGATACCCTCCTGGGGTAGTGTTCTATTTAACTTCACTACCATGTTAAAGGAGAGGGGGAGTAGGGTCTCCGGCCACCTGCACTCACCAGGTGAAGTGCAGAAGCAGAGCTTCTACTACACGCTGGTATTTTGTAAAGTCATGGTATCACCCCGGTTCGAGCCAGGCTATACGTGCAATAACAAAAGCTGCCGCTTGGCTCTACCACCGTAAAATGTCTATGTTCAATTTACGTATATAAAACTCTCTTCCCATGCTATAAGAGAAATGGTAGTGTAACGGTGAAGTTAAAAAATGTTCACTTCATTCAATAATGTATGTTTGTAAAATATCAGTAGAGTGACAGTGATACCAAAATTTTTGTTCACTTTCATTTTAACGTTCTACATCAAATCAATCATCTACATCTGTTAGTTAGTTAATAGTGTCAGTTTTTAATTTCACTTATTTTACAACGATAAGTTTCGTCAACAATGAGCACCAAAAAAAATTCTTTCGGTCTTTTGGAAACCTTTAATTTGGTAAACTTCGTTAGGTTGTACTCGATTGTTTTTCTCGCAGATTTCACACTTATTTGTAAAGGAGTCAGAAAAGATAGTCGCCTAAGTTTCAAGCCGGCCTGAGATATTAAAATATTAAATGAAACGGCCCGAATATTTGAAAACATGTTATGCAAGACTCTTAACCTTCCAAACCCATCATGATATTAAAAGTTCCATACAAATATATATAGAAATAGAGAAAAAGTTAATTACTAAACTCTCTTAATGTGCTCATTTTAATTTTAAACTATATTCACGTTTTTTTTTAAATTTTTTGAGTTAATAGTAATCCTTTTTAAATAATTTTGCAATGAAAATGAGCTCTGATTTCTATTTAAAAATATTGCATCACAGAACTTTTATTTGACATCCGATAATCAATACCGATAACAATTTAAAAAAGATTAGTATGTAATACTACGTCAACAGACGTGATTTTATAATAAAATAAATCGATATTTGCAGTAGTTTAGGTAGCAACAGTTTTCCTTATCATCAATAACTGTTGACTTTCCAATGTAATCATTGTGCATATTAGAAATGTGTTGTGTATAATAAAGGCAAAGGTTTTGCAATAAGCTATAGAGTAAATACAGTACAGTGAGTAAATCAATAGGACCGAGCTTTGATAAGGAAGGCATTTGCATTTGAAAGCAAAGGTTCACGGTATTTGCTTCGCTGTGAATATACGAGTATACGTGCAGTCCCTTGATTTGAAATATTTTAGCAGAATAATAAATCATTATGTTTATTTTTAGGTATATTTTGTGCTTAGTTTTTTTACTTTTAATATTTAAACGTTTGATATTCAATTACATATCTCTAAATCAACTTTAATCTGATTAAATATTGATTATAATTACTTACGATTGATTAATTACATTTATTATATCTCGAAGAACTAACTAACGCATGGGGAGGAAAAGTTCCCGAGTGGCAGCCTCGTAATGGTAAGCGAAGTGTAGGACGGCCCACTACTAGGTGCGGTGACAACCTGGTAATACAAGCAAGAAGTTGATGGATGTTCAGAACCATTCTTTGTGACATTTGTTGGTTGAGACCTGTATTTAGCAGTAGACGTACGGGCTGTAACGATGACACTGATGATGAATCATTTTCTTATAAATATCGTGTTACTTAAATATCCCAGACCTTACGACGTTGTGAAAGCAAACAAACGAAACACAATACTGATAAGGATTCAAAATTTTAACAAGAAAGATTTTTCACGTAATTATGTAAGTTCTATAAAAACTGTAAAAGGTTTAAGTAATTCTTAGTAAGAAGTAAAAACGCTTGCAGTTCTTGTACTTATTTACTCACAATAATTTTAAAGTTTTTTTGCGTAACAAAATTCATACTTCGCGTAATGTACTGCTTGAATACCAGAAATCGTGGCTAGAATTTGTAAACATTAATCCAATATTAAGAATTATTTATTATCATTAGGTTCTTTTTTATTTTACCATAATTCCAGACTAACGAAGCTCACGCCGATCTTCTCTTCTCTTCTTATTTTCCCACAATTACTTTAAAATTTATTTGCGTGACAAAATTCATGCTTCGCGTAATGTTCAGCTTGAAAACCAGAAATCGTGGCTAGAATTTGTAAACATTAATCCAATATTAAGAATTATTTATTATCATTAGGTTCTTTTTTATTTTACCATAATTCCAGACTAACGAAGCCCACGCCGATCTTCTCTTCTCTTCTTATTTTCCCACAATTACTTTAAAATTTATTTGCGTGACAAAATTCATGCTTCGCGTAATGATCAGCTTGAAAACCAGAAATCGTGGCGAGAATTTGTAAACATTAATCCGATATTAAGTATTATTTATTATCAAGAGGTTCTTTTTTATTTTACTATAATTCCAGACTAACGAAGCTCACGCTGATCATTACACCTGAGTCTCCATTGGTTGGTGTAATAAGGCCAACCAAAAGACGACTGCGGAAAGGCTAAATATTCTACAAAGGCTGCTTGTTAAATGGCAACTGAAGCGATGCTACACCAAGGGCGTATACGCCCTGGGTGTAAAAACTGGGTGGGTGTGTAGGTGGATCGTGGTGTTTTTATATAGAAGAGGAGGCAAACGAGTATGCAGCTCGCCTGATGGTGACTACCGCCGCCTATGAACAACCGCAACACCAGGGGAATTGCAGGTGCGTTACCGGCCTTTTAAAAAAATGCCGACAAGCTCACACGGGAGGGCTCAATGAGTACACATTTTGGACCCTTTATGAAATCTCAAAAAACCTAGCCCGATTGACCACTGAAACTGGTTATCACAATAAATCACTTAAGATCTGGTCTGATACACTATACATTCTTAAATCTTAATCCGGGCTTATAATCGTAAATTCGCTTCAGAAGCTCTGCGATTAAGTAAGAATAAACTGCGTATTCTGGCAAGATTCCCGACTGGACAATATTGTCCATATTGCTTAAAAAAGTACATGTGTATCTTGGAACTAAGCAACTTTAATTCTGTTCCTTAACGGAAGAAACACCTCTGCACATTATTACTGAATGTGAACCCTTAATGCGCAAACAACACTCATCTGGAAAACTATGTACTTAGCCCAGAAGAAGTGAAATTAGTCACAGCTAAGCGATTCATAGAAGACATAAAGCTTAGAGTGAACTCTAGCCATAGCAGCGATCACAAAAGATCCTATATGTCGCAGTGATACTGGTCATTGAAGACCTGCATAGCTGCTCGCATAGAAAAAAAACGAAAGCTAATATAGTTTTAATTAAACCAAAAAAAAAAAACAAATAAAAGTCTTGGGTTTATTATGTCAATAAAAAAACTATTTATACGGATTTTATCGCGTTTAATTAACTTTTTTTAATTCCCGATATTTCGGGTGCTTTTCAGTATCCATGACCACGGTTGAATATATTATAGCGATACAAAAATGTATCAAACGAAACATGATAAAAGATAAATAAATATTTATTAATATTAATTTAATGCCAAGAAATAATTAATTTATAAATATACACTAAATGAAATGAAATGACGTAATTCTATGGTAATATACAATAACACAATACAATTTATGATACTATTACAAAATAACTAAAAAAAATTTAAAATAAACTCAAGAAATATCTTCTGTTTCCTCCTCTACTTTAACAGTCTTTTGCTTTATTGTTGGTTTAGTTGACTACAAATAAATTTTCCTCCCGATGAGTTTTCACCAAATAATTAAATAATTAAAAAATAATAATTTTCTATATCTTTCGTGGTTTATGCGGTACTCTGTGGAATTCTATCACATCTCCTGTATAACAGTTCCTCATTATTAAAAAGTTTTGCACGACGAACCACTTATCAGGACTTTAAGGTTTAAGGATGTAATTTGTTTGGATTATACACCATACACGTTTCAAATACTATGGTTTTTGATTTTCATGTCAAATAAACAAAATCTTAATATTAATAATGCCCTTCAGACAGAATTTCTATGACGGCGACCAGACTCTAGGGAAACGAGTCATCTGCTCAGAACAAGACTATAGTTCCCAATCGTACGCGCAAGCACAAGCTCTCTCAAACGAATAGTTCGATGTGGCGGTAACCCGTCACGACTGGACAGAGACCAAACGTAGAATCAGCGTCTAAGTGGGATTTCGAGATACGAAGGTGAAACACCGCTAAATTTCAGACAACGGGCTTCTACCGAGAATTTTTTATCAGAAAAACCCAATAACTGATTATTGACCCAACTCTGGATTCGAAGTCAGGATCCCATGATTAGCAATCAGTTTACAACTACTACACCAACGAAGCAGTGAAATATAAAACAATAACCAAATCGTAAGGTCGTGTTGTATTTTGATCAATAAAATACTTACTACTTTTTTTGTCAAGATAATATTTTCTAAGACGTCCTTTTTAGCATCCATAAAGGAAGTGCTTCTTAATTTCCAAACTTGATTTGATTTCTAAACTACAGACTTTCCATTCTACAGCATCATTTAAAATCGACATGTTTCTTGAATATATTATAGGCAATTATAGAAAATCCTGGACAGATCTTTTTTGATCTCCGATAGATGACGGTTATAACCATCTCATTTACGCCAGGCGTAAACTACTTAGATCGGCAACTGGCAGCAACCTCTGGTACCGCGATTGTTTAACCGCTTGCCCAACGTAACGGTTGAGGCAAAATCTCCTCAAGCCGGGAAAGGCTCATGTCCAGTACTGAACTTTTATGTATTAATAAAAAAATAAGGAGAAGATGGTAAGTTAAACCTTAAAAAACTAAAAAAAAACTAAAATAATAAACACAATAAAATATTAAATAAAACTCACTTATAAATTTTATAGCGTTTATCTTTATCTTTTTAAGTTCCGAGGAAGCTTTATAGCACCCATAGTCACGGGGGGGAGGGAGGGGAAGGTGGAGGGACTGAGGTCTTTAACGTCCCGAACTCAACTAACTGAAGGTAACCGGGCTACTTATGATATCGGGACGTGAAACGCACCCGATATATTATCTGGAATTAAAAAGTTAAAATTAAACGCGATAAAATTAAAAAAAAAATGGTTTCATTTAATGTAATGTTGGTGTAAATATAAGAAATCAGAATATAATATTTTTCCAAATATTTTAAAATCTTTTGAAGTAGAGGTTAATTCTTCGATACACTACTAACATAACTTCGATTTCAGAAGCTATTATGTGAAAATTATGTTATTGCTCTTAATTTTGTGAAGTCGGTATTCACTTCTTTTTAAAGTTAAACTATTTGACTGTTGACATTGTAATTAGCTACATCACAGGCTTAAAGTGACAACAAAATTTCGCCTGAATAGTTTAACTGAAACTTAGCGGTGGAATCTTCAGATTTGGTGAGTTGTTTTTCCCAAAATGGGACAGCCCTTAAAGTATTTATGCCTTATTTATGTCCTTTTGGTATTAAAAACACGATTAGCAAAATATCGTTTAGCTTAGAGACAAAATAATACAGTTTACTTGAGAACTTATATTTTTAAAGCCGCTTAAAAGCACCCAATGTTATTTATAACAATATGGATGATTGAATGAAGCATGATTTTAACTGTAACAGTAACCTGACAACTCTTTTTTTGTTTCAGTACAATTTACTTTTGCTTTCTCAGTGGTAAAGGATAAATCATGAGGAAACTGTTTTCAATTTTGCATTCAAACTTCGAACAATAACATTGCTATTATTGATCAAAGCATTCAATCGTCGTCAAATCGTCAAAAGTCGTCAATTATAACCCGTGCAGAAAGATAGTGTTTTATAATTTGTGTGTTTATAATAATGTGTTTAAAATTGTGACTACAATTTGGGTGTCTTTGAAGTAAGAAATAAATACTTTTGTTGTTTTAAGAGTGACTTTATCGTCACTTACCACCAGATGGAGTTGTTGTCAAATACTGACTTATAATAAGGAAAGAATCATTTAAAGGTTAATACTCAGTTAAGGATTGAAATTAAACCCCAAGGCGGTGATCAGTTAATTCACAATGTCTTTCTGTTTTATAACGATAAAGAGATTTTATCTATTTATATTAAACATATAACAAATATAATAACGAAGAAAATGCTCTTTCTTAGTTGTTTTTAGGATAAATTTGTTTACTGTTTTAAACGTAAAATTTTTATTAGCTGTTCCAATTCAAACATAAATTGCTTTCTAACTTCCAGTTTAATACAAACGTTGTTTCATTTTTTGGAACGTAGAGCGGCGTTATAAATTAACTTCTTTGTCTTCAGTTTGTTTTATCATTAAATAAAAACTTTTTGGAAGAGAGAATAAAGTCTTTCACGTCTTGCTATATCGGCGTGAGAGAATCCTTTATTCCATTTCGCCCCATTTGTATCTTAAGAAGAGACCGTACGGTGAAGGTAGAGTATACGTACCGGAAAGAATTAATGGCTTTTAATAGGTGTTGATATAACTATTTTGCATATCATGTGAAAAATTCTGTCTAGGGGTTCCATTAATACAATCTACCTGCTAAGCGTGGCCACTATAGCATGCTTTTTTGCTCGAAACAGCTATCCGTCTTACACTAATTATTTTGAGAACACTATTTACCTTTTAACATTAACTTTTAATAGTATTTACTGGATCGGTTTGGCCGTTTTCTGATAAGTGGATATCACAATAATTCAACATACGCTTATCAATCCAAGAATCTTTCGTGAGATAAAACAATGCAGACTTCTTCATTATCCGACGCATCGCCATAGTAGCGGTATAATGCGTTTTTGCGGCATAAAGTTTGTGTCTAATTGTCAATTACCGTACGAAATCTTGAAAAATATTCTCCCGTAAAAATCGTCTGTAGTTATCTCTTTCTGGATGTATGGATGCCATTTGATGACGGCGTATGGGTATCCATCACGTGATTTCGTCCCATGTTTGTCGTTAAAAGCAATAAGGGGAAATGTCAGGAAATCTTATGGTTCGGATAGATGATAGATGGTGGTACAATTGCGTAGCATTGGACTTTCAAATGGTGCTTTGTAATATCCATTTTTGATTAAAAATATTTGACCTTTGTGAAATTTTAAATCATGTCACTCGCATACGACTTATAAATACTCAGATCGGCGTCGCGTCGTCAATGTGCGAAGCGTTTGGTGCTGCAATGGTCAATCCGTTTACAAAGCGTGGAGATTTATGAAAATCCTATTTAATGTGGAAGAGTTTGATATCCAGCAGTGGAATTTGATGAGCTGATGATGATGAAGAAGATGGAGATGAAAAAAGTGTTCCGTGATGTGCTGAAGAGACGATACTCTTCGTCAACAAAAGATGCGAGGGTATGGGTATGTCTATAGGCTACAGCGCCCACTTACCATTCAATGGATTTTTTTTTGCGCCCGAAGCAAATATGGGCAACCCTCCGGAAAGCGGGGGAGGGAGGCGGTGAATGCTCATAGCATACCACGCAGCCGGCTGCGTGGTAATGTGGAGACTTTTACCCACTAAACACCGCCTTTTAGGAATTGGCTTAACGATCTGACTAGAGATCTCTAAGCCGTATACGAACGCGACCCTCCTTGGCAGAAAGGAGGGCGCAGTGGCAGAAAGGAGAGCGCATTCGATGGACTATGTTTATTTTTCACACTCACTTTTATAAAAGAAATAAAGAAATAGGTACACTGAAATTCGTAAAATAACAAAAAAAAAAATAACCCTGAGCAGAGTAGCCACTTACCATCAGGTGGATTATGAGTTTGTAATTGTCATATTTTCTTTTATAGGATGCTATGGCCTATGGATATTTATATCCATCCTATTATAATCAAAATGTAGGAGTCACAAATCCCTGAGGTAGTCCTCGAGACGAAACAAATGAAAATAGATGAGACATTTCATCTTTATAGATGAAATGTTTCGTTTCCAGTAAAAGGATCTCCGGTTCTCTGCACTCACCATACGAAATACAACAAGCATTAAGTTGCTATTTTTCGCTGGTATTCTGTGATAGAGTGGTCGTTCCCAGGTCCAGCTGACCCATTCGTGCTACAAACAGAAAATAAAATACTTCAAACAATATAAGATCAAATCTAAATGTATTATTATTGGTGTAAAAAGCTTACTACCACAGCCATAGCGTAAATATAATGGCAGTTAATTATATTTAACGGCTGAAATATAAACGGTAGAATAGTACTTACTCTCAGTTACTACTTAATTTAATTCAATCATTACTTTATTTTACACAGGAAGGAGCTAAAGGGTACTAGCTAACACATTCCTCAAGCTGAATGTAGCAATTAAGAGTATAGAGTAAAGTTCCGTTACGTTTTAAATCGTGTCGACACTTAACCTTTTGAAAGCTCAATTAGTGCAGTAAAATATAAAGAAACAAACATCGTAAAAACTAAATTTATTCAGCTATAAGTTTGATGTATAATAATTGGTTTTCGCTACAATTTTAAATATAGCAAAAGTGACTTAAAGTGCAGACCTTCGCTCATTTTTAAAATAGTTTTCTTATTTATCAAGTCTTTAGTAATAACTCACAGAATACAAGCGTTAAATAGTAGCTTAATGCTTCTGTGTTTCGTATGGTGAGTGTAGAAAACCGGAGACCCTTTTTACTGGAAACGAGGCATTCGACCTTACTCCACACGGGTGACAACGCATCTGAATTTTGATTTGTAATCGAGGATAAATGTAGATGTCTATGGGCCGCAGCAACCACTTACCATCAGGTGGACTGTGTGCTTGTTTGCCACCATATCCTAAATAAAAAAAACTAATTTCAATATAGATGGGGAAACGAAAACAAACATGTAGTATCATTTTAATAACATTTATTGAACATTAATATTACCTCCCTTTGAATGCTGTACAATATTGTATGAAATACGTTTAACTCTTAATTAAGTATCGATAACGTTCACATGTTGTTAGTCTTTAAAGGGATAGAAAATTACTCGATCAAATCCTCAATTGCGTTTATGTTGTGATTTGAATACAAATTGGAATATTATAAAGAGGCATTTAAGTTACGTTGTACAATTCAATTATAGAAAATTTGCATAATGTATATTTTTATTTGCACATACTTAAATAAATTATAACTTATAAAGCTATAATTTAAAAAGACTCTAATATACATTTTTAAGGGTAGCCCAGCCCGGGCTACCCTTAAAAATGTATATTAGAGTTTAACTGTCAAGCGAGCTAACTGTAATAAATATTGTAGGAAAATGAAACAGAAGGGCAGCAGCATATACAATTGCCAACCCGCTGCCAAGCGTTGCAGCTAGGGAAAAATTCTCCTCTATTAGGCAATCTATAGGAGGGGGACTTATTTTTAACAGTAAATTTTATAAAATGATAAAATAAAATCACCATTCAAAGACAAATTAAAAAAAAATAATACAATAGTAGCTTGTTTGAAGATCTTATAAACATCAAAGTCTGCACCGGAAAGACAAGACCTGAAAAAAGAACTGGCAAGAAAGCTTTAATAAAAAAAACTTTAATTAAAACAATATTGTAATTTCATTTAGAATGAGATACAATTAAATAATACAATGTCAAAGTTCTATAAATATTTATAATAGACACTTTTAACTAAATACACATTACTAACAAGTTCTAACAAGGGCAAGTCAGTAGTCCTCAATATATTAATATATTTTATGGAAGGCCTTTTTACCAAAAAATCCTCAACAAGTTTTACTTCTTAATCTGAATCATGCCATGGGTCTCACGATTTGTGGGGAGGATTTGGCACAAGCGGGATGCTCGACAATTGCATTATCGATCGCTCTAGATGTTTTACTACATTGACTACCATTATCAACGCTTGGCAAGTGAAGTATCGATCGATTGGTATGGAATTTGAGGCTAATCCCCGTCGTCAGGCTGTACCAATTTTGTTTAGCGCTATCTAATTGGGAATTACATACGAAGAAAAACTGCATAACTTAATGGAGATACCATTAAGTCATACAGTTTTTCTTTCGAAGCAAAAAGAGAAGAGAAACACAAGTTTTTAATCTTGAGTGACGACTGCTCAAAGTGTACATATGCCGAACGCACTACTACGCAGCTCGGAAAAACTCTATCCACTCTGCAGTGCGTTGTGTAATCCTGTTAATAATTGTTTGCTAGTTTTTAAGAGGCATTTCAAAACAGTACATAACAGTTATAACGCACCAGTAGCTTGTTTCTTTGAAGTTGTTTGTAGGTGCCCATCGGATTCAGTAATCCACTGTATTTATCCATTTTTAAAGAATAAGTGAATGGCTCATGGCTCATGGATTCTAAATTTAGCTTCGATTAAGAATCAAATTGCAGATGCGTTGTCACCCCTAAGGACTACGATAGAATGATTTATAGTTAAAACGGTCTCTGGTTCTCTAAACTCACCATACGAAACACAGCAGCATTGACCTGCTATTTTACGCTGGTATTCTGTGAGAGCGTGGTCCTTCCCAGGTCACGCCGAGCTATTCATGCTACAACCATAATATAGCTACAGCATGGCTCTATCACGTAAATACCTATGTTAATGATTTCTTATATTTACGCGAACACTACACATTGAAATAATACTAGTTTCTACGGAATTTATCGCGTACATTTAACTTTTTAAACACCCGACGTTTCGAGAGCTTTACAGCACCCATGGTCACGGATGGGACTGAGATGTTCAACGTCCAGATGTCATAGTTAACCGCGGTTACCATAGGTTAAAATTTAACTTTTGTTACGATCTACATAGTATGAATTTATGGTATCTTGAAGTCTTGCAGTTGTATGCTTGGGTTGGGAATTAATTTTATTTATTATAGGATCCCAAGCAGATGGTAGCACCCAGCCATCTTCTCTATTGAAATTAGGATGTTTTTTGATTTCAATAGCCTCGCGAATCATCCTTGGAAGGAATCGGTGTTCTTTAGCGAGGATTAGTGGTCTATCAAATCTGATGTAGTGATGGGGGCGATCCTGTACGTGTTCAAGAAGTCTGCAGTCTGTGAACACGTACAGGATCGCCCCCGTTACTACATCAGATTTGATAGACCACAAATCCTCGCTAAAGAACACCGATTCCTGTAATAATTGTCTTTATACCTGTCTCTTTCTATTATGATTCAGTAAAAGTTTTTCAAGTAGTTCAAAATCAATTACGAGTACTAAATTCAATCCCAACTGACACACTTGGAAGCAAGTTAATGAAAACGTGGTTAAATGGATGATGTAAGGACGAAATTAAAAGTAGTCCATATTGAAGTAAATGGTGAGGGTTTAAAGTAAAATTGATCCATAGACTACTTTGCATGGTTTTTTTATTTTCCGCTAATATGTGCAAGTTTTCTGCGCTCGATAATCGTGCCCATGGAATACCAAAAATAATACTCGCCACTTTGTCCTACTCAAAAACAATAATAGAACTAACTTTAACGGGAATGTAGCCTTTTCATTTAAAATATTTTTTTTTAAATAATTGGAATGCGAGGAATCGAAACATACTCTCCTTTAGTTGCCCCAGCTCTGTAATGCACAGCCTGGTGCCGTTGCACATTTTGATGCATACTTTATATTTATACGGGTGATTATAAAGATATCGAGGATTAAATATGTAATGAGACCACAAGACAGAATTAGACGGGAAGACATTTATTAATTAACCACGAATTATCCTCCTCCACCACGATCTCTATTCCTTTATTATTTTCCTCCTTAATATCTTCAATTCTATTTCTTTCTTTCTCACCTTGACATTTATTTAATGTAGTAGGAATTAATTGTTTAATGACAAGTTTTAAAATATGTTGCTGGTTTCTTCAGTAAGTTCCATCTGATAATTGTATAATAAAAGATAGTGGCTGCTGACACTTTCCAATAATTATTCATGGTTTCCATTTTGTGTGTGGACTCTTTTTAAAATAAACTTTATCTTCAATTTTTAAAACAGTTGAGTTCCTGCTCATAATAACTTTTTTGTTTTTCAAATGCAGATGCGTTGTCACCCACGAGTACTAAGATGGAATGACTCGTTTCCAGTAAAAAGGGTCTCCGGTTCTTTACACTCACCATACGAAACACAGCAGCATTAAGCTAGGTATTCTGTGAGAGCATGGTCTTTCCCCGGTTGAGCCGACTCATTCGTGCTACAACTATACTACTAATATAGCTGCAGCATGGCTCTACCAGGTACAAAATTTAGTGTACTCGTACTTACTCGTATATAATTTAGTACATATTGTTCAAGATGATTATACTATATTATGGTAACTGTCCATTAACAATGTGGTTGTACTGTTTTAATGCTATAAGCCACTACTATCTACATCTCACCTGATGGTAGATGGTAAGCCGAAAATGGTAAAATGCACTGACATACCATAACAAGCTTGTACTAGTTAGGCAGGATGGTACAATGCAAGATGTGGTAGAACGAATAGCAAGATAAGATCATCTTGAGAGTACATTCTTTAAGTTGCTTTCAATACTTTATAAATTTGTACTTGAAACAAGACGGTCAACAAAATGTCCCAGTTATATGAACCGTTTCAGGACTATGAAATTGTGTAATTTAATTTAATTAGTTTCAACCTCCTACAAAAGAGTTATTTTACAGCCCCATAAAATTCATGGCTCAGAAATTTTGTCAAGGAAGGTCGTAAATCAATTTAAATACCACTTTTATAGGCTTGGCATTAAATACAGTTATAAGGATGTGTCGTACTAAAACATTTTATTGGCGCTTAAAAGGACTTCGAAAAATTCACGGAATATTACCATTACACTGGATTAAGACCCACTGCTAACCATAGGTCTCTCCCATTAATTGCTTTTAGGAGGGTTATTTGCCATAGTTGCGACGCTTGGCAAGCGGTTTAGCAACCGCAGTGTTTATTTGAAGTCGTTATTAGGACGCTGCTGTCTATCTTCCTAATCTGATTTGTTTCCCTCTGGCGCCTCTTGAGACACCCACGAGATGATATGGGGTGTTAATTATACCTACACCACCACTACACAATTTTCAAGGAAGTGGGAGATTTTAACTTACCCAAAATTAATTGTCTTGAAATCTAGAACCTACCTTTTATATTAACGCATGCTTATCTTCTAGGCACTTAATAAATTTTATGGCTTTGACGGACAGCTTCCAATTTAATCACTTTAGAAACTTAAATGACCGCTAGATTTATTCATATCAAATATTTTAGAATGTAAAATTGTGGATGCTCCTTATAATTTATTACCATTGGATAGTCTTCATCCTACTTTTTATGCTTTAGTGCCTTTTATGCATGATAACACGTCTATGCCTACTCAATCATAAATAATGAACTTTCAAGGTACTATGGGATGAAATGTTCTCAGGTAAATCTGCTGATGAGGCTGTGATAGATTTTTACGAAATACTCTACGGTTTTATTAAAAAGTTCATACCTACAAAAATCTTAAAACAATCTTCATTCCTTGTTTGGTTTAACGCCACTCTGATTCCTACTTTAAAACGTAAAGAGCGTGCCTGGATCAAGTGGAAAAAATATGAAAACTCTTATGATTATAAAGAATTCTCTAGGCTTAGAAAGTACTTTAATAAAGAGTGTGCAATAAGATATAAAAACCACGTGTCGTCAATTCAAAATAATATTAAAAAGATATAAAGCATTTCGGGACACATATATATATATATATATATATATATATATATATATATATATATATATATATATATATATATATATATTGTTACGCGCTCCAGTCAACGATACACTAGCGCCATCTAGTGTCAGGAACGAGAGCGAGGGGAGCATTGAGAAAATGACATCACAAATTACTCAACCGACAGCGCCTAGTCGAAACTCGAACGCTCGGTACCTTCCGCGTGTTTACTTGAACATTCTGGATATTTCTTTGCTAATTGAAATATATAGGCGCTGCAAGATGCGATGGAGGCAGTGTTGATTTGGGCGAAACAAGCGAAGCTTCGGAGTGGAATTAAGTGAATTAGTGTGTTTAAATTATTAGTGTTTTAACTTTAATTGTGTAAAGTAAATTAAAGTGTTAATTTAGGTAATTTTATCGGCAATTTTTATTGTCACGAACCTCAAGCTCGTAACAATTGGTGTCAGAAGTGGGATAAAATGATGCCGATTTTATCGATAAGGAGGAAACGGAGGGTGTCCGTACCCGAAGTCAACGCCAACAGGAGACGGACCAGAGGAGATTTGGTGGTGCAACGCCGCAGATGTCTGAGGGCCAGCCGCCGGCCACGGAAGCCGGTCCGTCAGCAGCTTCTACGTCGGTGGCACCTGACTTAGGTGCTCTGATGGTGATGCTGCAGCAGCTGCGGGGCGGACAGGAGGAACAGGCCCGTCAGTTGAAAGAGCAGCAGGAGGAACGGGCCCGCCGACACGAGGAACAGGCCCGCCGACACGAGGAACAGGCCCGCCGACACGAGGAACAGATGCTCCTCATGAAGGACCTTCACGCTACCTTCGGAAAGGAGATAAAGGAGGTGAAGGATAGGGTTGCTCACCATGACAACCGCCTGTCGGAAGCTGAAAACCGAATCGAGAAAGCTGAAACCCGATTCGACCAAGTAAACAATCGGGTTGAAAACGTAATGGCTGACATGAAGAAATCACTGGACGAACTCAAACTTAGAGATGGAGCTACAGCTCCCGTAGTAGCTACAACACCTTCGCTATGTGGATTCAAAGTGCCGCCGTTCGACGGGACCTCTTCCTGGTCGGCCTACAAAATCCAGTTCGAGGCCGTCATGGAGGCGAACGGCTGGAATAAAAGCCAAGCCATGACTGCACTCACCCTAGGCCTGCGTGACCAAGCCTTAACTGTGTTGGAAGCTCTCGGTAAGAAAGTGACCTATGAGCAGCTTCTTGAGGCCTTGGAAGCGAGATATGGCGACGCTCACCTGGAACACGTCTTTCGTGCGCAGCTTAAAGATCGTGTGCAGCGCATCAACGAAAACCTGCAGCAGTGGGCTCTAGAGGTGGAGAAGCTGGTGCGAAAAGCTTACCGGTCTGTACCTGCGCTCATTAAAGGGAACCTGGTGCAGACATTTATCGACGGCATCCGTGACCTGGAAGTCAGAGCTGCTGTGAGGCTCGGGCACCACGAGACGCTTAAGGACGCCTTGGCCCATGCACCGGAGGTAGAAGCCGTGCGGCAGGATCATCGTTCCCATCGCGTCAGGGAGGTTGCAGCCGCTACAGTTCGCGACCGCAACAAAGGATACAGCCCAAGGTGCTATGGCTGTGGGGAAAGGGGCCATCGTCGCTCCAGCTGCCCTAAACGAACCGTGGAAAGGAGAGTTGATCGATCTCGAGAGGGTAGTGCAGCTAACGGCACTGCCTGGCGGCGACAGGATCATCGTTCACCTCACGCTAGGGAGGTTACAGCAGTTACGGTTCGCGACCACAATAAAAGATACAGCCCTAGGTGCTACGGCTGTGGGGGAAAGGGGCCATCTTCGGTCCAGCTGCCCTAAGCACACCCTAGGAAGGGAAGGTGAACGGTCTCAGAAAGGAAGTGCGGCTAAGAGCACCGCCCAGCAGCAGCAGGAATACGACTTTACTATCAGACACTGCAGCGGGAAATCTCACGGCAACGCAGATGCATTGTCAAGAAGACCTTGTCCTGAAGATTGCAACCATTGTAGTAGGCAAGAGAGTAAGGAGGTGGTATCCATGAGGATGCTCAGGACGGACCACCTCAGCAACGAATGGAAAGACAACCTACGACATGCACAGCAGGAAGATCCAGACATCAAGCCGATTCTGGGATGGATGAAGGCCCGTGATACCAAGCCTAAGTGGAGGGACGTCTCAGCGATGAGTTCAACCACGAAAAGCTATTGGGCCCAATGGGACAGCTTGCTGATTCAGGATGGAGTCCTGTGCCGTAAATGGGACAATGGTCGAAGAGACAGCTGTCGTTTGCAAATGGTTGTCCCTAAAGCTAAAGTGTCGAATGTTCTACAGTTGTGCCATAATGGTCGTTCAAGAGTCCATCTGGGAGTTAAACGAACTCTACTGAAGGTCCGAGAACAGTTTTACTGGGTCCATTATCGTGACGATGTCGAGGATTGGTGTCGTACATGTACAAGTTGTGCGGCCGTGCGGGGACCTCGGACACGTAGTAGAGGAGCACCGAAATTGTACAATGTTGGTGCACCACGGGATAGGACAGCCCTTGACATTGCGGAGCCGTTACAGAAAGGCGCAAGAGGGACTCCTAAGATCGTCCATGTGAATCGCTTGGCGCGTTATTATGGGGCCGATAATGCTCGGGACGAGCATGTCTTAGGAGGGGGCAGTGTTACGCGCTCCAGTCAACGATACACTAGCGCCATCTAGTGTCAGGAACGAGAGCGAAGGGGGCATTGAGAAAATGACATCACAAATTACTCAACCGACAGCGCCTAGTCGAAACTCGAACGCTCGGTACCTTCCGCGTGTTTACTTGAACATTCTGGATATTTCTTTGCTAATTGAAATATATAGGCGCTGCAAGATGCGATGGAGGCACTGTTGATTTGGGCGAAACAAGCGAAGCTTCGGAGTGGAATTAAGTGAATTAGTGTGTTTAAATTATTAGTGTTTTAACTTTAATTGTGTAAAGTAAATTAAAGTGTTAATTTAGGTAATTTTTATTGTCACGAACCTCAAGCTCGTAACAATATATATATATATATATATATATATATATATATATATATATATATATATATATATATATATATATATATAATGATCACTTTTGGAACATTGACATTTTTAATAACAGTGCTAACTCCTATAGAAGCAAAGTGATTAATAAGCTTATGAGTCGTGTTAACTAAAAATGAAATAAAATAAATCAAAACATAATATAAAACATTTTAAAAATTTTTAGTTGATCAATAAAGATTTATTATTATTATATATATATATATATATATATATATATATATCAAAGCGTAAAAATACTGCTAGTATTCCTGACAATGTTTACTATAATGATAATAATGCCACTAATCCTACAGAAGCATGTACCTTATTTTAAATGTTTTTTCACTCAACCTTCTTACTACTACTACTAAAGCATCTTCAGTTTCAGCTGAATATGATATTGATAGTATCGACTTTACCCAATGCCCTGATTCACACATTAATTTAACATCTATCATAATATCAGAGGATGAAGTTCTTAAAGAGTAACAGGCGTTAAATACAAACAAGGGTATGGTGCCCGATAATATATCACCAGTATTTCTGGAAAATACAGCAGTTAATATTGTTAAACTGCTGTCTTTCCTTTTTAATAAATGTTTAAGTGAAGGTATATGTCCGAACATATGGAAAGCCGCTAGAATCGTGCCTGTATATAAGTGTGGTTCAAAACGAAATGTTGAGAACTACCATCCTATTTCTATTTTGTCAGCTGTGACGAAGCTCTTCGTACGATTAATTTTTAATTCTATATATCCATTACTGCATAATTTAATCATACCCGAACAACACGATTTTGTAAGACGACGATCAACTACTACCAATTTATTAATATATCTAACGGACTTATTCGAAAATTTAGACTCAAATCATCAAACTGACTGTATTTATACAGACTTTTGTAAAGCCTTCGACAGAGTTGATCACAAAATCCTACTTGATAAAATTGCTTTCAACGGTATACGTGGCAATCTTTGTCGGTGGTTTAAATCATACGTAACTAACCGCACGTAAAAGGTTGTTATTAATGGTTGCGAATCAGAATCTGTGTCTGTCACCTCCGGGGGTACCTCAAGGATCTATATTGGGACCACTATTATTTATACTTTTTATTAATGATATTGACTCCTGTTTTCAGTACAGTAACTTTTTACTATACGCGACGACCTTAAAATTTATCGTACCATTTGTGACAATGATGATCACCTCAGACTCCAGGATGATTTGGACCGCTTTTCTGCTTATTGTTTAAAAAATAAATTAAATCTTAGTATTAATAAGTGAAAAACATTCTATTTGTGACCTCAGCATTACCATTTACAGTAAATTAACACTCGATACAAATGTTTAACAAATGTGTAATAAAGCTCTTAAAATGTTTGGGTTTGTAATGAGAACCTCTTGTTGTTTTTGTATAAGGCACTGATATGCTCTCAGTTGGAATACGCTGTTGCTTTGTGGAATCCTTTTTATAATGTCTATACCGATCAGATTAAGAGGGTACGAAAAAAGACGTGTGGCACTCGGGGACTGCCGCGGTAAAGCTATTGCATAGCATTTTTTATCAACTTATGCAATTATAATTAATTATTTATTTTATTTTATTTATGCAGTTAAGTCTTTGATATTAAATCAAGTTACACTTTTTGAGCGTGGTGACCGATAAGAAAACAATTTTTTTTCTCTTATTGTATAAATGAGAAGTTAATATTGTTTAAAATATTTTTAATATCTTACAATACATGTAAGTTATTCAGGAATTTTTATCATTCAGTTAGCAGCTAATTAATCATGATATATATCTTTTTTTTCTCCGGAGACTAAAATGATATTGCTTTATTCGTAACTGCAGATTCTGTGGATTTATTTCATTATTTTGAACAATATACGAAACTTAAGTGACTAAAATTAAATCTAATCTGAACCAGAATCATAAAAACTGTATTATTCGGGCTAAACGAATCTAATAAAGATCTGTTATTTTTGTCTCCTGCGAAAAAAACAGACTATAGGAATCTATCGAATACCTACATAAACAAAATATTACCTATAAATAAAATATTACGAAGCGGAATAACTAATAAGAGTGGCAACGTCGCACTATACAAAGGAATTGCGTTAAGACGACACCTCGAAAGGGCTATCGCCGGACTGATCCGAGTGAATGCATAATTTCTATAAAAACTTGAAAAAACGCCCTCATAAGGTCTAAAATAGCGTAGCGCCCGCGACGATTAAAAGCGCTTAGAAATTCTCAGAAACTTTAAAATATTTTTTGTAAAAATTATTGATTTGAGTAATCAAAATAATGAGCAAGTAAATTATGAATATTAATGTTATGAATATATTTGAGTGATTTCGAAGCATATAGATTAAGTAATTTCGTTGTAATTTCAACTATAGTGGTTTTTTAGAGGTGTTTTCGCAAATAATTATGATCGAGTCAAAATTATACTATCGTGTTTTTGAGCAATCAAATTCAAGATAAAGACATGAATTTACCTATATCAAAATTTCACTTCCCTTAGTGGTGTCATAGTCCTATCAATTATTTTATTATTATAATAGTACATGATATTCCCTTTAAAATGACACCAATATGAATAATATCTTATATCTATATCTACAAATAAATAAAATTGAAGTGTCTGTTTGTAATGTTAAAATAACAGCTTTTTATTAAATGCATATGAAAGTACTAGTAACAAAAACACAATTTTTAAATTTTTTGTCTGTCTGTCGGTCTGTCTGTCTGTCTGTCTGTTTGTTCCAGCTAATCTCCGAAACAGCTGGATCTATTTTGACGGGACTTTCACTGGCAGATAGCTGATGATATAAGGAATAACTTGAACTATTTTTGTTTTAGAAAAAGAATTAGGGTTCCGCGCAAAAAAATTAAAACCCATGAAATCCATATTCCACGCGGGGAATAACTAGAACTCAATATAGATAAATGTATACTTATTTTTATTTATTTATTATTTTAATAAATAAATAAAAATAAGTATTAATAATTTCTAGACACATCTCAACAGATATTTCGTTAATAAATTGCTATCAATACTGAAGCATTCTTTTATATTTAGCATCCATTTAACACAAAAAAAACTGATAAGAATACTTTTTAAACAACATATAATCAATAAACGATAATCGCGTATAGTGAATTTCGAGGTAAACCAGCATGCGACGACGCGGCCCGCGCCTTGCCGCCACTTGCGTTTGCCGCGCTTTGTCTCGTCACAGAGTGACGAAATCACAGTAATATAGGTATTTTATAAACAGCACCTGTCTAATATTATGAAATATGTAGATAAAACTTAAAACTTACCTTGATAAATGTATACCCTTTTGTTTGTAATATTTTTTTAGACCTCTCTTCAATCGTTTCTGCTTATTCCCCATGTTTTACAAACTAAACTTAAACATTAATAAAACTGTACAATTAATATAACTATAAAACACTACTATTAAACAAGAATCAGAAAAAACCTACTCCACTATTAACAAAATTAAATTTTTGCAGTAATATTTTACGATTTCATTTCGTAGTGCTGAGCTCTCGCAACGCGGCGTACGTCCACCTAGCAACACGATGCGCCCCGCACTGAATTCGTGGTCGAATGCGGGGGTGATATAGTCGCAGTATTTAATCGGGACGCATTTTTAATTTATTATCATAAAAATAATACATATTTCTAAAAAGTAACCAAGCCAAATTATTTTATTTTGTATTGCAAAGCAGTAGATATTATTTTTGTATTCCTTTGATAAACAATGAAGGAGTAAAGTGGTTTCATCTCAACGATTTGGGTATTTTTTTATTTATTATGTGACACCGATAGAAAAATTATGGCTAAACCAAATTACGTATCAGATCATGTAGATTACTAGCTATTTTTTTCATATGTAATTTCTCTGTAAGTGTCGACGAAAAGTTGGTTCATCTGCACGCTTTTTCAAGCTTTTTGCGAGAGAGCAGCCTTAATAATAAATGCACTTTGTTCATTCATATTCAAAATTTCAAAACACTTTATACACAAACACTGTGTCGAAGACTGAGGAAAAGAAACGACGTTAGACCATCGTTAGACAATGCACGGCCTTCAAGCCACACCTCCGTGCCCGTCGGAGAGCGTGAGGTTTTTTTCGTTACGAAATTTCTGGATTTTCCCGCACTCAAGGCCCGCGATAGAACCTATGCAATAGCTTAAAAAGTTTTTTAAGTCAATGTTCTATAGATGTAAGCATAAATATTGTTCGTATAATGCTATATTAAAGAAACACAAAATGTTAACGTTAAAGCTCAGACGACAGCAATTAGTAGCAATGTTATTATTTGACCTTTGCCATAATAGATATGATTGTATTCCTGTAACAAATAAATTGCGATATCGTGTACGTACTCGATCACACGTAAGATCAACGTGCTCCCATCAAACATTTGCCCTTCCCTTGTGTAGAACCAATGCTGGCAAAAGAGCGCCGTTGTATGGCTTAATGCAAAATTATAATGATCACTTTTGGAACATTGACATTTTTAATAAAAGTACTAACTCCTATAGAAGCAAAGTGATTAATAAGCTTATGAGTCGTGTTAACTAAAAACGAAATAAAATAAATCAAAACATAATTTAAATTATATAATTAAACAGTTTTTTTTTTCATTTTGTAATATTGCATATTATGTAGTAAGTCCTCCTTCACATCTCTCACTTTTGTGATTTATCCTATAAATTATTATCTGAGGCTGGTGGTGTTGGCTTCACTAATTTCAAATTTTAGGATTAAGATTAGTTATTAAGCCTCCGTTGAAGCTGTTTATTGGTCCTTAAATAAACTAAAAAAAAAATACTAAGATTTTTGTGAATGAAACTATCTGCTTTTCTTTTTTTTTCATAATTAACCTACACTTAGCTAAACCAAAAATACAAAAGCAAAACCTTTTTTGTATTCCGATATACAGATTAACGGTCTTACATATAATCGCTGATTATTGTTTAATGGCTTAAATATTCTCACCCGTCTCAAACATAGGCGCAAAGTAGTCAGCATTTCGGTTTTCTATAGGATGCATTTCCGTTAATTAATTCCTGCCATTCTGCTGCTCTGCTGACTATTAAGAAACAGTCAGAGATACCACAAAGAATCAAATGTGGTATCCTTATCCCTGATGCCCAAAGTGCCTGGAAGGATCACGCGACTTTGGTCGTGTGCTTGGTACCAGAACCGCGGGTAAACATTAAGGACTGGCTACTACTCAAAGCGGACAAACAGACGGACGGGTGGTTCCTCGTTGTTTCGGTGCCGGAGGATCATATCCCGACCCTGATGAAAGCCGGGCGCCGTCTCGCATGTGTATGTGGGGCGGTATACGTTAAACTCCAGGGTCATGGAGGAAAATTCGTTGATTCCCCACCTAGCAAAGAGGCAGAAAAGAACCCGGAAGTCACGGATACCATGGCCATGGTTGCCAGAACATTGAAATCACTGGATGTCAAGTCCAGTGAAAAAACTGCCTGCACAACCGAGCCGAAGCCCCCAGTGGAAACTGAGCTCAGCGGCAGCTCACTGAGCGACGAAGAGGACTGCATTTTGCCGTCCAATTCTGACTCGGTGGCTGAAGATGAAACCCGAGATATGCTGGCAGGCTTATTTTTAGACGGGGACGGGGATGACGCGATCGATGATGGCGTGCCCTTCGTCCAAAATTAGCCTAGTGCAGGCCAACCTCCACCACAGTGAGACAGCTTCGGCTCAATTACGCAAGTAGTTGGAGGCACAAAGTACGGCCATAGCCCTAATCCATGAGCCATGGGTTGGGGCCGGTAAAATTAATGGCCTAAACAACCTAAGAGGTAAGTTATTGTACAACTCTGAGCACGACAAACCTAGAGCGTGTATTTATACTACTAAAGATATTTGTGCAAAACCACTAACAGATTTCTGTTCCAGAGACATGTATGCCGTAGCATTACAAAACACACAGGAGGAAAGGTTAGTCGTCGCCTCGGTCTACATGCCTGAGGAAGACACCCCTCCCCCTCACGACCTCGTCAGGCTGGTGAATTTCTGTGAGAGGGCCGGACTAGAGGTTGTGATCGGGACGGACTCCAACGCGCATCATCCCCTTTGGGGAATGGAAAAACCTAATGAACGAGGTAAGGTTTTAGTTGAATATTTATTTAGCGCTAACCTAAGCATATTAAACACTGGTTCTGAACCAACCTTCATAAATAAACGCTGTCGCACAATAATCGACCTCACACTTGCAACAGAAGGAGCTAAGCTAAGCTAATAACGGGATGGCATGTGTCGAAAGAGGCCTCATGCTAAGACCACAGATGGATTTGCTGTGTACTACAGGTCGATATCCCCTCTATACCACCATGGAGAAATCCCCGCAAGACGGATAAAACAAAATACCTCAATAGGCTGACGTCTTCGCTCGCGGGTGTTGGGGGAACTAAAACCATAGCAGATCAATCGCTCCTAGAAGAACAGGTAACAGCTGTCACTAAAGCCATGATCGATAGCTACCATGAATCACTCCAACAAAACATGCTGAGCAAAAGCAACAGTGGTGGGGTAAAGAACTAGACAGGAAATGTAAGAAGGTAAGAAAAGCCCTAAATAGGGCAATGAATACCTCAAAGGATGAAGACTGGCTTCTATATAAGAAAGATAAGTCTGAATACAAAAACTGTATCAGGTATCGACGCTCAACAGGGTGGCGCAAATTCTGTGGTAGTATAGAAACCTGTGAACAAGCAAATCGGATAAGGAAAATCCTAGCTAAACAGAACACGCGACATCTTTTCTTTAAAGAAAACCGACGGAGCTACTCAATCGCGGGATGAAACCCAACGCATCCTAATTGATACTCAATTCTCAGGTTTCTATGTAGTTGAAAGGGTGAACCGGCATGAAGATGCACTGACACCAACAAAAGAAGACTGGGAATTAGCACAAAGAGTGATGACGATAGACAAAATCCATTGGGCCATTCATAGTTTCCAACCCTATAAGGCAGCAGGACCTGACGGCTTATTCCCGGCACTTCTTTAGTGGGGGGGGGTAAAGTCGTAATAGTCCGCCTTGTTGCCATAATGAGAGCATGTCTGGCTCTTAAATATGTTCCTAGGGGATGGAGGGAAGTGAAAGTCACGTTCATACCCAAACCAGGTAAGAACGACTATACAGACCCTAAATCCTACAGACTTATTAGCCTCACATCCTTTCTCCTAAAGACGATGGAGAGGACGTGTGAACGGGAGTTGAGAGGGTTGGCGCTAATTAATTTACCGCTACACGAAAAACAACACGCCTAAAGCTTAGGTAAATCAACAGAATCGGCACTTCACCAGGCAATAACAAAGATTGAAGAGGCCATCAAAAACAAAGCAATATGTCTAGGCTCCTTCATAGACATAGAAGGTGCTTTTGACAGAACAAATTTCTCCAGCATAAAAGGTGCCCTAAGTAGACATGTCACAAGCGAACAATAAAGATTGCTGGTGAATCTCAGACAATTCAGATCATGATAGGATGCCCGCAAGGTTGGGGTTCTTTCACCTCTCCTGTGGAATATGGTCATTAATGAACTCATCAGCAAATTAAACGCTAATCATTTCTACACAGTCGGTTATGCACATGATCTGACAATACTGGTTTCTGGTAAGACAGCAAGCATTGTGTGCGACCTGACCCAAGCGGCTCTCCGTATTGTGGGGAGATGGTGCAGGGAATATGACCTAACCGTTAATCCAAATAAAACGGTTATAGTAATGTTCACACAAAAACGAATGCTGAATAACTATCATCTTCCAATCTTTTCAGCACAAAACTCCAATTTTCTTCCAAGGTAAAATACCTAGTTCTTACCTTGGACAGTAAACTTAAATGGAACAAACACACAGAAAACAAAATCAGCAAAGCTAGTTTAACTTTCTGGCAGTGCAGAAACATGATTGGCAAATGATGGGGTTTAACGCCAAAAATTATAGTGTGGCTGTACCAAACTGTAATTCGGTCCATGATCACATACGGCTCTCTGGTATGGTGGACCAAAACCAATGAAGCCACCACTATACAAAAGCTTCAGCGTTACCAGAGATTAGCTTGTATGGCTGCCACGGGCTGCATAAGGACAACACCAACAGCAGCTTTGGAGGCTATGCTGGAGCTAACACAGCTTCATCTACATATACAACAAGAAGCAACTTTAGCTACCATTAGATTCAAGACCCTAAATCTTTTAAGTAAGAGTAGAGTCCCCCATACAGATATAATCGATAGAATTTACTCAAAAATTTCTATCTTACAAGCCAAGTATGATAGGATCCCAAAACAATTTGTATTGGATAAGAAGTACAGGATACAATTGAAGGAAACTGACCATCTGGAAGGATTGAGTCCAAGAGAGCTCAAAGTTTTCACGGATGGCTCTAAGACAAATGAAGATATGGGGTCTGGGGCTTTCTGTGAAGACCTTAATATCCACATATGCACACCGCTGGGTACCCACAGCACAGTCTTCCAGGCTGAATGCATGGGTATCATCCAAGCGGCCATAGCAATAGATGCTAGGAAGGTGAAAGACTTCTCCATCAGAATACTGACCGACAGTATGGCGGTACTACAAGCTCTGAGTTGCAATGTGACGAATTCGGTACTGATATACGAGTGCCATCAACGATTGAATGAGGTATGTAAGAACAACAATGTGACTCTGCGATGGATCAAGGGACACAGTGGATCTAGAGGCAACAACGCAACAGATGAACTGGCCAGAAGGGGATCGGCCCTAGCAACTATAGTGCCGGAACCAATAATACCAATCCCCTTTGGCTACGTTCGTTCACTGGTACGTAGATACTTCAATAATTTACATGCTCAGCTTTGAAAAACTTAGTAGACTGTAGACAAGCTAGGGAGGCCCTACCTGAAATAAACAGTCGTCTAACCAAAGTTCTAATGAGACTGAACAAGCCACAGATTAGGATAGTAACAAGTGCTATCACAGAACATGGCTCTTTTAACAAACATTTGTTCACCATAGGTGTTACTGACAGCCCCCTGTGCAGAGCATGCATGGGAGATGAAGAAACGGCAGCTCACGTGTTGCTGACATGTCCAGAAGTCGCTTCATATAGGGCTAAACATCTCGGCACGCCGGGATCACTTCCCGAAGTTGCTTGCAACATCAAGGGACTGCTGAGCTTCTTCGGGGAGATATCATGGCTCGAGTAAGCATATTATTCCTGCCCACACGCAAAATACGCGCTTAGACGTGGAGTTGCGTAAAACAGCCCGTCGTAAGCTAAACTAAACTAAACTTCCTGCCACTCTCTCCCACCGCCGGACAAATGGACGCTAGAACTGTCTTCATCTCCATCTCCATTCTATGTCAACTTACCGTGAATCCAAACCAAACGATTTGCTTTATCGTCCGTCATGCATCCAATAAAGGAATGGAATAAGTTCGTTTCAGCATCTGCCTTTCCATTCGATTACAATTGGTGTGTCTTCAAGGCGATAGTGTATAGGCATTTGTTAAGTCAATGCTCTTCATCATATTCGACTGCATCATCACTTTCTTTCAGGTGAGATTGTAGTCAAACGCTGGCTTAGAATAGTAAAGAAAAGCTTAAGCTAAGTATTAAATGTCTTTATACCTGTCTCTTTCTATTATGATTCAGTAAAAGTTTTTCAAGTAATTAAAACGTATTATGTCTCTCTACAATTATTTTCCACTTTACGTAAGCAATACACATTTAAACTACTCGAAGATGTCCAACGTTAACACTTTATTGATCGTGTCGGTCCTTCTGCTCATTCATTTACAATTCAAATGTCTCCTTCCTAATTACAAGTAGGTAGTGACTACTGTTGAAATTTTAATGTAAGACGCACAGCAGTTTCTAATTTCTCAGGCAACAGTATCAATCAATATAGCTATAAAATACTAAAATTTATAGAAGTAGCAGTGACACACGAGCACAGAGTATACAGCCTATAAACGTAAGTGGATGCTGTAGTCCATAGACACCTACATCGATCCTGTTAGTTATCGAAATGCAAATACCTTGTCACTTCTGAGGACTGAGATGCCTTACCAGTAAATAGCGTCTCGTCATTCATTAGCACGCTGGAAATCTGTGCGACCAGGATATAACGTTACTTAAATCCTTGGTCAGCGCTTTCTGGTATTTTCATCATCCGGAATTTTGTAACTATAAATGTAAGTAAGAAATTTTGTAGTAAACTTAGTAAAAATGTGCTTAAAAATTATTATTTACAAATAGAATCCCGCTTCATAGATTTCCTTACGCTTCGCTTACGGACAGACTGTGAGGCATCTTATCTTAGTTCTCAGGGGTGACAACGCACCTGTAGACTTATTTATGGTGTAACCCACAATATAATCCCGTGAGTGTCATAAGAGTCGACATAAGGAAACTGAATCAGGAGATGGGCAGCAGCATTTTCCTGATAACAGCTGAATAAAAAAACTGCAGTTAGAGCGTGGTCCTTCCCCGGTCGAGCCGATCCATTCGTGCTACAACTATACTACTAATATAATTGCAGCATGGTACTACCAGTACTACTAGATTTAAAACCTTTTCTTAATTTTACAGCCTATCAAATGTCCAGTGCAGAACATAGGCCTCCCACATTGATTGCCTCATGGGATGTTACTAGGATATTTACCATAGTTGACACGCTTGGCTAGCGGGTTGGCAACTGCAGTTTTTATTTAATTCAGCTGTTATCGGGAGTATACTGCTGCCCATCTCCTGCTTCAATTTCTCTCTGTCGCCTCTTACGACACACACGGGACGATATGGGGTATTGGATATCTTTACACCGCCACTACACTGTTAGTTATATATATTCCAGGAACGTAATATTCCAGGAAGCTTTGGCTGCTCCACGGGCTTGCCTTGCTGGAGCAGTCACCTTTTCTACCCCGAATATATTGATAATTACTGAGTATCCGATGTGCCGTAATCTGCCACCTTCGGAAGCTTTAGCATTAAGCTTTCGTCATCGTCCCTAAGTATCCCTTCCATTCACTTTTGAGCAACTACTGCCCACTCCCCGGACTATTTAAATTACCCTGCGGAAGACCTCTTCTTTTCATACATTAGTCAAATATTCATTTACGCTACCACCCCACATCTACTTTTATTTATAGGTCGTTAATTTAAGCATGATCGTTTTAGCATAATCTTGCTATATACTTATATAATGCCATAATTAAAATATAATAAAATGGAAAACTTACTATATTATTTCTCTGTAACATGAAAATGTCTAACAAGTTCGATCTAACAATTGTACAACCATTTTATAACAGACTCTACTGCTTCACTATTGATAAAAACATCTTGTTATTTGAGTATCGTTTTCAATTGTACCGCTGCTATAAACTGTACTTAGTCTTTTAAGGCATATGTTGAAAACTACGTTCATAACTACAGTAAAAAACCTTAAACCACTGATATTCAGTTCTTTTTCGCCAGAATCAATTAGGTTAACGAGTAGTTTATGTATATTCCAATTATGATTTTCAATTTCAAACGAATTATATTACCCTACAGACCGAATTTCTGTCGGTAGCCAATCTCAACCCAAGATTGTAACCCGGCACTTTATTATCAGCAGTCACAATTACGATCACTAGACCAACGAGGCGAGTCAAACAACCGAATTACAGCCGACTCTCGTTAATTCGAAACTCGAGGGACTCTTAAAATATTACGATATACCGAGTGTTTGAAATATCAAATAGTTCGAAATTTTGAGAGAAAATAAATATAACTTCGAATTATTAAGTGTTGATCAATTATTATTTTTATGAACTGATATTCTAAAAATTTAAGGGTGCATTCGTGTACATATTCATAATGTGAATCTTTCGAAAGAACTCTGTTATACTGGTTTGCTTCAGAGCACATTGCTGACTACTCAATAACTTTTTTAAGAGAAAAAATGCTTGTAATGCTTTTTTATCGCTTTATTTTTGTGGAAAGAAGCTTTGTAAGGTATCGAATCAGGCTCTTAATTCCTTAACTGATATTTCTGCCAAAGGTTCTGATGTATCGTCCGCATCTTCATCGTTACTTTTTTCATTCGAATATACCGCAGATAAAATTTCGCCATCGGTTAGTGAACCCGAGACAGCAAGATCTTCGTCTACTTGAACAAAGCCAGAAAAACTCACTACGCTGATATGTCAACTAGTTTTTTGAAGCAGCTGAGAATCGTTAGGGGTGTTACAGCTCTGCAAGCCTTGTCAATCAGTAAAATAGTTGTCGGAACCGTAATATTCGCAGTTAGCTGAAATGAGCTGAGGATATCTTGAAAATGAATCGAAGTTTTGGGGGCGTGGCTTATTCCTTTGTCGGTGAAGCTAACGGACGACTGCGGGAGTGTCAAAATGAAAGTGATGCAATGACTTCATAGTACGCAAATTATGAGATAGTCATACCGAACAAGCGCTCGGAAAAAAACTAAGTAAGCGCCAAACAACATTTTTATTTATTTTAACAAAACTTCGTTATGGATTAAAAAAACTGGTTTATGAGAACTTAGATATGATTATTTACTATGCCTTAAAAACAATTCCATGAAATTATTCGTAAGAATATTGTGGTGTCATCGAGAAATGTAAATAATTAGAGCCTACTTTGCATTTTTTTTCTATCGAGAAAATTACATGATATCGTGTTTTCCTTTTATACAAAAGGTCATATGGTCAAAAATCATATATCAAAATCTTAGTTTGTAATCTATAAAACTTAAAAAATATGTTAAAAAGAAAAACCACCAAATTTTCGAGGTATCATCACCTTAACAATTTCTTTGCGATAGAACGTCTTCTCACTGCAAATTTGAATTGTCGAGTGCTTGACGCCGATGAGTTCCAATTAACGAGTCGTTTTGTTACGTAGCAATGATTTTTTCGTTTGAATTACCAAGTGCATAAAAATGTATTGATTTAGTTCGAAATATGAATAAATTTTGTAGGGGACTCGCGATAACTTTGAATTATAGAGGTTCGAATTATCGCAGGTTTGAATAAACGAGAGTTGACTGTATTAATTTTTCGCAATCTTTTAGGCGTGGTACTTCAATTGCTGGTGACTGAGAGAGCTATTACATTTTGTACGTGAGCAACGGGGCGTGATCCCCAACAACATTACTTAAATTGTTAACTGTGTGTGGACTCTTTTTCTGCTCAGAAGTCAGTCTGGGTATGTAAAATTCTGTAAATTCATCTTACCTATTTCTGGACCAAAACGCAGCAGTGCAGGAAACAGCTGCGTTTTGATCTGAAGAAAATCAAGAGCTAGGTAAAGTTTTTAAGGCATTTCTTATTAGTTTTCGGGGATAACAAGGCATCTGTGGCCTTTATGTTTGTTTTTTGTTCTGTCCATGGACATAAAATAGTTATGTCATTAGGTGAACTGCACGTTTGTTTGTCGTTTAAATGTATTTATAAAACGGTGAAATATTACCTACTGTGTGATCACTTAAAGGAATTAAAGGAATTTAAACGTCAAACAAAAATATTTCAGGGACGTATGCAATGAAAGCCGACATTTCAAATGCGGCGGGCCGGCCCGGCGGGCTACTCCATAATGAAATTGTACAAATCTCTATTGTGTTAGCGTGTGCACCTTTACAACGAGATACCTCTTTCTAAAATCAGATTTTATTTGCTTTAAAGTATTATTGGAGCTAACAAATGTAATAGTGGGGAAATCTATTAATTTTCTAGACCCAAACCACCGTGGCTATGTACAGCAGCGTCAAAGGTACGCAGTCTAGTATTGCGATCGTCAGTCCGCCTCCCAAGCGTAACAATTGAGGCAATTATTTTCTACAAACCCGTACATGCCTAGATGTGGACTTAAGCGAAAGATAAAATATAATAATAATGTCCTCCAGACCGAATTTCGGTCACGGCGGCCAGTCTCAACGGAGATTAGCCATCGGCGCGGCACAGGATTATAGTGCCCAAGTGTAGGCGCAAGCACAGGTGCACTCTCTATTCCCTCACCCTCATCCACGACCGGAGAGAGATCGGGCGCAGGACCTACGGTTTTACGTGCTTTCCGAGGCACGGGGGTGAGACACCGGCAACTTCCTGACTCCGGGCAGCTACTGAGAATTTCTTGATGGAAAAACTCAAAAATTGATTTTTTTGGCCCGAACCCAGGACCTCATGATCAGCAGCCGCACTACTACAACCACTAGACCAACGAGGTAGTCGTGCAATATAAGAAATGTTCGACCATTAATTTAAATGTTTATTGTATGTAATGATATTAACTCCAAATATTTATAACTAGCAATTTGCATAAATTTTCCCTTGCAATCAGATTAAAATTCCAAAGTACAAGATTTTTTTTTCAGATGTAAGTGTAAGATGTAACTTATAAAAAAGGTTAAATACGACCCATCAAATAGCACACTTAAAACAACTAACAACGTCATAAATGAACACTCTGAAAAATTAAACCTGGACGAAAAATCAATAATATCCACGTATGCCAAATCACCAAAGTTGTATGGGTTACCTAAAATACACAAGCTCAATGCTCCACTACGTCTCATACTGAGCTAAATCGATTCATCAACTTACAGATTGGCTCAACTCTTTGCAAAAATACTTTCACCGCCCAGGGTACATACAAGAGCACACATTAAAGGATTCCCTACCATTTTGTCACCGTTGTGTACATCTGGCAGACAATGAAACTATGGTGAGTTTTGATGTGCAGTCATTCCTTACATGCTTACCTGTTGAATATTGCATCTCAATTGTAACTAGAAGGTTGGAAGTAAACAACATGCCCGTAGAATATGCAGTATTACTCACTCAGACACTGCCTTACATCTGGCTACATATTGTGGAAGGAGGAGTTCTACAAGCAAGTAGATGGTATGGCGATGGGCTTACCTGTATCTCCCATTATCACCGAAATATTCATGGAAGACTTTGAGAAGAAAGCCAAGCAGAACTTTCTCCTCAGTCCTCCTCTGTAAATCCAAGATTCTAGAAGCGGTACGTAGACGACACTTTCACAATTCTACATTTAAATAAAGTAACTGCATTTTTAGACCATCTAAACTCTAAAATTCAGTTCACAATGGAGTTAGAGGTAAACAATTCTTTAGCTTTTCTAGATGTGTTAGTAATTTGGAATGCTGATAACACCTTGAGCTACACTGTGTGTAGAAAAAAAAGACCCATACAGACAGATATTTGAACGGTGATTCTCACCACCATCCTTCATAGTTAGCAACCGTGGGTAAATCTTTGTTTCAGAGAGCACGGGGGATCTGTGACAATAAACATCTGTACGTGAAGCAAGCAAACATGTCAAGCAAGTTTTGCATGACAACAAGCTTCGGGTCACGCGCCTACATCATAGTGAATGAGTGAAGCCGGCCACTGTCGAGAGTGTACCTGCTGTACTGCCATATCTCAGAGGAGTCACTGACAGGATTGGCTACATCTTTAAACGCACTTCCATTAAAACATACTTCAAGCCGTCGAAGAAGATTGGTCAGTTTTTACCATCAGTCAAGTGTAATGTCCCTCTACATGATGCAGGAGTATACAAGCTTGATTGTAAATGTGGGCTCTCTTACATAGGACAAACTAAAAGATCGATTAAAACCCGCATTAAAGAACATATATTTGATGTGCAGAATCGATGCTCCGGGAAGCCTGCGGTCTGTGAACACTTACAGGATCGCCCCCGTCACTGTATCAGATTTAATAGACCACAAATCCTCCCTAAAGGACACCGATTCTTTCCAAGGATAATTCGCGAGGCTATTGAAATCAAAAAACATCCTAATTTCAATGGAGAAGATGGCTGGGTGCTACAATCTGCTTGAGATTCTATAACCACTAAAATTAAATCCAAACCCTACTTGGGTTGGGGTTTAATTTTATAAGTTAGTACAACTGCAAGACTTCAAGATACTATAAGTTCATACTGTCTAGATCGGAATAAAAATTAAAAATAAAAAAAAATTAAAAAAAATGTAATTTTAATGTGTGGTAACCTCGGTTAACTATCACATCTGGACGTTGAACATCTCAGCCCCACGTGACCATGGGTGCTGTAAACGTCGGGTTTATAAAAAAGCTAATATTATATGAGACAAAATCCATAAAAACTTGTATTATTTAAATTCTGCACAGTAGATTCTCAAAACATAGAAGAGTTAAAGCCCGACTAGGAACTGTTTTGGGTGTTTTCGTTCTTCGAGGCTTTTACTTTTTATTAAAAATAATTTTTTGCCCTTTTTGAGTAACTAAAGACTATCACATGCTTAACTTAACAACTAGAATGTTGTCGGTAGTTTCATTGAAAACTTCATCCCCTATTTTCAAAGTCATATGGTACTACCATGAAATGAAGCCAATTTAATAAAAAAGTATCTTGACAAAAGTAATTGACAAAAGTTTCGCGTAATATACAAAAACATACAGCCGAATTAAATACTTTCTCTTCTTTTAAAGTTGGCTAAAATATATTTCGTATTAAAACCATATTAAATTCAAATATTTAGTTCATATTACACATTTCACCATTTTCAAAAGCTATTGCGTGTTAAATTTTGATTAGATTTTAATATAGAATACTAAGCTGGAGCAGATATTTTAGCACGGTAATGAAACCGCACATGAATCCGAGCAGTGGTTTTAGAAATATGAGCGTAATAACTAGCAACGAGGTAGAAATGCCGCATTTTATTTGTATTTAAATTTTATTCTGTAACGCAAACTACTTACTATTAAATATATTATTTATTTAATAGGATGTGAAATTTAAATATTCACTAAAATTACTTGATGTATCTTTATTTAAACATGTACTGTATTGTGTGTTGGCGGACTTCACTTGTCTTCGAAATGCTTTTCCCTTAGACTTTTGTCTAAAAATGTTTTACTTCAACGCCAATAAAATGGTTCATCAGCACTGATAATTGAAACACACATCATCATCATTGGTTTCAGCTGGGAACAAACTCGGGATAACCCGGAACGCAAATTCGCCAAAAAAGTTTTCATCGTAGCTATTTTCTATGTACTAGTATAATGCGGATACTAAGTAACAATTATTATGATAGAGTGACATCCATAAGTTCTCTGTTTAAAGTCTACATTAATAAATATATTTAATGTGATTTGGTTGTTCGCGTATCATGAAAAAAAAAGCTATGGTTAAACACACGAATCTCTCGCTGCAGTTAATCTTCGATTAAGGCGTTGTGTATCTCGATAGATTCAACGCCTCCTAAATACAAGCTTGTTTCTATATCACTAAAAAGGGCTTGCCTACCATGGTTCCTAATTTACAGAATATATCTTTGGAATACACTGACTCTTTTAAGTTGTTAGGGGTTGAGATTTTTCCGAATCTCAACTATGGGAGGTTCACTAAGTCCAAGGCGAAAACAGCCGCAAGGAAACTAGGACGGTAATTTTAAACGACCAGAAACCAGAGAGAGAGAGCGAGTGAATGACTCCGGGCTGCTACTGAGAATTTTATGACCGTAGTGTAGTGCCGGTTGTAGCGTGCCGTGTAGTGGCGGTTGAGAATATCCACTACCCCATATCTTCCCGTGGGTGTCGTAAGAGGCGATAGAGGGAGACAGGCAGGAGATGGGCAGCAGCATCTTCCTGATAACAGCATTGATATAATAAAAAACTGCAGTTGCCAACCCGCTCGCCAAGCGTGGCAACTATGGCAAATATCCCCCATGAGTAACGACGCAAACAAACGGCCCCCAGTCCCCGGCGATCCCGCTATTCCTGGCTAGGGCGACCAACGGCGAGGCAGGGTGTGCTAAGAATCTCCGGTGGAGGTTCGGTTGCCACTTACGACGACTCGACCTGACAACATATAACGCACGCACCCTGAGGACTGACGAGAAGATACTGGAGCTGGAAGAAGAGGTGGACAAGTTGCGCTGGCATATTATTAGATTATCTGACGTCCGAAGGGAGGGGGAGGACACGGTAATCCATCAACTTGTTCTATCACCGGGAGGGCGACCATCTGTCCCAAGGAGGTGTCGGATTTATCGTGTACAAGTCTCTCGTCAACAATGTTGTAAAGATTGGGAGTGTGTCGACAAGGGTCGCGTATTCGCTGAAGGTCATACAGGTTTACGCACCAACCTCGGCATATCCTGATGGGGAGATGGAGGAAATGTATGAGGATATTTCTAGAGCCATGCATTCCTCCAAAACCCACTACACGGTGTTGATGGGAGACTTCAACGCAAAACTAGGCACAAGAGAAAGCCGTGAGCTGAAGTTAGGGAAATTTGGAGTAAGGCGACGGAACTGTGGGGGCCAGCAGCTGGCCGACTTCATGGGGAAAGAGGGACTCTTTATGACGAACTTTTTCTTCCAGAAGCGGCCTCACAGGAAGTGGAACTGGTCGAGCCCTGCCGGTTCGACAAAAAATGAGATTGACTTCATTATGACGACCAGACGCCAACTGTTCAGTGATGTCTCAGTAATCGCAAGGGTGAAAACTGGCAGCGATCATCGAATGGTTAGAGGCACACTGAACCTAAACGTTAAGTTGGAGAGGTCTCGTCTAATGAAGTCAACGCTCCGTCCCCCTCGTGCTCTAATCCAGGACCCCAAAACATTTCAGCTTGAGTTACGTAACCGCTTTCAGTGCCTAGAAGATTGCAATGCAGTGGACGATATGAATGACAAGCTCGTGGAAACTGTCCATGCGGTCGGAGCTAAGTTCTGCAAGACCGGCCGCAGAAGAACACAAAAGCTCTCCTATCACACTCTTAATCTCATGGCTGTTAGACGGGAGATGAGGCTGCAATCGTCAACAGATTTGACAGCATACAGGCAACTGAACAGACAGATCTCCAAATGCATGCGGCGAGACTTACGCAAATATAATACTGCTCGTATTTAAGAAGCGTTTGAGCGGAACCAGGGCTCTAAAGTCTTTGTCAGAGATCTTACTCAGTTGGTGGGGAGTTGTCTGCGCACAGTAAGAGCCAACTGTCACAGCTGAAGACTGAGTGTGGAAGCATCGTTTCTGGGACACTGAGATTCTGAGTGAAATTGAGAGTTTCTATGGGCAGCTGTACACATCATCGTTGGAGCCACACGCAAGTAAGAGTAACGATCCAAGAGCGGGTCTTATCCGACACTATTCCGAATCCCGGACGTCAGTCTGAGCGAGATTAGAATGGCTCTCCAGCACCTTAGAAACGGCAAGTCCCCGGGCGAGGATGGAATTAGCGGAGCTTCTGAAAGCGAGTGGAAAACCGGTACTTGAAGTCCTTTAGAGGCTCTTTAATTCCGTCCTCCATGGTGGCACTACTCAGGAGGCGTGGAGCATAATTGAGGTGGTCTTGTTCTTCAAGAAAGGTGACAACGCCCTCTTGAAGAACTACATACCGATATCCCTTCTGAGCCGTGTCTACGTGCTGTTTTCGAGAGTCATTACGAATCATCTCGCACGCAGACTCGACGACAGCCTCCCGAACAAGCCGGTTTGCGAAAAGGCTTTAGACCACATACATACCCTTCGGAAAATTGTACAGAAGTCCGAAGAGTACAATCTGCAACTTTCCCTGGCGTATGTGGACTATGAGAAAGCCTTTGATTCCGTCGAAAATTGGGCGGTGCTACAGTCTCTTCAGCGGTGCCAAGTTGACTGTTGGTATATCGAAGTGCTGAAGTGTTTTTACAGTAGGGCTGAACCAGAGTACGAAACCTATCCAACTGCAGGTGTAAGACAGGGTGACGTTATTTCCCCGAAACTCTTCACCGCTGCTTTGGAAGACGTTTTCAAGCTACTGGACTGGAAAGGATACGGTATAAACATCAATGGCGAGTACATTACTCACCTTCTATTTGCCGACGATCTAGTCCTTATGGCAGAATCGCTGGAGGACTTAAGCACTATGCTCAATGACCTCAATTGTGCCTCCCAACGGATATCTCTTAAGATGAACATGGACAAAACAAAGATCATGTTTAATGTCCATGTCACACCTATGCCGGTAGTTGTTGGGAGAACTAAGCTCGAAGTTGTTGACGAGTACGTTTACCTGGGACAAATAGTCCGGCTAGGTATGTCCAACTTCGACCGAAAGGTCAATCGACGGATTCAACTCGGCTGGGTAGCGTTCGGGAAATTACGACACATCTTCTCGTCAGGTATACCTCAATACCTGAAAACTAAGTTGTACAACCAGTGCGTGTTGCCAGTGATGACATATGGAACTGAGATGTGGTCCTTCACTGCTGGCCGTATGAGGACGCTCAAAGTCGCTCAGCGAGCTATGGAGAGGGCTATGCTCGGAGTTTCTTTGCGTGATAAACTTAAAAATGAGGATATCCGTAGTAGAACCAGAGTGAACGACATAGCCCAACGGATTAGTAAGCTGAAGTGGCAATGGGCCGGCCATATAGCTCGAAGAACCGACAATCGTTGGGGAAAAAAGGTTCTCGAGTGGCAGCCTCGTACCGGTAGACGAAGTGTAGGGCGACCCCCCCACTAGATGGAGAGACGACCTGGTAGGACATGAAGGAAGTCGATGGATGCAGGTGGCTCAGGACCGTGCTTTGTGGCATAACTTGGTGGAGGCCTATGTTCAGCAGTGGACTTGTAAAGGGTTGTAATGATGATTATGATGATGATGAGTGTAGTGAAAGCTGAGTGTGGCAGAAGAAGCACGAGAGTAGAATAAACGCAGTAGAAATGCAGTCGTTAAGGAGCATGTTAGGGCTGAATCTGAGTGACCGACTGAGAAATTGTGTGATAAGAGAAGCGTGGTTTGTAAGATGAGGTTGTGACCAGTATTAAAAATGGAATGCTTCGGTGCTTTGCTCATGTAGAAAGAATGAAGAAGGAAACAGTGACAAAACAAATTTATGTTGCCGAAGTGAACGGCGGAGTTGGAAAGGGACGTCCTAGGCGAAAGTTTATCGACTAAATGGTAATATATTGAAATTGGGCCAAATTAAGAGTACCCTTAACCGACGAGCATGTAAGCGCAGGTACATATGATGTGGAGGAGGCGAGAGAGGTGTGTCAGGACCATGCCAAATGGAAGTCTATAGTCTCTGCATAAACACGACAGGTGAGTGTTCATGTTTTGTTTTTATGTATATGTTATGTTTAATTATTTTACACTTTTGAGAGGACTAAGTAATATCACAAATTTTAGGTAACAGCTAGATTGTTATCTAAATAGTTGTATTAAAAATTACAACCCCTATTTCTAATCATAAAGAATTTTTGAAAAATTTATATGAAATATAAACTATTTAATTTAAAAAACATATTAAAATTCGTTATCTTTTCCGAGAAATCAGTAAACGTAGATAAAAAACATCGAATATGATACCTGGTCGTTTTTGGAACTCGTATAAATATAACACAAATGTTATTAGCGTCCATAGTTATATATACTGGGTTTTTTTGCAATAACTGGCCAAATTTGCAGAGAAGGTTCAGAGTCTATAACTATAATAAAATTTTAAACTGCAGATGTCATAAAATTGTTGGTCATGCGCCTGACTGACCGCCGTTGCTGAAACTCGGTCTAGAGGACCCTATTCCAGCAAGGTAGTGGGACAGTTTACAAGCGTCTGTATTCCCGTCCGATTACAATGTAGGTATTTTGAGTACAATATATTACGTTCTTTCGGCATAAATTTCGAATTTAAACAAGTCGCCTGTCTTAATTACAGTCTGGAATGCGAAAATGAAAATTACCATTTCAAATTTCACGGTTATAAAATACAAACGCTTGTTTAATATTTTATTATTGCCAGTATATTCAGATTCACTTAACCATCTTAACAAACTTCGAAATCCAACAAAATATATAGGTAGGTGGAAATAGTAGCTGACATATGAATGCAAAAAGTAGGCTTAAAATATCTTTATTTCGTACAGTTATGTTAATGATTTCGAAACGAATAGCAACGAGTTCTCCACTATCCAATTAGAGAGCTTTCTGTTTATCGTGCCCAATTTTAAGCGGCAACTTCATTTAAAATGAATTTATCGCTGATTCACTGTTCACTTGTTTGCTATTTCAGTTTGCTAGGTAAGTGTGTTCGTTTATAATTTAAAAACTTTCTTCAGTCTACTTTTTATCGCCTTTAAAAAATAAGAGAAACTTCAGAACAGAAAAAAAGTTTCTTACTATATCAAGTAACAAGAAAAAATTCAACATAGTCACGGAATGGGGGCGACTAAATCTAGTCCTATTCAATCCCCAGAAGACGCAAGATTGCGCGTTAATTGCTAAAAAAATCCTCTTGGTTTGAAGGCACTCCCCTTGCTGT
The DNA here is from genome assembly GCA_907164705.1 of Parnassius apollo. Lineage (NCBI taxonomy): Eukaryota > Metazoa > Arthropoda > Insecta > Lepidoptera > Papilionidae > Parnassius > Parnassius apollo. The sequence goes on along the minus strand of CAJQZP010000031.1, from coordinate 3,361,079 downwards.
CTTAGCTAGCATCGGAATTCACTTAGAGGGAAAGGCCAAATTGGCCTCTAAAAAGCTTGGCGTGCTCAGCAGAGCTAGACAGTATTTTGTGCCGGCACATCGATTGCAACTTTACAAAGCGCAAGTTCGGCCTCACATGAATTACTGTTCTCATCTCTGGGGCGAGTCACCCCAGTGCCAGCTCCTTCCATTTGAACACATCCAGCGCAGAGCGATTCGAATCGTCAACGATCGAGTTCTTTCTGATCGGCACGATTTACTGGCGCTGCGTAGGGATGTTGCATCCCTTTTCGTTTTCTATCGTATCTACCATAGGAAGTGCTCTGAGGAATTGTTCGAATTAGTTACAGCCACCAAATTTCAGGAACGCGTATCGCGTCAAAATTCACGATCCATCCTCACAATCTGGATGCTTGGTGGTCCACCACTGTGTATTTTATTAGGAGTTTTCTTACTCATACAACCTCTCTGTGAAATTGGTTACCACCGGTGACTTTTCCATATCGATACGACTTAGGAACTATCAAGAAAAGAGCTTACTTCTTTCTAACCCGGCCGGCAACGCACCTGCAATTCCCCTGGTGTTGCAGTTGTTCATGGGCAGCGGTACTCGCTTACCATTAGGTGAGCCGCATGAACGTTTGCCCCGTCTTTTATAAAAAAAAATATTATACGTGCACACGCTATAGAAGCAACCTAAGAAAACACAACATGATCCTCTAATAATCTCGTTATTTGTTTGTCGTTAGATGATATTAGATATAGGTTGCAAGTTCAGATGTTGATGGTTCAATGGTGATAGAGGTTTGACTTATATATTCCAAAGTACCAAATGAGGCAGCAGCATTATTATATCATAGCGTTCTCTTATCCACTGTGAAAACCGTCTCAGTAATAACGGATCTGTGTTGAGTAATGGAACGTACGTTTGGCTTTTATTTTGTTAATGAAGTAAGAACGAGCACACAGGTCACTTTATAAGTGATTGCAATGCATCGTACATACAGGCGCATTATAATCCCTACAGACTAAGATGGAGTGCCGCGTCACCAGTAAAACGTGTTTACTTTTCTTCTTACCTATTTCTCCCGCCTAACAGGAGTGCAATTATTGCTTTGTCTCAGTACCGGGGATAAAAAAGTCTGTATAGTTATGGGCTCTTTCTTTTTATAGTACAATGGTGACAATTGGGCACAGAGTCCACCTGATTATAAGTGAATGCTGTGGTGTTATGGACCACAGAATTCATCTACATCCATCCTGAATTAAGAATAAAATTTTCACACCCGAGGACTTAAATGAAATAAAGCCCAGTTTCCTGTGAAAAGGGTTGCTGGTTCTCCGCAATCACCATGCGAAACACAGCACTATTATGAATCCATATGTGCTGTTATGGTGATATTGAGCGATTTGGATCTCGGTATCTATAAGACCCAAGAGTTTGCCAATTGGACACATTAAACTTGGACCTTCAAATCTGTTGAACCGTAAATACGAATTGATAAAAATTCTCGATTTAAAAAAAAAGGAAATTCCCCGTTTTTCACTTATTTTGAGTTAGATCTCTAAAACCTTATAGAATTGAATGATGATTTTTAACATAATGGATAATAATATTATCTCAGATCGTGACGATTTATTTTTTATTTTTCTCGTGGTCTTCTCGTAATTATCAATTATGTGATTTGGCACTGCGTTATTGTATTCTAAGCGAGCACACTCTCTTTCTGTCTCTTGTTTTGCACGCGGTAGGTAATAGCGCTATCCTTTTCAATTTGTTCAATTATTAAATCAGTCTGCTACGGCATCTGTTGCGGGACGAACCTATGTTTGGCGATATTACAGAGAAAATCCCAGTATAAGCTAATCTCGCATTGTATAGGCTTTCCGTACAATAAGGGGTCAACATATACTAGAAAATTTAGCTTGAGTAGCCGTTAGTATGTACAATGAAAGGGAAAGTGGGGGCGAATTTAGAATTTGAGCTGAGGTAGCAGGGGCTCTTAAGGGTACACTAGTCGCTTATTCTTCCATACAAACGTAGTCCGGCGATAACTCCACTGTTTGATGGTGTACGTACAAAATAAAAAATTATTTCAATTGGTCTCATCATTATCTAGCCCTGTATGGAAACAAAAAAGTAAAAAAAGAGTATATTTAAAAGTTATAAGCGTCGAAAATTCCGAATTTCAACACTATTTTTAACACATCTTTGGGCGGAAATAAATACCATAAGAAGAACGAAAATTGCAAAACAGTTACCATACAGGGATAGATTAGTTGTTCAAAAACGGAAATAATTTTATTTTAAACAGATACATTCAATAGATTTTTCGTGACATCCAGACTATCAAAGGTCTGTTTATAAAATTTCGCGCGCCCGTTTTTGTTATAAAACATCTTGCCTTTCGCTACAAATTATTTCCCCGATCAGTGGGACGGACGGAGGGGGGACGCAGCGCGCACTCACACATACTCACTAGGTTAGCCGCTGCTATCTATTTATGGTTGTAATTATCTACATCTTTATTTAGAAAAATTGCTTCCTTTTTTTGTTCGTGTCCATTGCTGAAGCCGGTATGAATATAGCTGCTAAAATGTTCCCATAAGTTTGTTGAAGCACATTTAGTTAAAATTGAAAACAAGTTGGTACATAATAATGAACTTTCGATACAGATAGTACATTAGGTACTTAACTACTTTAATTTGCTAACTAACGAAAACATCTCATAGATAAGCACGATTATCGAAAATCTTAAAATTATCTATTAATTGAATTAGAATAGGTAATTTTTAGATTTTCGATAATCGTGCTTACGTATAGGAATCTCATATCCTAATATACCTATTGTTGAAATTAAAGGATTTTCTACTAAAAAAAGAAACGTGTATTTATGGCTTTTTTGATCGATAGTAATATGTATAGGTATTTAAATCTTGTAATCTCGGAAGCTCGGAAGTCCGATTCGCACTTGGCAAAATATTTGTTTATATTTAACCTTACCTCAGACATACTCATATTTTTTTATATATAATTTACTATACTACTATATAAGCTACTACTAAAAAAATAGTAGTAGCTTTGCTATGGTATTATAGTACCTATATTTTGGATTAGATTTAATTTATTACAGAGCCGTGGTAGTTCAGTGGTTAACGCTCGCTGTAAATATAACAGAACGCGAGTAACCCGGGTTCGATCCCCGCCGGCACCAATGAAATTGTTAATTGCAATTTTAAGTGTTGATTTACCACGTGCTCGGCGGTGAAGGAAAACATCGTGAGGAAACCTGCATGTCTGAGGAATAAGAAAAAAATATTTCGAAGACATGTGAAGTTCGTCAACACGCATTTGGGCAGCGCGGCGGACACTTCCTTGCCCTAAACCTTCTCAGAAATGAGGGGAGGCCTGAGCCCAGCAGTGGGACGTACATAGGCTGTAACTTTACTTTACTTTACTTTTATTACAGAATAACCTACCTTAGATATTGGGTTATGAATACAGATAAGTACACATAGGATTTAGTTTCTAAGTTATACCGACATATTTATAGCCTTCGTTATGAATAGCATAAACAGGTCAAGCCCCGACCAAGTAACGAATTTCTTTCTACAATCGCGCCTTTTATTTGTTTGGACTGATCACCTGACTCGTTCAGTGATGCCATTCCCATACAGTGTTTAGTTTTCAACTAGCGTTATCTATCATAAAATAAATAAAAATTTTATTCATATTTCGCTAATTGTGTCTGTATTGTGAATTTGATTTACAATCGATCTCTAAATTGTAGTTTTCTTCTAATTACTTACCTTGCCTAGACGTGTTCTTTGGACTTCTGTAAGGAAGTCTATGCTGTTAGTATTCCGTTTATATACGTTACCATTTCGATAGACGTTTGTGCTTGTCCCTGCAGTGACACAATGCCTGTTGTTAATAACTTTCTAAGTACTAAGAGAATATTTCAAACCGCTATTGAACACAAACAATAAATAAACAATTTACAAACTAACATTTTTTTTTATTTAATTTACCTATATAAAAGCCACACTCACATCAAAATCGCGCTGTCGAAAAAGCAGTTATCCTGACACTGGCTGACATATACTTCGGGGTCGGGCAGTTGCCTGCGGGCTATTATAGCTAACTAGCTATGGAAAGTAAATACCTATTTAGAATACATAGTACCTACAGTAATATTTGCATAACCTACAGTAAAATACAAAAACATACAGAAAACATAATTACGAGTATGTTACACTTTTTTGTGTTTGTTTTAGAAATTGTTATATTTTTTTCAAAAAAAGTTTTTTATGTTACCGGTTTTAGTTTAGAGTTATGTCCCTTTAGTGGGTACAGGCGTGATATTATATTGTGTGATTGCGTAAAGAATGCATAGATAGGCGATAGCAGCAATCGCGGTTGATTTGCTGTCATTTATTGAAGAGTGCCCCCCGATTTCTCCAAGATCCCATCATCAGATCCTGATCTGATCATCGTCGATTACCGTGGGATTATCTGGAAAATATATCCAAATCGGTTCAGGCATATTCGAGAAATCGGGGGACAGAACATACATAAACAAAAACCAACGAATTGAGAACCACCTCCTTTTTTCGAAGTCGGTTAAAAAGTAGGTAAAAACAAATCAATGGAATTATTATATAATAACAACATCTACTTAAGTTCACATAAGAACTTTCATCATAGCAACTAAGTACATAAATTGGGTTCATAATAATTACGTTTCACACAGCAGATTCTAAGTTACAATAACACCAATTTTCTTTCTCTCTCCTTTCTTTTAAAATACGTTATCCCCGATTTTCTTCAGTATCGTGGAGGCAGTTTACAAATATAAATTGCATAAGAACAAACATCCAGACCCGGAACAACTATTTGTAGTCCATACAAAATATTTGTTCCGTGGTGGATTCGAACCCGCGGCACTCAGCGCAGCTACTCATTGCTAAGCTATTGCGGTACGAAGTTCACAATTGCCGTTTGAGTTTATGTTATTATTCTAAAATGAATGGCATAGGTACCTAGGTACGCGATGATGCCGTCGCGCATTGCGTCACTCGAGTGCGTATGTGTGTGCGCACTAGCTTCTTACTGCTCATCACAGCGTCTATCCCTTTCGCACGAGATGTCGGCTGAGATAGCATGCATTTTTGCCCCGCCCACCACTTAGTTCGTGCCATCGACTAGGGCAACCTTAAGATGCTATTTTACGCTGAAATTTTGTGAGAGCTCTGGGAATTCCTCGACGGAGCCGACCCATTCATGATGTAATCGTAATATAGCTGCAGCTTGGCTCAATATTCTTCTGAGTTTTATTTGTTTTGTAGGTTGCAGTGGTCACTACCATGAGGCTGTTAGCTCGCCTAACACACTTATTTCATAAAATAATAAGAATTAATACCGAATGATAAATGCAATAGTAAGTATTCATTTTTTCATTATACCCACCGTTCATCGTACCCATCTGTGCGATAAACATTAGACTTGGGAAGAACCCGCATAATAACTGTAACTTATGATTTAGTTATCTAACGAGTTCATGGAATACAAGCAATTAATATGCAAATTTTGAGTTGCCTGTTTGTTTTATGAGAATAAAGTAAAATTCAAATACATTATAAAACACTGTATACCACAAATATCACAACGTACGCTTTTCTAAATATTTTGAATCATCACCATTGGCTCCTAACAACCCGTTGTTGAATCTGGGCCTTTGCTGAAACAAGTTAACGTAATGGGAACTCTATGCAAGTGCAGTCACAAATTTCTTAATAGATTATATCTGAGGACTAAGATAGAATGCCTGATTTCCAGTAAAAGGGGCCTCCAGTTCTCTCGGCCCTTCTCCGGCCGAGCCAACCCATACGTTATCATATGCTAGTATAATAACGTATCTGTAGCGAACCTCTACTACATGAAATCAACGATTGTCGCAGGTTTGTATATATTTTACATAATACTAGATGATAAGGCAGTGGTTATTCTGCCCTTTCCGGTAGGTGGAACTTTTCACAGAGTAAACAACTAAACTAAACTTATCAGGGCCAATGTGTAGTGTTTTTAGCACTATACCAACAATTCTATTAATATGACTTATTTCAATCTATTAAAACCGATTCGTTGTTGACTTTTTGAATACAGTGCCACCTTTCTGATTAAAGGATATGAATCCCGAAAACGGTCGCGCAATCCCCTGGGCATCGATGGCCAAACCGTTAGCGATATGACCTTCGAGAAGCACATTCGTGTTGTGCACAGACGAATCGAATTTGCTACTGACCTAGCGTAATCTCCTTCTCTATATAACTTGCATAAGACGTGTTTTGACCTTTTTTTACATACCTACACATATCCGACTCGCGGGGGCAAAGACGGGTTATGTCGGACTCGCACCAACTGAAATCCCATGGTGTTCTACCTTCGCCGCATTTTGGCAAGGCCACTAGAACGCTTTCGCACACATCTATCCCCCGCGGCCTCAATTACACCTGCGCACTGACCCTCAGACAGATTTCCTAACAACCAAGTTTTGGCTGCGGAGGGTAGGGAGAACAGCACCTTGCAATACCGACAGATCTCTCCCCTGCAGCTCTTCCACCATCGCTTCATCGATGCGGCTCCACTAGAGCCGCGGAGGATAGGGCGAGGGGCGCATGACCATACCTACACTTCCCCCCAAACTTCATCTCGGCTATGGTGGTAGGGATAGAGTACACCCCTCTTGCCAAAGTCCATCAACTCATATCCTTAGTGGGCTCGCCAAGCCCACTCGGACTGATCACCTTGGGCCGGCCCTTCACAGCAGCCCAGCCATGTGGGTTCCTCTTTGTTCACCGCGTGTGATGAAGCCACAGCTACTAAGCCCACCCGCCACTACAAGGCAGGAACCGGTTCGGATGAGAAGACCTGTTTTATGCTACGTTAGTGTAGCCTTTGCCCATGTTTTAAGAGTAATTAATGCAAACTTCGAGGTATACAAAATCGCAAAACTACTGGAGCTCGATGGTATCAGCGAAATTCAAACCTATACGGAGATTCGATCTTCCAACCATCTATCTATTACAGCCTATGCAAGTTCAGCGGTAAAAATATGAATGGGACAAGTGATTTTAGATACGAGTAGATAGATATGTATATAACATTTGAATTGATACATAACCAGATACTAAAATCTGTGCAATACTTGAACGGCAAAAAAATGCCAAAAACATTTCAATACTATCCAAATATACCGTAAATCGTAAAACAGACTTTGATCAGGTTTTGTGACGTGAAAATCTCCAGAGTTTCAAAAAATTTCAGAAAATTTTAGTGAGTTTCACGTCTTGTTCTTATTTATTTTAAAAATGTATTATGAACTTTTGAAATTGAAATAGTTAATACTCCTTAACTTGAACATAATGGCAATATCATTATGAGTTTGGGGAAGAGCAATTTGTGACTCATTTTTCATTTCCTTTAAATGACTTTTACAGTGTCGTTATAACGAAATGTTAGAAAGATAGGAAAAATTTAATTTCAAAATTAAACATCATCATCATCATAATTATTGCAGTCTTTTACAAGTCCACTGCTGAACATAGGAGTTTCCCAAGTGATGCCACAAAGCACGATCCTGAGCCACCTGCATTCATCGACTTCTGAACAGTTTTATAAAAATATACGATTAAGTTGAATTGTCCTGAGAAGTAGCATATGAACAAAATAAGTTTGAATCAAAAACTAGGAAATAACTTTCTACTAGATGTTTCTTGTCTCCTTGGGAGTCAGTACAGGTTTTTACCACCTTCTTTCCTATTAGTGTCGCAAAACACCATTTATTGTGTTCTAGTTTAAATCTACTCCCTACATATTTTGTTCTGTGGACAGAATATAACAAATATAAAAATATAATGTCATATTTTAATAGTCACCCTATTAATTATAAATAAAATGAATAAAAATTAAATTGAAAGTTATAAGAATTTAAAAACACATATATTATAATTTTTCCAGCTTTGCATGTTCGATTCGATATTAAATGTTTAATATCGAATCGAACATGCGAAGCTAAAAAAATTAACCCATCAACCAAATGCCATAACATTTTATTTAGCATGCTTTTGACGTTAATTCTTACCAATAAGTATTAATTTTAAATTATTTTTTTCATATTGAGCACATTTTACTTGAAATTACTAGAAAAATATATTTCATTATATCAAAAAACTTTCTTATTTTCAGTAATTATTTAGATTTATGTTATTTAGTGCGTGTGTAAATTTGATGTAAGGCAGAAAGTAACAGGAATTATTTAAAATTCTTGCAAAAGACAAGCAAATTCCTTTTAATTCTAATTATGTTTTTGCATTAAGCGCCTAGTGAGAAATAATATATTATTGTGAAATTTACTGCTTTTATTTGATATTACATTTGGACTTCGTAAGAATGGTTCTACATTTAAAGGTCCAACAACATCTCCACATTTTGTGATCCATATATTCTGATTCTAAAGTTTTTTAAAAGATGTCTCTCTTAGGCTCATTTAACTCATTTGTTGATATTTATGTCAGAAATGAGAAGAAACACTAAACCGTGTTTGATACAAAACATCTTTGGAGTTCGACGTATGTCATTTTTTCTAATTTTCTCTTCGCTTTAGTGCTTTTCACACGACAATTTTGAAAAGTGGGGTAACGTTTTCACACCTACACACCATAACACAAAATGGCCTTTAGTCATCCCCAAAACTATTATTAAGCTACATATAAGAAAGAAAGCATTTTTTATCTTTTGTCTAATGCGTCTGCCATGCATTATGTTTTCGTCAAGCAGATTTAAAGCCGTGTTTCTGTAATCTAAGATAGCAAAATAAATTGGCCTGAGATATTTCATTTTGATACAATGCACATTAATGTTAATGACTTTTGATGCTTTGCAATACTTTCAGGTAAAGTTAAATTGGCCACTTTCAAATTGTGGCTATAGCCAGAACTAATATAACGATTAATATTATTATATTTAAGCTGATAACGTCTTGGAATTGGTACTACCACCAAGTGAGTCGAGGTCAGTCGAGCTATCGGTTCTTTTAGAAGTTAAAAGCAACTGGGAGATTTTTTCTAAGTGTAGAGAACATCATTATCGTCAGCATAATCATCATCAGATAGTTGAAGCATGGTATAGCAATATCTGATGTTATTATAAGAAATTGTCCTATATTTTACTCCAAATTAGATCCATAAAATTGGTGATAAAATAAATAAGGGTAAATCTCAGATACGTAGCTTGAATAAGATTCTCAAGACAAGATGAGGAATATACCCACATTATTTTAATAGAAGTAATTTTGAACAATATATTGCTATAGGCCCTAAAACCTCTCTCGATCGATTGAACTCCTATTGTTTACGAAGTTACTAGTTGTATATTATGTATATATTTTTAAGGCTCGATTTTCAATGACCAGATAAAATGTATTCATAGAATAAAATTCAACATAAATAAAAATATAAGTTATAGTATTTAAGATTAAAATAGTTCTTTTAGTAATTGTAAGTTATAGTAATTGGTTAAGATTATATGAACCTATTTTAAGCGACTATTTTAAAATGTTACCGTGATTATTTTGTGTACTAGGCCGAATATATTAACCTTTTTTCCATACTTCAGCTTTAAGGGCTAGACTGATCGATTGATGGTACAAAATCGATGTGAAAAATCCGAACCCTTACACTTATATATGTATCTTACCCATTTTCAAAAATTGTTTTAAATGAATCCTAGATTTATTTTTATATAAATTTTTTAAAACCGAATAGTGCCATAAAAATTACTTTTAATCTATCGTTTTAAATTTTCGCGTGAAAACGCTAGCAGCCACGTTGATCAACTCATGACGTCACAGTCGTCGATTCTGCCGATTTTGCAAAGGAATAATATACTTGTTAATGTTTAATAATGAGTTTAAACATTAAAGAGCCATGCTGAGGTTATATTAGTAGTATAGTTGTAGCACGAATGGGTTGGCTCGGCCGGGGACTGACCAGGCTCTCACAGTATACCAGCGTCAAATAGTAGCTTAATGCTGCTGTGTTTCGTATGGTGAGTGTAGAGAACCGGAGACCCTTTTTACTGAAAACAAGGCATTCCATCTAAGTCCTCACGGTTGACACCGTATCTGCATTTTGATTCGTAATCGAGGATAGATCTAGATGTCTATGGGCCACAGTAACCACTTACCATCTGGTGGACTGTTGCTCATTTGTCACCCTATAATATAAAAAAAAGAGTTATCATCTATATAATTATTGTGTTGTGCCTGGATGCAAAAATACGAGCATAAGAACGCCGGGAAAGTTATGTATTAAAGTGCCAACTGATTTAAATATGAGAAATACTTGATTAAAACTGGCAAGAAGAGACCCGAAGGCATTGTCTACAAAATCTAAACTATACTTCTGTGAAGATAATGTTGATGTAAATATGATTTATATTTAACTATCGTTTGATACAACAAAAATGATGAATCGTGAGGTGAAAGGTATCGCAAGTCAAATTTTGTAATAAATTACGTTAACTTAGATATTATATCTAATGATTACTAATGATAGTAATTATAGATAAACTAAACTATGATAGCTACTAAACTATGTTTTATCAAAATACTCTCTGACCTAGTATAGTGTTTTTGTGTGAACAAAAGTTGGTAATAGGTACTTACACTGATTGATTAAAACTACCTTTACGGATTTTATCGCGTTTTATTTATTTTATTTTTAATACCCGACGTTTCGGGTGCTTTCCAGCACCCATGGTCACGGGGGACTGAGGTGACTGACGTCCCGATGTCAAAGTTAACCCGGAGTACCTTCAGATTTTTAATTATTGTCTTTGGTCCGATCTACGCAGAATGAACTAACTGTGTTTTGAAGTCTTGCAGTGGTATGCTTGGGTTTAGTTTTAATTTTATTAATTATAGGATCCCAAGCAGGTGGTAGTACCCAGCCTCCCCTCTCTATTGAAATTAGGATGTTTTTTAATTTCTATAGCCTCACGTATCATCCTTGGTAGGAATCGATGTTCTTTCGCGAGAATTTGTGGTCTATCAAATCTGATGTAATGGTTGGGGCCATCTAGAATATGCAAACTGTCTGCAAACTGCAGGCTTCCCGGAACGTTGATGCTTCACGTCAGCTATGTGTTCTTTTACGAGGGTTCTAATTGATCTCTTTCTTTGCCCTATATATGAGAGACCACAATCACAATCAAGCTTGTACACTCCTGCACCTTGTAGAAGAATATGACACTTGACGGATGGTAAGAACTGACTAATCTTCTTCGGCGGCTTGTAGAATGTTCTAATAGAAGCTCGCTTCAAGATGTAGCCAGTCTTGTCTGTGACACCTCTGACATATGGTAGTACAGCAGGCACACGCTCGACTGTGACGGAGGCGCGGGACCCGAAGCCTGTTGTCGTGCAGAACCTGCTTGACGTGCTGAAGCTCGGCAGCCAGGTGTTTGCAGTCACAGATCCCTCGTGCTCTCTGTAACAAAGATTTGCCACGGTAGCTAACTGTGAAGGATGATGGTGAGATTCCATTTAAGTATCGGTTTGTATGGGTCTTTTTTTTTCTATACACTGTATGACCTATTCTGTTGTTAGGATTTCGGATGACTAACACATCTAGGAAAGCTAAGGAATTATTTGCCTCTAACTCCATAGTAAATTGAATTTTAGAGTTTATGGAATTAAGATGTTCTAAAAATACAGTTACTTTGTCTGATGGTAAAATTCTGAAAGTATCGTCTACGTACCGCTTGTAGAATCTTGGGTTAACAAGTGCAGTGAGGAGAGCTTTCTCCTCAAAGTCTTCCATGAATATATCGGCGACAATGGGAGATACAGGTGAGCTCGTCGCAACACCATCTACTTGCTTGTAAAACTCTTCCTTCCACAATAGATAGCCAGATGTAAGGTAATGTCTTAGTAGTACTGCATATTCTGGTGGCATGTTACTTTCATCTAGTTTCCTAGTTATAATTGAGATACAGTCTTCAACAGGTAGGCATGTAAATAGAGACTGAACATCAAAACTGACCATGGTTTCATTGTCAGCAAGACGTAGGTCTTTTATCTCACTGACAAAATGGTATGAATCCTTAGTATGTGCACTTTTGGCTAAGTGTTGACGCCAATCTGTAAGTTGGCGAATCGATTTGACTCACTATTGGACGTAATGGAGCGTTAGGTTTGTGTATTTTTGGTAACCCATACAACTTGGGAGGTTTTGCACACGAAGGTATCATCGAATTGACGTTTAAATTCAATTTATCGGAGTATTTATTAATTAGATCGCTAGTTATTTTAAGCGTATTAGTTGTAGGGTCTGTTTTGACCTTACGGTATGTACTTTCATCCGACAAAAGTTGTTGTATTTTAAAATTGTAATCCGACGTATCCATTACAACCGTAGCATTTCCTTTATCTGCGCGGAGAATCGTAAGCTCTGGCCTGTTGCGTAAGGTTTTTAACGCGTTAAATTCATTTTTGGGAAGATTTAATTTCGGTGCTGTACTTAGACGAAATGTCTTGGCGTATGGCCTCTAAATCTTCATTACCAATATTATTTTTATACAGACAATCCTCAACACTACAGGTAATGTCTTCACACGGGATTCTTCGCGATGTAATTGCATAATTAAAACCTCTTCCTAAAACTTTTATTGTGGCGTCGTCCAGAGTTTGTTTTGACAGGTTATAAACCACGCCTTGTTTACTATTCGTGTCTGTGGTCGTTTCGTTCTTACGTTGCCATTGATGTTGGACATTTGACTCGCAAAAGAACATCGATTCCTACCAAGGATGATACGTGAGGCTATTGAAATTAAAAAACATCCTAATTTCAATAGAGAGGGAGGCTGGGTACTACCACCTGCTTGGGATCCATAATTAATAAAATTAAAACTAAACCCAAGCATACCACTGCAAGACTTCAAAACACAGTTAGTCCATTCTGCGTAGATCGGACCAAAGACAATAATTAAAAAGCTGAAGGTATTCCGGGTTAACTTTGATATCGGGACGTCAGTCACCTCAGTCCCCCGTGACCATGGGTGCTGGAAAGCACCCAAAACGTCGGGTATTAAAAATAAAATAAATAAAACGTGATAAAATCCGTAAAAGTAGTTTTAATCAATGTATAGTGTTCGCGTAAATATAAGAATTCATTACTTACACTGATGTTTTAACATTCCTCAACTCAGCGGAACTAAAATTGTGATTGCATGCAAAAAGTTTTGCTGACATCAATTTAAATTCCTTGGTCAGTTTTATGTACTTTCTCTTTTTGCGAATTTCGTCTTCCATGATGCCTTTTCAATAAAATTCGGAATAAAACTCAATAATCGTAATTACAACTTAAAAATTTCGAAATAACACAGCACGTTAGCTAGTTCTCTTAATCAGTGACACAGAACATTAATTTCCTTAGGCTGGAACAATGACGTCATGACATGACAGCGTTTTGCAGATTTGAGAAACAGACGAAAAAAATATTCTTAATATGGAAATTTAAAATTTATAATGCAATTTTATAAGCAGACATCAATATTTCTTGTTTACTTTTTACAAAATCTATCTTATATACATATTTTTTGATTTAATTTTACATGGTGTATAATACTCTATTTAAAGCGTGTAGTACAAACCATGCGATACTTCAAATAGCTTACAAACGGCGTTGTAATTTCTAGGTTAGATATTCAAGAAGAACTTCATAACGCATCGTAAAAGAGGCGAATTCACCCACTTTTAGTGGTAAAAAGCGGTGTAAGTATGTCCAATACCCCATATTCATATGAGTGTCGTAAAAGGCGTTAGAGGCAAGCAAACCAGTAGATAGGCAGCAGCGTCTTTCTAAATAACTACTAAAAATAAAAATAAATACTTTGGTTGCCCACCCGCTTAACGCAACTATGGAAAATATCCCCCCTATGAAGCAACCTCTAAGGAAGGCCTATGTTCAACAGTGGTCTTTCATAGGCTGTAACGGTACCTACCTGTAATTGGTTTCGGCACACACAGACACACACACACACACACACACACACACACACACACACACACACACACACACACACACACACACACACACACACACAATTATATATATATATATATATATATATATATATATATATATATATATATATATATATATACACGCACGCACGCACGCACGCATGCACGCACGCACTCAAGCACGCACGCATACACGCACGCACTCAAGCACGCATGCACACACGCACACGCACACACACACACACACACACACACACACACACACCGTACACACACAACACACAAGAACGCACTTTTGTATTTGAACAGTGATCCACACACAAATAAAACAAAATTACACGCTTTATTACGGTTCGACAAAAAATGAGACTGACTTCATTATTAACGTTAAGTTGGAGAGGTCTCGTCTAATGAAGTCAACGCTCCGTCCCCCCTCGTGCTCTAATCCAGAGTCCCGAAACCTTTCAGCTCGACTTACGTTACCGCTTTCAGTGCCTAGAAGATTGCAATGCAGTGGACGATATGAATGACAAGCTCGTGGAAACTGTCCATGCGGTCGGAGCTCAAGTACTGCAAGACCCGCCGCAGAAGAACACAAAAACTCTCCGATCACACTCTTAATCTCATGGTTGTTAGACAGGAGATGAGTCTGCAATCGTCAACAGATTTGACAGCATACAGGCAACTGAACAGACAGCTCTCCAAATGCATGAGGCGAGACTTACGCAACTTTAATACTGCTCGTATTAAAGTAGCGATCAAGCGGAACCAGGGCTCCAAAGTCTTTGCCAGAGATATGTCTGCCAGAAAGAGCCAACTGTCAAAGCTGAATACTGAGTGTGGCAACATCGTTTTCGGGACATCTGAGATTCTGAGTGAGATTGAGAGGTTCAGTGGGCATCTGTACACATCATCGTTGGAGCCACACGCAAGTGTGAGTAACGATCCAAGAGCAAGTCTTATCCGACACTATTCCGATGATATCCCGGACGTCAGTCTGAGCAAGATTAGAATGGCTCTTCGCCACCTTAAAAACGGCAAGGCCCCGGGCGGGGATGGAATTACAGCGGAGCTTCTGAAAGCGGGTGGAACACCGGTACTTGAAGTCCTTCAGAAGCTCTTCAATTCCGTCCTCCATGGTGGCACTACTCCGGAGGCGTGGAGCAGAAGCGCGGTGGTCTTGTTCTTTAAGAAAGGCGACAACGCTCTCTTGAAGAACTACAGACCGATTTCACTTCTGAGCCGCGTCTACATGCTATTTTCGAGAGTCATTATGAATCGTCTCGAAAGCAGACTCGACGACTTCCAGCCTCCCGAACAAGCCGGTTTCCGAAAAGGCTTCAGTACCATAGACCTCATACATACCCTGCGGCAGATTGTACAGAAGACCGAAGAGTACAATCTGCCACTTTGCCTGGCATATGTGGACTATGAGAAAGCCTTTGATTCCGTCGAAATTTGGGCGGTGCTACAGTCCCTTCAGCGGTGCCAAGTTGACTGTCGGTATATAGAAGTGCTGAAGTGTTTTTACAGTAGGGCTACGATGGCTATCCGAGTACAGAACCAGATATCGAAACCTATCCAACTACAGAAAGGTGTAAGACAGGGTGATGTTATATCCCCGAAACTCTTCACCGCTGCGTTGGAAGACGTTTTGAAGCTACTGGACTGGAAAGGATACGGTATTAACATCAATGGCGAGTAAAACACTCACCTTCGATTTGCCGACGATATAGTCCTTATGGCAGAATCGCTGGAGGACCTTAGCACTATGCTCAATGACCTCAATGGTGTCTCCCAACGGATAGGTCTTAAGATGAACATGGACAAAACAAAGATCATGTTTAATGTCCATGTTACACCTATGCCGGTAGTTGTTGGGAGCACTATGCTCGAAGTTTTTGACGAGTACGTTTATCTGGGACAAATAGTCCGACTAGGTAAGTCCAACTTCGACCGAGAGGTCAATCGACGGATTCAACTCGGCTGGGCAGCGTTCGGGAAATTACGACAAATCTTCTCGTCAGGTATACCTCAATCTCTCCCCCCGAACGGGTTCCCGCCTTGTCGTGGCGGGGGGGGCTTAGAAGCCGTGGCTTGGTCACCCACGGCGAAACAAAGAGGAACCCATATGGCTGGTCCGAGGTGGAGGGCCGGCCCGAGGTGGCCACTCCGAGTGGGCAACAACATTTACTTTTATTTTCTTTAACTTAATACTAAAATGAGTATAATACCTATTTGTTTTAACGAAAGGAACTTAGAAATAACACTTAAAAAAATAATAAGAGACTCACATTTTTAAGTCAGTGCTAAGACAGTGTATAGATGAATTAAATGAGTTTTTAATATAATTATTTAGATATTTCTAAATTCACTCAAAAGGATTCAAAATTACACTTAAAATAAAAAAAGTATAATCCGACTTTAAAAAACAAAATGTTTTAATGATTTCCCTGTAACAGCTTCAGAAGGGTCTTAATACTTGAATACACTGTCTTAATCCGGACTTCTATCTACGCGGAAATTATGTTATTTTTTTTTAGTTGTTTGAAGTCGTACATTTTTTTACCATTTTGAGTGAACTAAGGAATATCACTCAATGTCCTGTAAATATTTATATTAAAAATTTCATATTTTTCCGAACTTAAGGGTCAAATTTCGTCTTAAAATACATACAATTAACTATAAATTAAAACCTGTAAAAAGATGAAAAATCCCATCAAAATTTATTCACAATTAACGAAAATATTGCGTGTCATATATATACAAAAAAAATTACGTTCTAGAAATGACGATCTCTTCCTTTTTAAGAAATTGGCCAAAAGTAAAGCAGGTTAGCTAAAAACAAAAGAAAATTAACACAATTAGAAACTTTGAACTCACAAATTTAAATCTTTGACTTTACAATTAAATGTTTTCAGTTTACTTATTTGCATTTTGCGCACTTAATCGTGGAAGTCTCGCTTAAATTAAGAAAACTGCGATGTAGCTTTGTATAAATTACAGTCATTTTTGAAAATCCTCGACGCGGGAGCTGAAAGGAAATATATAGAAAATATTTGGTAATAATATTTAATTTTTTACACATTAATATTTTTCAAAGGTCTCGGTTAAAATTAGGCATTTAGCCGCGGTAGCTCAGATGGTTAGCGCTTGCTGTAAATTTCAGTACAGGAGCAACCTGGGTTCGATCCCCACCGACACCAATGAAGTTCATTCGAACATCGTGAGGTAATCTGTAGTGAGAAGTAAGAAAAAAAATATTTCGAAGAAATGTAAAGTTCGCCAACATGCATTGGGTCAGCACGGCGGACACTTCTTTACCCCAAAACCCTCTCAGAAATGTGAGGAGGCCTGTGCCCAGCAGTTGGACGTATATAGACTGCAAATTTATGATTAAAATTAACATGCTGGTTGTTTATGCATGTTTGTTACAGCCTCAGAGGTTCCGGCACTTGACAAAGAGTTTTTGATTAATATAGAACGGACCTATGAGCATGGAAACGAAATATCATTGATGTTCAGAGAAACTATAAAGAATATTCAGCCTTGTCTCACAAGTTCTAAAGTTGATCGTGCACTGACCTTAAGGAGTGAGAACGGTGACTTAATTGCATAATTTGACGGAAAATCCATAGATGGAAAATTAAAAGAAATTACGTGTTTTTCTTATATAAAAATAAGAAAAATATATATTTTCTTCATTTATATTGTTTTCTCAAAACATAACACTATGATTTACAATCATTCTTTTTTTTTCTTCTTCATCAGACCGTGAAGCTCACTGCTGGATATGGGCTTCTCTCGTTGTAGGTAGGATTTATCTTTATCACTCTTGGGTGACTACCGCAATAGGTACCAGACGTCTCGGACCTTTGACACTGCTGCGTATCGAACGTGGTAAAATCAAATTCCAATAGATAAAACTCGGTTTGCACTGATATAATGTTTTTTTATACAATAAGAGTGACAAACGAGCACACAGTTCATCTAGTTGTAAGTGGATGCAGTACCCCATCTACACTTACAATTATCCTTGATTAAGAATCAAAGTTCTTGGCCTTTATGATGCTCATGCTCCAGTTCACAAGGTTAGATTGAAGCGTCCCCATGCCCCACAGATGATAGAGGGCGTAAGGTAGGCAATGTATAGACGAAATCGTGCTTTTTTCATTTCAGAAGAGATGATACTTAAGAAAATTGATTATCTTTTAAAGCAGCCAAGAATAGGTTTATTCGGGTGGTACACGTAACAAAACGCCGATATTTCCATAATTGTATAAATAACTCTTCTCCAGCTGTCGTGTGGAAATTTCTAAGATATTTTAGTCTTTGTAGGCCAGATACGTTGGATTGTGGTCCTTCTCTATCACTCGATGAATTCAACCTACATTTCGCTTCTGTAAAAGCATTGGAACCTACTATTCTCTATACTATAAACTATAGCGTCCATTGCTTCTGATCAAACCTTTTACATTCAAACCTATAATTTTTCTCCATTTACTCAGAATGTTGTCAAAAAATCTATTTTAGTAATCCGGTCCAAGGTGGTGGGTTATGACGAGATTAGTAGGCATATGGTGGTATTTATACTAGAACACCTTCTTCCGCCAATTTCCCATATTATAATTTTTTCCCTTTATTCAGATCAGTATCATAATTTTGAAGATGGCTTTTATAAAGCCTCTTCACTCCCATTCATCCTAATCATTTTCATCCAATAACCTTTATATCCTTTCTTACCATAATTTTAGAATTCTGTGCTTATAAGCAAATTTCTACTTTTCTAATAATAAAATTATATGGAATAATCTCAGTCCGGGTTTTGACTTGGTCATAGTACCACTACTGTTTTAATTAATGTTATTGGTAATATTAGACAAAGTATGGAAGAAAAAAATAACATACTAGTTGATTTCTCAAATGCTTTCAACACAGTTGATCATAAAATCCTCCATTCCATACTGTCTTATCTGGATTTCGGCCCTACTCAATTGGAATAGTTTGCTTCTTACGAGTATCTTCGCGGTCGACAGCAGTCAATATGTATGATCAAATCAGTCAGTATGTATGGTCAAACGACGTGATGTGGCTGCTGGTCTGCAGCAAGGCGGTACTCTTTCTCCTATAATGTTTTCAATTTTTATAAACGCTATTACCTCCATCCTCGCCTGCTCGTACCATTTGTACGCAGATGACTTCAGCTTTATATGCAAGTTGAATTTGGGGATAAATATAAGGGGATCAAAAACCTTAACGACAACTTATCAGCTATCAAAAATTGGTCTACTCGTTATGGAGTTTTGGTCAACACTTTGAAATGCCAAGCCATATTGGTGTGCAGTTCAACGATACTGGCTAAAATTAATCTTGTAGACTTACCTCCTATTTATTATGTTAGTATTATAAGTCCGTTCAGTAACTCTGCAAAAGACCTTGGCCTTTACATCGAAAGCACGCTGAATTGGAGAACTCAGGTTTCAGAAGTGAGTCGTAAAGTCATTGCCATGTCACGCTATTTATATCGTTTAAAACATTTTCTACCCACAAAATCTAAGATCATGCTTATCCAATTGCTCATATGACCCTTAATTGATTATGCAGATGTATGTTACCCAGATATGTCCGAAGATCTTCTGAACTAGTTGGAACGCCTTGTCGATAACTGTATAAGATTTATTTTCAGGCTTCGTAAGTATGATCATATTTCGCAATATAGATCTAAGCTAAATTGCCTTACAACGTGGCAGAAGCGCAATCCCAGATTATTGCTTGTACGTTTTTTATATAAAATGACCCATCTCCGCCCTCTTATCTTAAGAGTATATTTCAATATCTCTTCTCATCTTATGAAAGGGTCCTTTGTTCGTTCTTCTTCTAATTACAAAATCTGGTTTCGTGTTCATCGAGTTCTACTATAACTATTTCTTAGTTCAGGCTGCACGAATTCGGAAATCCGTGCTCGATGACATCAGAAAAGCACTCAATAATTACTGCTATACTGCTATTATATTTATAAACTTTATTACCTATATACTGCTCCCTTATATACTGCTACTAAAGCTTTTATAAAGTTGGTTCGTGATCATCTATTAAAGACAACGCATTTTACATGACTCATCCATTTAATATGTAATGATAGACAGACGTATATATTCATTGTCATTTGTATGTACTAATAATTTATGTATTTAAATATGTATAATATTTTTACGTATATGCATGTATTTATATATTTGTATATATGTACGAATAGTTCATATATGTATAATTTTTTTATTAGTAAAATGTAAATATTATTTAGTAATTACAATTTGTTTTGTGTTCTTTTATTCTATATTGCCACACCTACGTCAAATTTTCACCACTAAACTGATTGACTGGTAGAGAATGCCTCAAGGCGTTAAGTCCGCTCTTTGTGTTATTTTGTTTTAAGAAATAAATAAATAAATAAAGGCTTATAAGCATGTTGTCGCCTAGCAGAAGCTGTTCAACATGTAATAGGTAAGCATACATTTTTATAACCTGGTTTTTGTTGTAATCAGCGGCATTATAAACGGTAACTATATGCTGCTTAGTAAATAATTTCAAAATTTACAGTTGCTTTACAGTTAATACTCGACATCTGAACAATCTGTTTGACATGACTTTTAAAAGGAATCTTTTTGTCCTTTCTAGGTGAATTAGAAAGGTTTACAGGCTCCTCCCCAGAAATTTATACAGTACCCTATAATAAACTGAACTAAAGCATAATATATTGAACGCAGAAGAGATACATCAGAGCCGTATCTTAACGTTTTAAACTCCCAAATAAGTTTTCTAGTACGTTCAATTGTAAGATCTATATGTGAGTGTCAGTTATGTTAGTCTTCCAATATTATGCCACGATATATGGCACTACTGGATTTAGTAATTTCAAGACATAAACATGGAGTTGTAGTATTGCAAGAGTCAGTACAGGAGTAGGCCTTAAGATCTAGGTATACGGATAAAGTGGCATGTATTTAGTTTTAGAAATATTTAAGGTCAGGAGATTTGTGCCAAGCCAATGGCTGACCCTTTGAAGTCCTCACAGCTGAGTGTTATGTTGAGCCTCATTCCAAGTCTTACCGTAGAATACCAAAGCTGTATCAGTATAGCTAAATATTTTACCATTTAATAGAGGTTGTTGACATAAATCATTTATAAGGAAGAGACTAGATCCTAGAACACTCTCCTGTGGAACGCCACATATAACTGGTTCCTCGGGAGACATATTCACCCACTTGAACTTATTGTGTGCGGTCACACAGGAAGACGTAAAATATTATCGGTAAATTTCCACAAATACCAACGCATTCTAACTTGTTCAAAAGGATAGGAAACAGGACCGTGTCAAACGCCTTGGCTAGGTTGACGAAAATCCCTAAATATTTTTGCTTTGCAACAACCTTTGATGTCTCAAACTCTGGCAATTGCATTACTGCGTCTTCTGTGGACTTTCATGACTTAAAGCCGAATTGTGAAGTTGAAAACACTTTTTTATGTTCTAAAAAATTAATAAGTCTATAACTTAATGATTTTTCCAAAATTTTTGGGTTAGACGAGAGTACTGAAATAGGACTGTAATTGCACATTTCGTCGCGAAATTCATCTTTTTTTTTTTTGTGGATGGAAAATCATCTAATGACGCCTTTCGCTCTGGGTGGAGCGTAAGGGAGTGTCAGACTTTTACTGACTAAAAACCATCCGTGTTCCTTCAGTGCCCTTACGTTCCGGAGCCGCGGTATCTCTTTCGAACAGCCCGCAGCCCCGGCAGGCGTCGGCCCTTGCGGGCCCCTTCACGCTGCTGACAGCTCTTTGAGGCGCGCGTGGAACAAAACGCGCCGTCGACACGGCCTGTCGTCGTTAGACGGACGGACGGCGAGCTGCGAAATTCACCCTTAGGAACAGGATTTGTCGAGGTGGAATCCAAGATACTTTTCTGTATTAACTTTGGTGGGTTCGTTATTTATGCGGAGAATTAAGTGATTTCCGTTTTGTTTGTTCTTAGCACTGCAAAATTATGTAATTAGTTTTAGATGTGTTAACAGTAAGCAAATTATCTTGGAACCATTTGGAGAGTATATACAAATCTTGCTGTGCTTGTTTAGTGATCTGTTCGATGTCCTTGCCAAATATAAATAAACATGTGTCGTCAGCATATAGTATTATATCACTTGACAGGCTAAGGTTATGCATATCGTTTATGTATATTATGTGTCATTTTTCTGATTTCTAATAATCGATTTAACTTCGCCCTCATCTGGGAATTGTAAAATTATATGGAGATCTGTATGGAGATATATTCGCGGCTTCAGCTAGTTGTTTAGAAATATTAGAAAAGTATTTGTTTATGGCTTTAACATCACGAACAGCATTTTCAGCAGACTCAAAAGATTATCAGTACTCGTGTTATGCTCGTGAGTTAATTGCATTCCAAGTATATTTTTTTTAGTTTCCGCATTACGCATTTCATTCTTTAAATCTTTTAGGTGGAAAAGTGATATTTTTTATTATAATGTAATATGTTCTTGACTTTATAATTACATTCGAACACATTACAATATCGGGACCATGTAACGATATTTTTAAATTATGAAATTTGTGATGGATTATTTTTTTCTATTTGTAGACAAAAACTACTAAAAATAGCATTGATAATACTTATGAGATAACATCGAGTGACTCTACAAATAAGAATTCACCTCTACGTATTAGTTTGTTTTGAAATAAATATCTGAGATATCTATTCAATTAGAATTTCTACGTATAGCTAGTTGTCGAATTAATTATTGGTTAAACATTTAATTTTGTAGTTTATTTGAGTCAAAAAAGAAAAAGTCCAAGAAACTTCGTTGTAAAACGTATGTACATGACTGGTAAGATAATAATTAGTCTTAATAAAGACATAAACATAAACACATGTTGATATTTAGCGAAAACTTAATGTAAAAGATGTACGTGGTAGAAACGTAAAATAGCAGCTTAAAGTTACTGAGTTTCGTATGGTGAGTTTGGAGAACCGGAGACCTTTTTTACTGGATACGAGGCATTCCATCTTAGTCCACAACGGATCTACATACGGATTCTTAAACGAGGATAAAGGTAGATGTCTATGGGCCACAGTCTCCACTTAACATCAGGTGGACTGTATGATCGATTGTCACCTTTATTCTATTAAAAATCTATATAAAGGTTTTTTATTCAATATGATTTGAAATAGTTAGCTGCGAAATAGCACAATTTGTTTTCTATTGGTAGCGTATAATTTGCACACTAAAATACGTACCTTCCTGAGGAAATTGAACAATTAAATTATATTGAATTTCTCTTTGGAATGTTGTTTTAATAATTATCCCCTATATTCACAACCATGTCTTCTCTAAATTACATACACAATACATAATTAGCACACGGCTAAACAGTAAGACTCAGAACAATGATTAATTAGACTATAGTAAGCATAGTCCCGTCGATAATTGAACTCTCAGTCCGCAGTGCCGCAGGCGTAATGCTTAGCCTCTGTGTTACCGAACTGACAGTTAATTAATGAAAGGCGAATATGTTCAAAAATAAAATTACAAAGGTTAGATTACTTTACCTGATTTTGAATTATTTTTTATTATTCCTACCCGTTCTTTTCTAAATATCATATAATTTTAATTTTACTGTAATAATTAATTAACTACCATAATTTTATATAGATAGCGCTAAAAGTAATTTCAAGCACCATAAGGTTTTATTACACGCGAGATATGAAAGACACAAAGCAAATATATACTTTCATATACTAATGTAAATTTCTAACTTTTATCCGGTGACCGTTACAGCATTTTAAAGTTCACTCCTGAACATAGGCCTCCCCAATGTTTGCCTCATATATGCCATATTTTCCATGACGTGAGAGGAGGCCTGTGCCAAGCAGTGGGACGTGTATGAGCTGTAACTTTACACCCTCGTATTCTAAAAAAAATATATATACGTACCCCCAGGCACAGGTCACCTCTCATTTCTAAGAGGGCTATGCAGTAATAACTTCACTACAGTGCGTCTTGGTAGACTTCATATGAATCTTAATATATTATACTAATTAAATTTTTCAGGTGGGGATCGAACGCGCATTGTTCCCCGTAGGTGAAATGTACGGTGAGCGCTGAGTCCCTTAGTTTCCACGGCGGGTACGTGATGACACTGAAAGTTCTTAGAAAATCAATAACTGAACCAACAAGCAAGTTATTCGTTTTATTATATTTTTCCAAAATAAAATAGTGTCCATTCACATCAATACTTCGCTGCATCCGATGGAAACACTGAGAAAAGCACTTTGCCCACTCTTCCTTGGAGGTCTCTTCGACGGTGTTTTGAAACGCAGTAACTGATTCCTCGGCATCCATAAAATTTTTTCCTCGAAGTATTTTTTTTATTATCGGAAATAAATGAAAATCGCAAGGTGCGAGGACATGGATATAAGACGGCTGACCCAGTAACTCTACGTCTGACGGCGCCAAGTAGTCGATTGTTTGCTTGGCGGTGTGCAACGAGGCGTTGTCGTGGTGAAGGATGATCCCTCTGCGAGGTAATTTTTCTAAACTTTTTCCAAGACAAATGGCAAACAATTGTTAGTGTACCACTCTGCAATAACTGTTTTCGATTCTCTAAAACAATTGTTGCGTGCTTTTTTCCCACGCTTCGGCTTCTCTTGACTTTATTTGGCAACTCCTCGGAAGAAAACACCCAGACAGCAGACTGTCTCTTAGTTTCAGGATCATAGCAATAAATCCAATTTTCATCACCTGTAATTATGTCGAACACAGCAATCATCTTCGTTAAATCTTTGAACCATTTCACGACACCAATCAACACGACGAAATTTTTGGACCTTTGTTAAATTATGAGGTATCCACCAGACACAAGGCTTCCTGATCACTAAATGTTCATGGAGGATTTTCACGGATCACTCATACCGATGCCTAAGCTTGTCAAAATGTGCTGATAAGTCATTATTTTGTCAGTCTCTATCATACGCCGCACAACACTGATGTTATCTTCAATTGTCGCCGTAGAAGGCGGTCCATCACGCAAATCATCGGTGAGATTAGTGCGACCACGTTTAAACTCATTAAACCAGTTGTAAACATTGGTTAGAGATGGGGCTTCATCGTGAAAGGCTATTATAACTTTTTGTTGAATTTAAATGACATCGAAAGTCGTAAAAATCATTGTACGAATTCTTTTTAACAAATGAAAAATTAATAAAATACATACACAATAATATTGGCAAAAAGTTCCATTTTCAAAATTTGAAATTATTTTTTTATATCGTATAGTAGTGGCCAGTTCTAAAAATCTTCAGTGTTGCCCTCGTAGTTACTGTGACCGTTACAATATAAAGTCCACAGCTGAATATAGGCCTCCATCAGAGATTGCCTCATAGGGGGGATATTTGCAATAGCTCCTGCACTTGGCAAGCGGTTTGGAAAACGTTGTTTTTATGTTTAGTCTTTATGAGGAAGACGCTGCTGCCTATCTCCTGATTTGCTTTCTTCTGTCGCCTCTTATGATGGTTTACTTATATTATATAACATGAGGTTAGCTGACCAACAATTTCGTCGAAAAATTTTTCTTTCGCTAAAATATTAAAAAACCTGTAAATATTAAAATCGGTAATTCTTTAAAAGTCCAAACTTTCTGCAACAAGTATGCCTCTATAGAAACGTTTTTCCACCCGGTTGTCGGTTTTCCGAGATATATGGCCACTTTAGCTTACATATCCGTTGGGGTATATCTTTTACTCTAGATTTACTGTGGATCATCGTTACGGATTCATTGTTACACAGAGAAATTTTGATCATATTCCTATTTATTGTCCAACTTAACTCTAAGCAAAGTCATTTAAGCAGATTTCTCGGAAAATTTCGCATGAGCATTCATTCCTTCCGTTAATAATTAAAGTAATTTGTCACTAGCCTGGATAAGCTTTAGAAGCTGAAGTGCTGATACCAAAGCTTAAAAATAAATGAGTGTGGGCTGCGTTGTCTTATCTTTGTAAGTATTTCCTTGCATTTTACAGTGTTACTAATTATTTATTGTACATCTTACACACACGAAAACACTTATTAAATCATTTAAACTAATAGTCAATATAATTTCTTTATGATCAAAACTGAAAATATTAAACAAAACTGCGGTGACTGACTCGATCGCCAAACGTGAATGTCATATGACAAAATTCCCCGTATGAGGCAATCGCGTGTAAAGTGCGTCGCTCTATATTTGAGCAGTCCACTTTTGATAGGCTGTTATGAATTATATTAAATGGAAAATTTTACAAATACTTTGTTTCCAACTTTAGAAAAGAAGCTTATTTTCATATTACGATATATAATCATAATATATTACTGCAGCTATGGAGAGGGCTACGCTTGTTTCTCTGCATGATAAATTTTTAAACTTAGGATATCCGCAGTAGAATCAAAGAAAACAACATAGCCCAACGGTTTAGTAAAATGAAATTGCAGTAGGCTTGCCTTACAGCTCGAGAATCGACAACCGTTGTTGAAGAAAGGTTCTCGAGTGGCAGCCTTCTACCCGTAGGCGAAGTGAAGGGCGGCCCCCACTGGATGGAGTGAATATCTGGTAAGACATGCAGGAAGTCGATGGATGCAGGTGGCTCTAGACCGCGCTTTGTAGCATACCTTGTTGGAGATCTATGCATAGCAGTTGACTTGTGAAAGGCTGTAATGATGATGATGATGATGATGTATATAACAGGTAACTTCCTTCGATCATTTGACGGAAGTGAATGCACGTCGCTGCAAATTTTTTTCTAAACGTTTTAAATTAAACGCCTTAAAACAGTTATTTAAGTATCTTTCTTAAAAGATGATTGTGTTAAAGCGACAAAAAAGAAGCAATAGTAAAAAACAACAGTGTCTTCCAATTAACAACTAGAAAATAAAAAACTACGGTTGCCTGCCAAATGTGGAAACTATAGGAAATATCCCTCTTACTAAGGCAATCTATGGGGAGGCCTATGTTAAGCAATGGGCTTTTATAGGTTTAAAAATGAATAAAAAAAAGAAAATTATATACCTCGTGTCTACCTAACAAAAATACCTTTTTATTACAACTGCTGAGCTAATTTGTTTTAATTAATTCCTACTTTCAATTTGTTCACGGACGTTAAGAAATGTTGTCTTCTCACAAATAAAATACATTAACAACTTCCTTCTGTTTAAAAGTTAAGTATATTTAATCTTGTCAATTATTTCACTCTACAGGGTATTTGTATATGTGAGCCGTGGTAGCTCATATGGTTAGCGCTCGCTGTAAATTTCACAATACGCGAGCAAACCGGGTTCGATTCCCGCCGGCACCAATGAAATTATTAATTGCAATTTTAAGTGCTGATTTACACGTGCTCGGCGGTGAAGGAAAACGTCGTGAGGAAATCTGCATGTCTGAGAAATAAGAAAAATATTTTTCGAAAACATGTGAAGTACGCCAACGCGCATTGGGGCAGCGCGGCGGACTATTCCTTGCCCTAAAACCCTCTCAGAAATGAGAGGAGGCCTGTGCCCAGCAGTGGGACGTATATATGCTGTAACTTTACTTTTTTACTTTTACAGGGTATTTTATATTCCATTCAAAATATTACGCATATTTTGTGCCATTTCAGTAATTTTTAAAGTGAATTGATATTGATATTATAGTTAAATACGTAAAAAAGGGCAAAACTAACTCATTGACTTCTTTAGCAACCTATCGGCCATTCGTGGTTTCCTTCTTTTTCTTGTTCACTTATTCTGTGAAAACATTTATCGTCATCATCAACATTAGCTCATAAAGATCACTTTTCGACATGGATCTCTCTAATAAGGAAGGATTTGCCTGGAATAACATACTATGTAGGCTCATTGAAGTTTGCAGTACAAGACGTCTCGCATCTTTGACACTACTACACGTCGTCGGTCTGTATATTTACTCCTAGTATGTCCCATGGTCTCTCTCACTTAAAGAACGAAATAAGATAATGAATTCTCTTACGTTAGTCTCTTACTTTACGGCAAAACTTTGACCATATTAACAAATTAAAGCAAAATTAAAGCAAGTACTGTACAAATTAGTAATATAGTTTCCTCCTTACGCCCCAGATCAGTATGATATAACTTGACTACTTAGGATGTGCCTTGACTCGGTTAAGATAGACGTGATGCTAAAAAAGAAGGCGAGAGCAGTGTTCATATACATACATACAGTTCACGTTCTAAATAGTGCACCTACACCTAAAACTGCCGTGTAGTGGCGGTTAAGAATATCCACTACTCCATATCTTCCCGTGGGTGTCGTAAAAGGCGA
This sequence comes from Parnassius apollo, assembly GCA_907164705.1. Lineage (NCBI taxonomy): Eukaryota > Metazoa > Arthropoda > Insecta > Lepidoptera > Papilionidae > Parnassius > Parnassius apollo. Next base: position 3,332,613 of record CAJQZP010000031.1, on the reverse strand, counting down.
CAAAGGGAGACAGGCAGGAGATGGGCAGCAGCATCTTCCTGATAACAGCAACTGTACGACAAAAAAAAAACTGCGGTTGCCAACCCGCTCGCCAAGCGTGGCAACTATGGCAATATACCCCCCATGAACAATTACACAAATAGACGGCCCCCAGTCCCCGGCGGCCGCGCTATTCCTGGCTACGGTGGCGACCATGGTAACGGCGGAGCAGGTGGTGCTAAGAATCTCCGGTGTAGGTTCGGTTGCCACCTACGATGACTCGACCTGGCAACATTTAACGCACGCACACTGAGGACTGACGAGAAGATCCTGGAGCTGGAAGAAGAGATAGACAAGTTGCGCTGGAGTATTATAGGATTATCCGAGGTCCGAAGAGAGGGGGAGGACACGGTGATTCTCGAATCCGGCAACTTGTTCTATCACCGGGAGGGCGACCATCTGTCCCAAGGAGGTGTCGGATTTATCGTCCACAAGTCTCTCGTCAACAACGTTGTAAAGATTGGGAGTGTGTCGACGAGGGTCGCGTACCTGATACTCAGAATCACCAAACGGTATTCGCTGAAGGTCATACAGGTTTACGCACCAACCTCGGCACATTCCGATGAGGAGGTGGAGGAAATGTATGAGGATATTTCCAAAGCCATGCATTCCTCCAAAACCCACTACACGGTGTTGATGGGAGACTTCAACGCAAAACTAGGCACAAGAGAAAACGGTGAGCTGAAGTTAGGGAAATTTGGAGTAGGGCAACGGAACCGAAGGGGCCAGCAGCTGGCCGACTTTATGGAGAAAGAGGGACTCTTTATGATGAACTCTTTCTTCCAGAAGCGGCCTCACGGGAAGTGGACCTGGTCGAGCCCCGACGGTTCGACAAAAAATGAGATTGACTTCATTATGACGACCAGACGCCAACTGTTCAAAGTTCAACTGTGCAAGGGTGAAAACTAGCAGCGATCACCGAATGGTTAGAGGCACACTGAACCTAAACGTTAAGTTGGAGAGGTCTCGTCTAATGAAGTCAACGCTCCGTCCCCCTCGTGCTCTAATCCAAAATCCCGAAAACTTTTAGCTCGAGTTACACAACCGCTTTCAGTGCCTACAAGATTGCAATGCAGTGGACGATGTGAATGACAAGCTCGTGGAAACTGTCCATACGGTCGGAGCTAAGTTCTGCAAGACCCGCCGCAGAAGAGCACAAAAACTCTCCGATCACACTCTTAATCTCATGGCTGTTAGACGGGAGATGAGGCTGCAATCGTCAACAGATTTGACAGCATACAGGCAACTGAACAGACAGATCTCCAAATGCATGCGGCGAGACTTACGCAACTTTAATACTGCTCGTATTAAAGAAGCGATCGAGCGGAACCAGGGATCCAAAGTCTTTGCCAGAGATCTGTCTGCCCGTAAGAGCCAACTGTCAAGGATGAAGACTGAGTGTGGCAGCATCGTTTCCGGGACACCTGAGATTTTGAGTGAGATTGAGAGGTTCTATGGGCAGCTGTACACATCATCGTTGGAGCCACACGCAAGTGTGAGTAACGATCCAAGAGCAAGTCTTATCCGACACTATTCCGATGATATCCCGGACGTCAGTCTAAGCGAGATTAGAATGGCTCTCCAGCACCTTAAAACGGCAGGGCCCCAGGCGAGGATGGAATTACAGCGGAGCTTCTGAAAGCGGGTGGAACATCGGTACTTGAAGTCCTTCAGAAGCTCTTCAATTCCGTCCTCCATGGTGGCACTACTCCAGAGGCGTGGAGCAGATGTGCGGTGGACTTGTTCTTTAAGAAAGGTGACAACGCTCTCTTGAAGAACTACAGACCGATTTCCCTTCTGAGCCGCGTCTACGTGCTGTTCTCGAGAGTCATTACGAATCGTCTCGCAAGCAGACTCGACGACTTCCAGCCTCCCGAACAAGCCGGTTTCCGAAAAGGCTTCAGTACCATAGACCACATACATACCCTGCGGCAGATTGTACAGAAGACTGAAGAGTACAATTTGCCACTTTGCCTGGCGTATGTGGACTATGAGAAAGCCTTTGATTCCGTCGAAATTTGGGCGGTGCTGCAGTCCCTTCAGCGGTGCCAAGTTGACTGTCGGTATATCGAAGTGCTGAAGTGTTTGTACAGTAGGGCTACGATGGCTATCCGAGTACAGAACCAGAGCTCGAAACCTATCCAACTGCAGAGAGGTGTAAGGCAGGGTGACGTTATATCCCCGAAACTCTTCACCGTTGCTTTGGAAGACGTTTTCAAGCTACTGGACAGGAAAGATACGGTATTAACATCAATGGCGAGTACATCACTCACCTTGGATTTGCCGACGATATAGTCCTTATGGCAGAATCGCTGGAGGACTTAAGCACTATGCTCAATGACCTCAATAGTGCCTCCCAACGGATAGGTCTTAAGATGAACATGGACAAAACAAAGATCATGTTTAATGTCCATGTCACACCTATGCCGGTAGTTGTTGGGAGCACTATGCTCGAAGTAGTTGACGAGTACGTTTACCTGGGACAAATAGTCCGACTAGGTAAGTCCAACTTCGACCGAGAGGTCAATCGACGGATTCAACTCGGCTGGGCAGCGTTCGGGAAATTACGACACATCTTCTCGTCAGGTATACCTCAATCTCTGAAAACTAAAGTGTACAACCAGTGCGTGTTGCCAGTGATGACTTACGGATCAGAGACGTGGTCCTTCACTGCTGGCCGTATGAGGACGCTCAAGGTCGCTCAGCGAGCTATGGAGAGGGCTATGCTCGGAGTTTCTCTACGTGATAGACTCAGAAATGAGGATATCCGCAGTAAAACCAGAGTGACCGACATAGCCCAACGGATTAGTAAGCTGAAGTGGCAATGGGCCGGCCATATAGCTCGAAGAACCGATAACCGATGGGGAAGAAAGGTTCTCGAGTGGCAGCCTCGTACCGGTAGGCGTAGTGTAGGGCGACCCCCCACTAGATGGAGTGCCGACCTGGTAAGCTATGCAGGAAGTCGCTGGATGCAGGTGGCTCAGGACCGTGCTTTGTGGCATTACTTGGGGGAGGCCTATGTTCAGCAGTGGACTTGTGAAGGGCTGTGATGATGTGATGATGACACTTAAAACTGTATCTAAATAATGTATGAGACATTTAAATTTAATAGTGATTTCCGTATTTGCGCTAATAATAAATTTAACAAAAATGTCTTCCCAGTTCCTCCAGGGGCATCTAAGAAGAAAAGTGCACCATTTCCAGATTCAATTTGCCCTGATACTGTGTCAAAAACTCTTTTTTGTTAGGGGGAGCAAGCGGGGTACAAATTTGGCTACTTGCTGCTGCAAAGCTGGTATATCGTAGTTTGTTTCACGTATAATTTCATCACATAATTCATTTTCGGTTGTTCGCTGAGGGCTTATCATTCCAAAGTCGCTTAATTTTTTGCCTACCATTGCCATTACTTTATCTTCAATTTTTCCAAGCGCTTCATTATAAATGTGTACATTGTATGTCATGTTCGCGTGTGCCTGCTGTAACATTCACAAAATATCTTCCGCCATGTACTCTTTATATTTGTCCCACAATTCATGTGCATTAGATAGCCCGCAAGATGATATGAGAGTTGCATAAAGATCCCTAATTTTGGCTGGCGACTGGCACTGCACAGCTTCCTCCATGGTTTCATCCCAGTGATTATCGTTTTCTAAAAGATGCAGAGCTTCACATGCTTCTCTATAAGTTGCGCATTCCTGACCGTTAACAGTTTTAAGGTCTTTATATCCTGTAGGATCCCGAACATGGTGCAACAGTAATCGTAAACAGAAACATTCAAAATTAGTTACATGGACGGTATACACACGATCAAGGGCATCTGATGACTTTACACCGGGCCAATTTGCAACAGGCGCGCCTTGAATACGGCGTTTCTACTCCTTCCTAGATGTGTTCCATGTATAATAGCGGGGGACTTCAGAATATCACAACGTTTTTGCAAAGGGGTCGGTTTGACAAAGTTGAAAGAAGGCTGTTAGTGTAGTTTTTGGCGGTGATGCAATTCTTTCTTGGAAATTTCTTTTCTGTGCACTTAGAAAATGGAGAGCGTGTATATTTCATATATATTTCATATAGTAACTGTTGGGTGCCTTTCGTGTAAATGGAAGCTAAGGAGACGCCACGCTGCCTCGTTACTGCAGATATAACGCCCTGCTTGAAAGGTCTGTACTTCATTAATGGGATTTGCCTCACCTTCACTCTTGAGATTAAATATTGCTTGGTACGCTTCCTTTATTTATGTACTTACAGATATACTTGATTGCGTGGACAGAGCTACATGCTTCTACATTAATGTGGGCATTAAACATTTTACATAGAATGAGCGCATACGGGACAATCCAGCTGTTATCTAAGGTTTCGAACACTCCAGAGCGATATTTGATTGTATCTTTCCTGCCACCATCTTCGGGAGCTCTGCGTCTGTATTAATGGTAGCCATTGTCTTTGTACACTGTTTCTTTTAATAGCTGTTTAGGGAATTTCTTTGTACATTTTCCTTCTTTCATACATGGCGATATTGAATTTCGTGCTCCAGTTGGACCTTGAATAATTTTTCAGACGATGCGATCATACAATTCTTTATCTTACTCAGGATCCAGAATCTCGGCGCTTATTATGTCGTCTATTTGGCTGGGCCGCAACTTTTCAAAAAAAGCCATATTTGAATGTGGGCATGCGGTAATTCTCTTTTTTTGCCATTCAATTGAATACTACTTTTTTTGCCATTCATATGAGTACTTTTAATCTAAATACTCTAGCAACTAAATCGTGTCTGTCAGTACTTTTTTGGCCCGGCATTAGGTTATTTCTTTCCACGTGGGATTGCAAGTAAAAGTAACAAAAAAGATCAGGTCTTCCGTAAGTTCGTACATAGGCAAAAGCGTCTTGTGTGTACTCATGTAGGTAGCGGGGACTGTTAATGAATAACGAGGGCAGAATTACCATTTTACCAAATCTCTGGGGTTTACATTGGCGTCGCTAGAAACTGCATTTGTAAATGTATATAATTCTCAACGCGCAGCTTTTTTTTGATTTAAATATATATAACAGAGACCTTCACTTCTTCCTTCACATACATATCTACCAAAAATTGATGAAAAAATTGTCCACACCGGGCTAAGAGTTTAAAATCATTTTCTCGCAACATCTTATGATACGCATAAAAATCCATACACGATACTTTTTTGTTCGGAGTGGGCTCCTTTGTGACCGGATTAATGAGTGGAATTTGAAAATAATAACCCTCTTGTCCTTTGCAATATATCAATGGTTATTGCAGAGCGTCATAAAACTTGTGTGTATCGGATACCCGTTGCAACGTATCATCACGTGCTCTCAAGACAATGTCTCGTGAAGAAAATTGATTACCACTAATTACGGCTGCTATTTCGTTTATCAAAGGTGCATTGTAGCGCCTTTCATGCTCTCCTTGTGGGGTCCGATCTGCGTGAATGACGACTTTCTAATCCTCTTCAGGTAGGATTTCTAAAGCAGTTTTAAATGTTTTGACTAAAATATTACGTTCATGCAAGAATCTTTGAATTTTGAACACTGTGTCTCTCTCAACTCCTTGGATAAATTGGCAGAGACGGTCTACCTCAATTTCTTCGTCACCCATAAAATATAATTGTAAAAATTTGTGCTGCTCTTTTTTAGCTGGGAAAAGTGAACCTATTCTGTGATTAATTTGCCCTTGCACCTTAAATGTAGGCGAAAATCCCGGCATTATTATTTCCCGGTCAACTCCGAAGGACGTCATTTGAAAGCATGAGTTATATTTCCGGATCCTGTTTAAAAAGTGCCGTGACTCATTAGAATCATATAAAAAGAGAGTTTTCAAAGGTTCATCTGGTTCCCCAAGTAACGGAAGAGACACTTTGCCATTGGAACAGCACATGGCTACGGTCTCATGTTTCCATTTTAAAGCGCTGCAAAATCAACACGCCTTGTCCATCAGTCCGATAACTACTAACCTGTGATTTTTATAATCAATCAACGGATTATAATTGAATGCTGCGTCATTAAGAACCGACCAATTGTTTCTTTGAAAATTTTGTCGACGTTCAGCTTGGAGCTGTGCATTTGTACTAATTACATACATCTGTATCTGTTCTGGTGTTTCAGATGCCCTTATAGTAGATTGACGTTCAGCTTGCTCAATGAATCTGTGTTGAGTTTCATCAGGTGTTTCCGCGGCTCTTAAGGCGGCCTGACGTTCCGCTTGTTCGAATAGCCTTTGCTGACTTTGAGCAGGTGTGTCAGTAGCTCTTAAAGTAGATTGACGCTCTACCTGTTCAAGACGCCTTTGCTGACTTTGATCAGGTGTTTCAGTAGCTCTTAAAGTAGCTTGACGCTATGCATGTTCAAGATGTCTTTGCTGACTTTGAGCAGGTGTTTCAGTAGCTCTTAAAGTAGCTTGACGCTCTGGCTGTTCAAGACGCCTTTACTGACGTTGAGAAGATGTCTCAGATGCTCTAAAAGCAGCCTGACGCTCTGCTTGTTCTTGCCTTCTCAATTCAGCATCTTCTAAAGATTCTAGCGATCGAGCTAATCTTTTCGCTTGTATTTGAGAAGATACTCTTGAAAGGCTGGACTTATGTTTGCGAGGCGTTATGAAGTAACAAAAAACGTATTTATAAAAAAAAAACTTTAAAATACCTAAAAGGAATTACATTTCCTTTTAAATATTTTTTTAAAAGCAAATCTAAAATATCTAAAAGGAATAAATATTCCTTTTAAATATTTTTTAAAAATCAAAACAACAAAACCAATTCAAGACACAACACGAATCCAAATACTATAGCCAAAAATTCGAATCAACTTAAACCAAATCACAAAACAAATCACAGAAAACCGGAATCAAAAGCAGTAGTCAAAATATATATAACCAACGAAAAAAGAAGTAAGTGTATAGGTACCGTATACACTATCCATACTATTAATATTCCTTTGAAATATTGTTAAACAACCTAAAACAACGAAAACCAATTCACGATTCTAAATAAACAAAATCCAAAATCAAAGCCAGAGTCCAAATATGTATAAAGGAATACCAACCAAATCAACAAAACCGATCCAAGAAAATACACAAATACGAAAATGAAAGCCAATATAAATCCATTCAACCTTAACCAAATCACAAAGCAAATAACAAACAAAGGAGATCGAAAGCAGGTAGTCGAATAAGATACGAAATAGAAACAATTTAAGCGTATAGGTACCGTATGCACTATAAGTTGACGCGCGGCTCAATGGCGGGAGTTAAGTACATGTCAGGAAACATTTCCTTACCGCGTTTTAAAAACCTAGTAACGACATCTAGCGGAATCAATTTAAACTATGTGTTGACGACGCTCACGTTGCTTCTCGGACACCTGAAATATAAATAATATTAATCAATAAAAAATAAAATATGTAAAATATATACTCATAAAACATTGTTACTTACTTTATGTACTTGCTGTTTTTCTATAATAAATAAGTACGTGTGCATATGGGGACGGTGGCACTTACCGCGATTTTTATCAGTAGGGGAAGGTATATTTGCAACAACGGTGTTGCACCGCTGAGTACATGATCCCGCGTTTCGAGTTAGTTGCACTAGAACATCATACGACATATGACACCTATGTCTCCCTCCCCGCGGATGTACACGCGCTCACCAAATTTTTTTTTTTAGTATATTTTTCTCCCAGACGACACCAGCGGCCTACATCATCAACATAGTGGTCCTTCGGCCGAATCCTTACGTCGTCTGCAAAAATATAATAATAAGTACCAGTTATGTTCCACGCGCCGGCTACGCCGCAAAAAAAGTGACGACCACGTGGCACCGCTGCAAAATCGGAGTGCAAGAACAACCAAGATGTGTTACCATCGTTCAGCTTAAAGGATGAAGTGCTGGAAAAACCTGGAAATGCGCTAAGTGCCTCTAGTAAGAGTAAAAAGTCATCAAAGACCGCAGGCACGTCGTCAAGTACGGCACGCAAACGGCAATTGGAATACGAAACCGCTAAAGCTATGGCTCTCGTGGAAATACAAGCAGCGGAAGCTGAAGCGCAAGCAGCTGAAGCAGAAGCCAAAGTTAAGAGTGCTCAGGCAGAAGCTGCCAAGCTTAAGGCAAATATTCAGTCGAAGCTGCTAAACAAACAGCTTGCAGCTGAGATGGCAGAATTGGAGTCTCATTCACGCTCTTCCCACAAGTCGGCTATGAAATCTTCGACCAGCAAAGTTGAAAATTGGCTGAATGCTCCAGGAAACCAGCATGAGGAGAACCGAGAAGAGTACTCTTGTGAAAAAATCGGCCTAGAAAAAGCTGGCACATGCCTTGAATGATGCAGTGGCTGCCTCATCATATAAAATACAGAACCAGGAGCTCTTAACAAGATTAGCAACGTCTAAAGACCTGCCTTTATTTTTTGGAGATCCAATGGAGTGGTTGCAGTTTAAACAGGCGTACCAAGAATCTACCCAATTATGCAAATATAGTGACACAGAGAATTTATGGCGGCTACGTAAGTGTCTTCGTGGCGATGCTAAAGAAGCAGTGACTTCACTCTTGATTGGTGGAACTACACCCGATTTAATAATTGACACCTTAGAACTTCGATTTGGCAAACCAGAAACAATTATGAGTAAAATAGTTTTACAGCTTAAAAAACTATGTCCGTTGCCGTTAACTTATCATAATGATATCATTAATTTTGCAATAAAAATAAAGAACTATGTGGCTGCCGCCAAAGCAATGCAACAAAGTGATTATCTTCGCAGCCCGGAGTTAGTATCGATTGTCGTATCTAAGCTTCCAACTTTGCTTGTCGCAAAATGGACCGACTACGTTTATGAACAGCGAGAGTGTAATTTACCGAAGCTAGAATTGCTTAGTGATTTTTTATATGAGGAAGCCACTAAAACAGCTGCATCAGGAGTAAGTCATATTCACGCTCAATATAATTTAAAGAAGCCCGATGAACGTAAACACCGTTCACACTCGCTGTTGTACACAAATAGTAATCAATTACAAAACGCGGAAAAGTGTAAATTTTGCCGAAAATGGGCTCATGGTGTCGTAGACTGTTCACGGTTTAAGCGCGCCTTACGCAAAGATCGCTGGCGATTTGTACGCGTAAATAAACTTTGCTTCAGATGTCTTGCCCCCCCGCCATACGAATGGTATGTCTTGTATTGGCAGTAATTGCGACACTGACGGCTGCAATCAACCGCATCATCGTTTACTGCACTGGATTAAACCATTGGAAGAAAGCTTAAAAACTGTGGAGCGAAGTGAGGATGAGCATCCCAGCACCAATGAAACAGTGACTCATACGGTGGCATCCCACTGTCACAAGGTGCTTTTGAAAGTGGTGCCGCTCACTCTTCACGGACCGAATGGCAGTTTGCATACGCATGCACTACTGGATGATGGAGCTACCGTGACGGTGATATCCTCTGATATCGCAGATGAGCTCGGATTATACGGTGCAAACGTGATATTGCGCGCGCGCAGCGCATGGGACTCGGGCGAGCTTGTGTGTGAATCTCAAGTAGTGAGTGTTAGTGTTACCAATTCGTATAACGAAATGTTTACTTTCCGTGCGCGTAAAATTAAAGAATTAAATTTACCAACACAAAAAGTGCCGAATATGGACTTTAATAATTATGGATTGTTAAGTGAAGATCTTATGTTATGTAATTGTAACGCTAAGCCAAAATTATTAATAGGTCAGGACAACCATCATTTAATTTCTCCCATTCGTTGTGTTCGTGGTAAGCAGCGTGAGCCGTACATAACTCAAACTGCGCTTGGATGGTGTGTGCACGGATATATGGTAAGTGATGTTAATTGCACTGATCGCTTTGTCTCTTTCATTAATAGTTGCACCGAAAAGGCGGGACAGTCGCGGTGTATCTTTCACTTACACACGGTAGAATCGATTGCTAGCGATCTCTCTCTCGATAACGATAACGGTGAATGCACCTGCGCGCAGTTGCACGATGCGGTTCGTAGATCCTTCGCGTTAGAGTCTATTGGCGTAGGTTCGAAGCCGCGCCGCAACCCAGACGAAATACGCGCTTTACAAATTTTAGATGACACTGCAGAATTAGTAAATGGTCAATGGAATGTCGGCTTACCGTGTAAATACGATGAATTACATTTACCCGACTCTTACCCTAACGCTTTTAATCGTCTAAAGTCAATAGAAAGAAAATTTTTGCTCAACAAAGAGTATGCAACTCGTTATTGTGAAAGAATGAGATACTTATTTTCTAATGGTTATGCTAGAGAACTTAATGAGACCGATGAAAACTCTAATAAACGTATAATATGGTATTTGCCGCACTTTGGTGTAGATAATCCAAATAAGAAAAAACTGCGTTTAGTTTATGACGCGGCAGCAAAGTCGAACGGTTGTTCTTTAAATGATTTTCTTTTACAAGGCCCTGATTTGTTACAACCGTTATTAGGAATAATGTTACGATTTAGAGAAAACCGCGTAGGTATCATAGGGGACATAAAAGATATGTTTTTAAGGATTAATCTACGAAAAGAAGATGTTAATTCTTTGCGTTTTTTGTGGAAAGATATCTATTTAAGCAATGAAAATGAACAATTAGGCTTCGGAAGTAGTAACAAAGGTTCAAAATTACCTATACAACATCCTGTTAAGAAATATGTTATGACGTCATTAATTTTTGGCGCTACTGACTGCTCCCCATTTATAGCACAATATATTAACCAAAATAAAAACACATTGCGCTTTCAGAATAAAATGCCGGATGCAGTTAATGCAATTAGGAAAAATCTATATATGGACGATTTTATCGATAGTTTACCAGACGTCGCTACTGCTACAAAAATGATAAAAGATGTTTCATATTATTAATCAGCAAGGTGGTTTTGTGATGCGTAACTGGTTAAGTAACAAGTCAGATGTTCTTAATGATATGCCAAAAGAGACTTTAAATGACATGGCGATACGGTTTAATGTTGAATCCCAGCCGGAACGAACGCTTGGGCTTTTGTGGTTTCCCGCGAGTGATATGTTCGGGTTCGATCTTTCGTTAAAGCGTATACCGAGTGATATTTTACAACTATCACGAAAACCGACTAAGCGTGAAGTTCTTCGTATTATAATGTCTGTATATGATATCCATGGTTTTTTAGCACCTTTTACGATAAAATCCAAAATTTTAATGCGCGAAATATGGAATGTAGGTATAAAGTGGGATCAGGAAATAACAGATAGTTTATTTGTTTTATTTAAAGATTGGATTTCGCAGTTACAAGAAATGAGTTACGTTCGAATCCCGCGGTGGTACTTCTATAGCAACGATTCTGTCGGTGTGAATGAGAAAGAGCGGCCACACCGTAAACGACGATGAGACTTCGTTGCAATTGCACATTTTTTGTGATGCATCTCCATGCGCATACGCATGTGTTGCTTATTGGCGTAAACAAGACAGCAACGGCGTGCAGGTGTCATTCATTGCGAGTAAAAGTCGCGTTGCGCCGTTAAAACCGTTAACTATGCCTAAACTCGAACTTCAAGGCGCGCTATTAGCATGTCGCTTGGCAGAGACTATAAAAAAGGAGCATAGAATTAAACCGTCACGTGTTTTTTATTGGACTGATTCAATGATTGTTATTTATTGGATACGTAACGAGCATAGAAATTACAAAGTTTTTATTGCAAATAGGTTAGGTGAAATTGATGAGTTAAGTAAAATTGATGAGTGGCATTATGTGCCGACAAATTTAAATATAGCGGATTTAGCTACAAAAAATAATGATTACGACTTCAACAAGGACTCCTCTTGGTTAACGGGTCCATCTTTTCTGTACACGCAAGAAAAGTATTGGCCCCGAGAGCCTGAAAATAACGAAAAGAGCAACAATGAGCTGTTAGATAAAATATATGTAGTAATAAAATCACCAAAGGAGAATTGTAATAGTATTTATGATTTACCTATTCCGGATCCAAACCGTTTCTCCGTGTGGCTGCGCTTGCTTCGCTGCACCGCATCTGTACTATTATTTATAGAAAAATGTAGAAAAACCGGTACTCGGCGTATTAATAATTTGTTAATGAATAGAGCCGAAGTACTTTTGTTACGCTATTCACAATCACAATCATTTCAGACTGAAATTGATTTGCTGAAACAAAATAAAGAAATTAATCGTGATAGTCGTGTACGTTCATTGACACCATTTTTAGATAAAGACGGCTTATTGCGTGTAGGAGGGCGTATAAACGCGGCTGCAAACGTCACTGAAACTATGAAAAACCCGGTGATTCTGGATGGTAAACATCGCATAGCAAGGCTGGTGGTTTTGGACTTCCACGTACGTGCGGCTCATTCGTATAATGAACTTGTAATAAACGAGCTACGACAAAAATATTGGGTTGTAAATCTGAGACCTACAGTTCGCTCCGTAGCTTCACAGTGTTTAGTTTGCCGAATACGAAAAGCAGCACCAAGACCGCCTCGCCTTGGGGACTTGCCATCTCAAAGATTGGTTCATCATCAAAGACCATTTACCGTTTGTGGTGTAGACTTATTCGGTCCGATCGAAGTAACTGTGGGCAGGCAGAGACCCAAAAGATATGGTGTTCTTTTTACATGTTTAACAATACGAGCTGTTCATATTGAAATAGTATCGACGCTTACCGCAGACTCACTTATAATGGCACTTAGGAGGATGGCTGCACGCCGTGGGTGGCCTCACACTGTCATATCTGACAACGGAACTAACATGCGAGGTGCTGATGCTGAACTTCGAAAATCTTTTGAAGAAATTAAGCAGCAGCAAGTTATAGCCGAAGCATTAAACAAAGGAGTTTCCTGGCAGTTTATACCACCAGCCAGTCCTCATATGGGGGGAGCTTGGGAGCGTCTGATTAGAAGTGTGAAAACGGCACTGAAAGTCGTTCTTAGAGAGAGGGCTCCACGAGAAGAAGTTTTATTAACGCTTCTCGCTGAAGTCGAAAATATAATTAATAGTAGACCGCTTACCCATGTTTCGGTGGACCCTCAAAGTAAAGAGGCATTAACTCCAAATCATTTTTTACTAGGATCTTCGTCGAACTTACCTGTACCTGGGGTTTTTGATGATGGCGACATGTATGTTAGACGACAGTGGCGTATTGCCCAACGGTTGACAGACTTATTTTGGAGCAGATGGGTAAAAGAGTTTTTGCCAGAGCTAATTCCTTGAATGGGAGTTTCTCTGCGTGATAGACTCAGAAATGAGGATATCCGCAGTAAAACCAAAGTGATCGACATAGCCCAACGGAGTAGTAAACTGAAGTGGCAATGGGCCGGCCATATAGCTGGAAGAACCGATAACCGATGGGGAAGAAAGGTTCTCGAGTGGCAGCCTCGTACCGGTAGGCGTAGTGTAGGGCGACCCCCCACTAGATGGAGTGACGACCTGGTAAGACATGCAGGAAGTCGATGGATGCAGGTGGCTCAGGACCGTGCTTTGTGGCATTACTTGGGGGAGGCCTATGTTCAGCAGTGGACTTGTGAAGGGCTGTAATGATGATGATGAATTCCTCGTCGTAAATGGGATAGGGAAGGTCCGCAATTAAAAGTAGGAGATCTTGTTGTAGTAGTCGATCCATCATTATTTCGAAACTGTTGGCCAATAGGTATTATTGAAAAAGTTTATCCAGGTTCAGACGGCAGAGTCAGAGTAGTTGACGTTAGGACTAAGTCAGGAGTGATGAAGCGATCAGCTGCTCGCGTGGCCTTTCTCCAGCTTGATGATGAGTGTCGGCGAACCGACACTTGGGGGAGGATGTTGACGACGCTCACGTTGCTTCTCGAACACCTGAAATATAAATAATATTAATCAATAAAAAATAAAATATGTAAAATATATACTCATAAAACATTGTTACTTACTTTATGTACTTGCTGTTTTTCTATAATAAATAAGTACGTGTGCATACGGGGACGGTGGCACTTACCGCGATTTTTATCAGTAGGGGAAGGTATATTTGCAACAACGGTGTTGCACCGCTGAGTACATGATCCCGCGTTTCGAGTTAGTTGCACTAGAACATCATACGAGGTGACACCTATGTCTCCCTCCCCGCGGATGTACACGCGCTCACCAAATTTTTTTAGTATATTTTTCTCCCAGACGACACCAGCGGCCTACATCACCAACACTATGTATACGTTAGTTAATAAGAACTCTCAAAAAATATTAAGCTATTGCATAGCTTCTATCGCGGGCCTTGAGCGCGGGGACCGAATCCAGAAATTCCGTAACGAAAAAAAACCTCACACTCCCCACTACGACGGGCACGGAGGTGTGGCGTAAAGCCGTGCATCGTCTAACGTCGTTTCAGTTCGGCAGACTTCGGCACTCGGCAGACTTTGGCATGGTGTTTGTGTGCGTGCGACTAGACGTATGCGTTTACACTAGCTGCTAACTTAATGATAAAAATTCCTGAATTACCTACATCTATTGTAAGATATTAAAAATATTTTAAACAATATTAACTTCTTATTTATTCAATAAAAGTAAAAAAAATTGTTTTCTTATCGGTCACCACGCTTAAAAAGTGTAACTTGATTTAATATCAAAGACTTAACTGCATAAATAAAATAAATAAATAATTATAATTGCATAAGTTGATAAAAAATGCTATGCAATAGCTTTACCGCGGCAGTCACCGAGTGCCACACGTATTTTTTTTCTTATAATTTTGCACAATTTTTCTTATTGTAATACCGATTCATTCATAACCACATATAAGAACTGTATTCATTTCCGTTCAATAAATATTACTAAGGCTTATTAATAAGGCTTACTAAGAACTGTTTCTACCACAGTTAAGCAATAGTTAAGGGTGAAAGCGTGACAGGTGGTGATAGTATTTCTGATCCATACTTATAATCACGCCTGTAACCCTTGCGGGGTAGGCAGAGCATCAACGGATTACTTAATACGAGTATCGTCTACGAGGTTATTGCCTATTCTGCGAATTACAATGCACCAAAACGTTTGAAGAAAATCAGCTGGTGAATTTTATGTTTTTATCGCTCTCTTCTCGGTCCTTCGTGGAAAAATACGGATCTATACATTTTTTTATCTCAATTTTGGTAAAAATACATAATAATCCAGATATTCTGACCATCTGAGTTCATCCATCGTACCGTCGTCCGTCTTGTAGAATCACGGTGGTGCCACCTAGCTGAATTTAATTTTGCAACATATTCGATTTTCCCACGGGAATCATATGTTTTTCCGCTGAAAAAAATGCCTATGTCACTTGACAGCCACCGAACTATCCCCATACCAAAATTCATGCCATGCCGACGCTCTGATGCGACCTGAAAGAAGGACAAACTTTTGCAACGTATTCTATTTTCCCACGGGAATGAGGCTGTAGAGTGACATAGGCTACTTTTTCCGCGGAAAAGCATCTCATTCCCGTGGGAAAATAGAATATTTCCTACGGGAAAAGGAATGAGATGTTTTCTCGCGGAAAAAAGTAACCTATGTCACTCTACAGCCACCGAACTATCCCCATACAAAAATCATGCCATGCCGACGCTCTGTTGCGACGTGAAAGAAGGACAAACAAACAAACAAACACACTTTCGCATTTATAATATTAGTAATGATTACGGTAATTTTAAAAAAAGTATCCTTATCATAGAATATGGATAACAAACGAGCACAGTCCATCTGATATAAGATAATGTTGCTCATGTCTATGAGCATGATATTACATCTATCCCCGATTATGAATTTAAAAGTAGCGTTGTTATCCCCGAGGACTAAGATACAATACCTTGTTACAAGTAAAAGGATATTTTTATAACTATAAAATATATTAAGCTTTTTTTTTCAAACAGTAATTTATTCATAAGAGTTTATAAAAAAATGTATCATAAGAGTAGGGTAACAAACGAGCACATAGTCCACCTGATAATAAATGGTTGCTGTGGCCTATAGACATCTACATCTATCTTCGATTTAAATTAAAATGAAAATGCGTTGTCACACCTGTTAGTGAAGAGTCTCCGGTTCCCAACTTTTACCATACAAAACAGCAGCGTGGAGTTGCTATCTTACGTGGGTATTCTGTGAGTGCGTGGTCCTTCCCCTGTTAGCCAACCCATTCGTGCTGTAGCTGCAGTATGGCTCCACCACGTAAACGTCGTACTTGGACATTTTTTTAATAATTTCCAAGTTATTCAGATTTAAAAGTCAAGTCAAGAAATCAGTTTAAATTATTTAAATAAAAGTTATTATGTAATAAAAGTTATTTTGAAAAATCATTCATTGATGATATCCAGGTTAAGCCAAGACAGGGATGAAATAACAAAAGGGATGAATAGATTTTCATCGTTAAATATAATGTATTACAATTATTGTTTATACTTGAACTAAGTAAGCAAATTAATTTAGATAAATGATTCAGAGTAGTAGAAGAATAACGTTTTGAAAATATCATTTAATAAATCTTTTTGTTTTTAATAAAGGAAAGGTTAACAAACTCGCATACTGACGCCGTGTTGTGATGACACATGGGTCCATAAACAACATTTGCACGTCTATCATCTCCCCCAGTTAAGAATTAAAAAGCAGATGCGATATCAATGCCGAAATCTAAGATGAAATGCAGTGTTACCAGTAAAAAGGGTCTCCGGATCTCGTCACATTATGCTGCTATTTCACACTGCTATGTTGTGCGAGAGTGATGAACATCGATATTCGGTCGGAAGGTACCGAACGAATATCGATGTTCATAAAAAAAATCGCAAAAATATAAAGATATAAAATGAATTTTATTTCATTTATGGTTTTTTCTGTTCTTCACGCTCTTTAAAAAATGGAATTCATGCAATATTAACGTTCATAATGGACGCCACACACAGTCAGTTCAACTGATCATTTATGCAATGATAAATTAAACTGACCATGTGTGGCGACCATAGCAATATCGTAAATGAAATGTAAATACGACTAGAGTTACTATATATTTTTCTAAGTCCTGTATCTCAACCATATAGATTTAGCTAATTTAATAATACGACATTAAATCAAATCCTTACCAGAAATATGTTTGAGTAAAATGTGACAATAGTTTATCCAAATACTAACTTTACTCGCGAAGTGTTATGCTGATTACTTCTAGGTTAGCATACACGTCCACAATTTTTTTTTATAAAAAAGATAACAAACAAGCAAATTTAGATGGTAAGTGGAGCTGTAATTATTTTTAGATAGTTTGGGAGGGGGAATAGGGGGGGGTGTACTGAAGCTTCAATTGAAAGTGTTTGATGTGCGCACGCATCATTCGAATGTTAGGAGATCGTGAGCGTCTTATGAATATTATGGTTTCAAACGCAGATAATATGGCATTTCATATACAAAACAATTGTTATTGGTAAAATTTGCATATAATTCACCGTTTTGGAAAACTTCTTTGGTTCGTCGGTTCTTCGGAAGTCACCGTCCACTCTTGCACCCCGCCCCACCTCCTTTTATCAGGATTTTTTTTTCGTGGAATCCTTTTATATTAATTTACATTTTTTCTCATTTATTCATTTTCAGAGAGAGAGAGAGAGAGAGAGAGAGGGAAAGAGAGAGTGATAGAGTGAGAGAGGGACGGAGAGAGGGGCGGAGAGAGTACCTTTTGTTATTTCTTAAATTGACGGCGATTTTTCTGAGTAAGGTCGTATATATTCTAAAAATAAAAATAAAATGTGTTCAAGATCCAACTAATGAACGAAATAAACAAATCAACACGATAAAGGAATATTTTAGCAACACATCAATTCCAAAGGGTACGATTTTTCCCCGCTTTTTTCTTTTGTTTTTTTTTACCCTTTTACTTTTGAGTCCAATCTCAGGTATGTCACTATTTTGTGACATTGACTTTAAGTGAGATTTCAAATTTATATGCAGAGAATTAAAAAAAACGTAAGTGTTAAAATTGTACATCTGGAAAAATTGATTTGAGTACAAAATTCGCTCTCTATAATTGCCAACACATTTTATTTTTTCTTTTATTTAAATTAAAAAACGTTCAATACTTTTTTTATATGGTTATTTGGTTGTGTTATTAAAAATGTCCATATACCGTGTTGATGTCTTTATTCTCACACCTCTCATTTCGAAAACAAATTACTTAATGGTTTAACGTGTATGATTAGTATTTGCGACGAGATTTTTCGAACCCCATGTGTTTGTTTTACTGGTTATCCAATCCTCTTCAAAATTAAGTAAATGTTTACAAAAAAACTTTGCAAGGGACGTGTTTGTCTGGGATCCTAAGCTCCTACGTTTATATGAATTTGTAACAAAAAAGAATGTGCTAACTATGCAATCTGCCTAGCATGTTGTAAATGATAGTAATTGGGATATTGAGTTTGCGGTCAACCATATATTGGCTAAACGTGGTCCGTAAAGCTCGCTTCTCGGACTTCGTTAAGGGAAACAATAATTTAAAATCAAATAAAATTATTAACACAGGTTTATACTTGAAGAAATGAAGAACTGATATGAAATCAAATACTAAGCAGTTTTGACGAATTTAATGTACGAAGAATTTAATCCTCTTACTCCTTGGTTTACGTTAAATGTATCCACTATTCCAGTATCTCTAGGGGGGGTAAAGGAATTCACCTTTAGGTTCTTTCTTGTACTATGGCTTATGAAGAGGACGAAAAAAAACTAACTTTAAATCAATAAACTAATAGCTGCTTTTGTTAGTTGTTTTTTGCTTGGTTCACATTTAATTAATTATATCTTTATTTATGTACTATAGCTAAATCAGGCAGACGTTGTCCTGACATTTAATATCATAGGTTGTGTTCAGCAAAGTATTTTTATTTTTCCGCATGCTATTTAATTTATGAATTACCGCGTATGTTTGAAAATAAAAAGCAAAAAAAAAATGAAAAAAAAATTGTTGATTTCGAAATGTTTATATATGTATATATAGACAAAACATTTATATATATATATTTTTTTTTCATATATACAACTACCTTTAACATTGTTGAGGCATTTGAACATGGTACTTAGGTCCTCTAAAGATTCCGTCATAATCCCCTTTAGGGGTATATATGTTCTGTGGTCATAATATAATGCTGGCAAATCAAAGGTGAGTGATGTATTACCGTACATTGACTTTAATGCTATATGCTTTCCGGTTCTGTGACTTAAAATGTCTTCTAATTGTTAGTTTCAATTGATATAAAAATCTAAATATCTAGATATTTACTGATTTGTTAATTACTGTGACCTGTTTTTAGGCTTGGAATTGGTAAATTTTTTGATATGTTGTTATTAAAGGTTCTTTAATTTATTTATGATCATTAAAAGCTTAAGTGATTTATCTTTTTTTAAACACTGGGTGCCGCACAGCACTGCTAGGCTCATTCGTAGGCCTTGCATTCTTCTATTAGGTATGTATTAACTTATTATCAGCCAAGAAAGTTTGCCGTCTATTGATAAAATTATGTGTATTTAATGAGATGTAGGAGTAAATAAATAAAATGGAGTATTTACTTTATTAAATAATGTAATATTAGTATCAAAAGTTTTGTAGTTTACATACGACCGTGAAACTAGTGATTGCAAGATGCACAGAGTCCAACGTATTATTATTATAAACAATACAATTTTTCATATCTTTATCTTGGTCACAATAATTTCTCTTAGAGAGAACGGTACTATATCCCGCTAGTATCAGAATTGTGATAAAAGTAGACAGTAGAACTTTTTACTTTCACCGAGTCATTCAAAAAGGCTGCATATTTTTACGATTGATCTACTAAAAGGTTGTAAAGTCTTTATTCCAAAAATAAGTCCAGGATTTCCAAACTCGTGACTTTCCTCGAACTGAACTAATATCTCTTTTGGGAAACTTGGGCTGCTCACAAACTAAATCTAATCCATCTCCGTGACACATTCTTCTTTTTTGATTTTTTCAATGGCGGTTTGTCTGCGTTGAATTCTCTGAATCACTTGAAGAATTGTCAAGTTGATTACAACAGGTTTAACTTTTGCGAGTTTCTCCATGACTTTAGCTGCCTCTTTATGGCCAAAATTATTGAACTAGATACTGGGGCTCCAACATGAGCCTTAGGTGATAATAAATGTACAAAATAAACAGGTATTTTTACTAAAAAAGCTAAACTTATTAATATAAGAAATAAATATAAATTTATATTAATAAACTTTATAAAATAAATAGTTAAATAATCAAAAAAATCTTACTAATATTAATAAGGAAGCAAATAATGTATAAAATGTGCTAATAAAAATAAGCCATAAATAGTGTCGATTTACATCAATACATCGCTGTATCCGATGGAACCACTGAGAAAAGCACTTTGCCCACTCGTCCTTAGGAGTCTCTTCGACGGCATTTTTTAACGCAGCCACTGCTTCCTCGGCGTCCATAAAACGTTCTCCTCGACTTTTTTCTTTTATTTGTTGCGATGTTGAGGCTATATTACAGGTGACCCAGCAATTCGACGTCAGACGCCGCCAAGTAGTCAATTGTTTGCTTGGCGGTGTGCGAGGAGGCGTTGTCGTGGTGAAGGAGGATCCTACTGCGAGGTCGTTTCTCCCAAACATTTTCCAACACAAGTGCCAAATAATTGTTAGTGTACCACTCCGCAGTAGCTGTTTTTCGATCCTCTAAAATAATTGCTGCGTAATGACCTGTCCTTCCGAAGAACTTTTGTCCCACGCCTAGATCTCTCTTCACTTTAGTTAGCAACTCCTCGGAATGAAACACTCAGTCAGCAGACTGTCTTTAGTTTCAGGATCATAACAATAAATCCAGCTTTCGTCACCCGAAAGTAAGTCGAACACAGCATTTGAGTCACCTCTGTTAAATCTTTGAACCATTTCACGACACCAATCAACACGACGGAGTTTTTGAGCTTTTGTCAAGTTATGAGGTATCCATCAGGCACAAGGCTTCCTGATCACTAAATGTTCATGGAGGATTTTCATGGATCACTCATACCGATGCCTAAGCTGGTCCAAATTTGCTGATAAGTCACTCTTTTGTCAGTGTCTATCATATGCCGCACAACACTGATGTAATCTTCGAAGAAGGCCGTAGAAGGCCGTCCCACACGCAGATCATCGGTGATATTAGTGCAACCACGTTTAAACTCATTAAACCAGTTGTAATTAGTGGCACGAGATAGGCCTTCATTGTTAAAGGCCAAACAAAGTCTACGAGTATCATAACTTTCTTGTTGACTTAAATGACATTGAAAGTCATAAAAAATCATTGTTTAAAATTTTATCGTGTTAAATTCATACTGAAGTGACACAGACGATTTTCAATTTGCCGCCATTAATAAAATACATACAAAAATACTGTCTAAGAGTTTCGTTTTCAAAATTTAAACTTATTTTTTTAGTGTATTAAATATATATATTTATGTAAATTTATCATTTCCATTTATATATTTATTTATTCCAGCCAGATGAGAATACTCTGTGAATACTCCGAAATAAGATAAATAAAATTTATAATATAATTGGAAAATTATTGAGCGTCTTCTTGTAATAACGTAGCTTGTTCTTGTATTGATAGAGGGTGTTGTAATGATTGCTTTGTACGAGATCCGCCTGCAAGATTACTACGTTCATGTAGTTTTAATTCAAAATCTAATTTCAACGTATAATTATAAGGGAGAAAATACATTTTTGTTGGGGTGCCTATCAAAATGTGGCCGCAAGTGTTTTAAATTAAAATAATATTAATTGATGGTTTAGAAAAAAATTCATTCACTTGTTTTTTTAAATAAATTATATACCATTTTACACGAATATATGTAAAGAACTTGGAAATGTTAGGTTGTAGTAGCACACTTGGACACACCCTCTCTGCAGCCAGGTGTGAACAGGTAATACTTTGTTAGAGTTATACGTTCATGACGTATATTCATTATTTGTATATAATTTAAAGCTAATTTTATTCTAAAAACGATGAAATACATTTACCTGTGTAAAAGTGGCCGCAAATAAGGGTAAATAGCTCTTAAAGGTCGAGTAAAGTGAAAGACAATTAGCGCGTTACATCATTCATTATACGAGGATGGCAGTTGCTCCTATGTTAATAATTATAAAAAGAACTAAACAATAATTTTTTAATTAAAGTTATTTTTTGGAGTATTATAAAGTTGTTCCTACTACAATCCGCGCAGGCTGAGAACACTAGCTACGGATGCATGCGCTATGATTTTAAAAATGCAGAGAGCTGACAATTGCCATTCTTTTGACTAAAAGGAATTGCCGACAGCTTTTGACTGATCTGGATACTCACGCTTCCAAAAAACACATAAAGGAACTAAGTTATCAAACAAATACAACTTAAATAAGGGTCCTGACTAAGATCTAAATTTTATATAATTATAAATGCCACTTATATATATTTATATAGGGGGGAGGACCCCTGTCTTACACCTTTCTATTGGTTAGGTATCTTTTTCTAGTTCTGCACTAAGGAAGACATCGTATCGTTACTATAAAAGCACATCAGCACCTCAATATACCAACTGTATTCAGCTGAATAAAATGTTAACCTTGTTGGTCTAGTGGTCGTTTTTTTATAGGATAGGGTGACAAGCGAGCACACAGTCCACCTGATGGTAAGTGGTTGCTGTGGCCCATAAACATCTAGATCTATCCTCAATTACGAATCAACCGTGAGGACTAAAATGAAATGCCTCGTTTCCAGCAAAAATGATCTCCGGTTCTCTACACTGGTATTCTGTGAGAGCGTGCTCATTACCCGGTTGAGCCGATCCATTCGAAACTAACTGCAGCATGGCTCTGTCACGTATAAGAATATTATAATATAATATTCTTATACGTGGTATTCATAATAAAATATATGTATCATGTGGTCTCTTGTCCGATTATAAGGTCAGACTTAAAATCGGTTACTGTGTTTTTCAGTGGAATTCTTATTAGAAGCTAGGAGGCAGAATGTTAGCGGTGTTTGATCTTTAGTGACTTAAAGAGTGAAGGTGACGAGAATGCACCTGTGCTGGCACACACACACTCGTTAACTATAACCATGTCCTTTACAAGTGGCTAGTCTTGATACTGGCCACGTGATTGAAATTCGGTCTAGAAGACATTATACTGAAAGTTACCTTGTTACCACTGAAGTGACTTTAGCACCACTTAAATTTCGATCAAACGCCTTCTAATAGTTTTTCGTGTATTTTATGTGATTTTCGAACTTAGAAGTCTAACTTGTAAGTTAGTAACATGTTGATGAGGTTAAGTTCACATTCAGAGGAGGTCACATGTGTACACTCTTACATCACACCCAATACGAATGTACAGCATTTTAATAGTATAAACATTAAATCATTTCTGTCAAGCATCTTAATGTTTTAAAGTCTTGATTATGGCAAACAATAATTGTGGTATTATATCACTGCTTGGGATTACAAATATTTTAACAATGGGATGTTTAAGTTCGCTCTCACAATTTACTATAGAATTATAAAATCATAACAACGCATGATTGTTTGTCACCAATTCAGTACAAGGTGTCAGTAGTGGAGCACACACGTTTTATGATGTGGAGTTATTCTAAATGTATATTTTGCACAATATTTTTAGTGGTTACAAGGAGTCGAACTCAAGATGATGATAGTTTGTATTCAAGCCTACTCCAAAATGATTCAAATGCTATATATGAAAAAATAGACTTCGATGGTGATGTTGGAGCAACAAACCCAACAAGTACCGAGGACGATTTTTCCAATACCGATGAAATGAAAGCTATTACTACAACGGAGACTATTAATGTTTCTCAAACGGAGTCAGTCTCAATAGCTAATGATATTGTCGACACTAAATACAAAATAAAGGAGATATGTACATATTTTAAGTACGTGGGACCAATAAATCTAAACAAAATGGTTGATTTGTGGCAGACGGCGTATTATCAAGCATCTCAAAAAGTGCCTTGTTTTAAAATGTTTATCAGGAAACTCACTATGAAGGTAAATGTAAGAAATTGTCTACGTGAAGTACAACAAAATTTTTTACAACTAAGTAAAGTCCGCTACTGGAAATAAGTCTCTCCCTTTATTAGGAGGATTTGCCTTAATTGTTACGTTTGGTAGGTGGTTAAATAACCACAGTTCAAGACGTCTCGCAAATTTAAAGTTGCTCCCCGTTGCCGGTCTGCATAGTTTACTCCCGACGTAAACGATATGGCTGTAACGGCATCTATCAGAAACCAATAAACCTTTCTATCATCTACGATTATCGTTTATAATCTACAATAGTTTGCGTAAGCAATGGGACGGAATGAGATCGTGATTCAGTTACCACGCCATCATTTGTCAATAATGTCAACATACAAATACTGAAATTATTTTTATGAAATGATAAAGGGAACATTTTAAGCTAAAAAACATTCGTGATTTATATTATAATTATTTCATGTAGATAACGTGTAACTCATTTTTTTAATTTGCAATAACTTTTATACTAAAACAGGAGAAGCAATTTTACAAACAGAAATATGGCGATTTTGATGATGCTGTAGAATGGGAAGACTGTAATTTAGAAATTAAATCAAGCTTGGAAATTAAGAAGCATTTTCTCCAGGGATGCGAAAAGGGACATGGCGTCTTAGAGAATATTATCCCAACGGAAAAAAATAGTAAGTATTTTATTGATCAAACTACAACACGACCTTACGATTTGGTTTTTGTTTTATATTTCATTGCCTTGTTGGTAGTGATTGTAAATTGATTGCTAATCGTGGGGTCTTGGGTTCGAATCCCGAGTTGGGTCAATAATCAAGTATAGGGTTTTTCTGATAACAAATTCTCGAAAGCGGTCCAGAGACAGTCCATCGTGAATCAGTTTCATCTTTGTACTTCGAAACGCCCATTTAGTCGTTGGTTCTAC
Organism: Parnassius apollo; assembly: GCA_907164705.1. Classification (NCBI taxonomy): domain Eukaryota; kingdom Metazoa; phylum Arthropoda; class Insecta; order Lepidoptera; family Papilionidae; genus Parnassius; species Parnassius apollo. Next base: position 3,307,628 of record CAJQZP010000031.1, on the reverse strand, counting down.
GCCTGATTTCTCTCCGGTCTTTTTGGATTACCATCCCGTTGGACTATGCATGAGAGGAAATCTGTGTTTGTACACACGCTTGGAAATTATAATCTTCCTCCCCAATTGACTCACTTCCAAGACTGGTCGCAGTCACCCAAATTCTGTAAAAAGGACATCATATATTTTATTTGACATGCAAATCAAAAACTATAGTAACTTAAACGTGTGTTTTGTATAATCGTTTTCAGATAAAACTTCAAATTACATTCTTAAACCCGAAAGTCCTGATCAGTGGCTCGTTGTGCAAAATTTACTATTAATGAGGGACTGTGATACAGGAGATGTGATAGTATTCTCCAGAGTACCACATAAGCCACGCAAGGAAATAATTATAGCAGCTTTAAAAATATTTGGTGAAAACTCATGGGAAGGAAAATTTATTTGTGGTGATCAACCACCAATAAAGAAAAAGACTATTGAAGTAGAGGAGGTAACAGAAGATACTTTGTAGGTTATTTCACTTTTTTATTCTTTTGCAGTATTATAATAGTGTATATTGTGCTATTGTATAGGATCATAGATATATATATGGCAGATTATTTATTGTAAATGTATTAATGAACTATTTTCTTTCTTAAAATTCATGTAAATAAAATTTTATTTATCTTTTATCATGTTTGATTTGATACATTTGTTTTGCTATAATATATTCAAAATCATATTATAAATAGTTTTTATTGTTGCATAAATATGTTAACAAATTCTATTTTTAATTCGGATTTTTGGGGTTCAAGCAGAAATAAATTTCATTAGAATTCTATTCATGTTCAGGTACGCGAAGCATGAATTTTGTCACGAAAAAAATTTAAAGTAATTTTCAGAAGATAAGTACAAGAACAACAAGCATTTTTTTTCTTTTTATGAAGAATATTTTCAGTTTAAAATTACTATCTTATGTGAAATATCCTTCTGGTTTAAAATTTTAGTATATATATTTGCGATAACCTATAGAATAAACACACTATAAATAACTGGCTTTGATAAGGAAGGTATTTGTATTTGACGGCAAAGCGAAGATTTACGGCATTTGCTTTGCTGTGAATATACGAGTACTCATATACATGCAGTGCTTTGATTTGAAATGTTCCAGCAGAATGATAAATAATTATGGTCAATTTAAAGGTATATTTTGTATTTTTTTTCCTTTTAATATTAAAAAATGTTTGATATTCAATTACATATCCCTAAATCAACTCCAATCTGATTATATATTTATTAAAATTACTTACGATTGACTAATTATGTTTATTATAATAGATCGAAGAACCAACAAGACATGGGAAAGAAAGGTTCTCGAGTGGCAGCCTCGTAACGGTAATCGAAGTGTAGGACGACCCACTACTAGGTGCAGTGAGGAGTGAGGACCTGGTAATACAAGCAAGAAGTCGATGGATGCAGGTGGCTCACGATCATTCTTTGTTGTATTTGTTGGTGGATAACTGTTATTAGCACTGGACTTATGAGCCGTGTGTGATGATGAATTATTTTTATGTAAATATCGTGTATATGTATATATTAATATATGAATGAGCTGTGGCAGCTCAGATGGTTAGTCCTCGTTGTAATTTTCACAGTACGAGAGCAAACTGGACTCGATCCCTGCAAGCACCAATGCAATTGTTAACTGCAATTTTAAGTGCTGATTTACCACGTACTGGGTGGTGAAGGAAAACATCGTGAGGAAACCGGAATGTCTGAGAAATAAGAAAAATATATATTTCAGGGCAGCGCGGCGGACAACTCCTTGCCCTAAAACCCTCTCAGAAAATCATCGGGGACCTGTGCCCAGGAGTGGGACGTATACAGGCTGTAATTTTAACCTATATTTATAAATCAAATTCATTAGCGTCATCAAATTAATTATTTCTCGTTTTGATTATTATTAATGAAGAATTAAAGTAAATGAAAAAAAAATAGAAGGAAAGACGACGTGGAACTTCTTATTACGAGTATATGAATTTTAAATATTTGAGTAATTGTTGATAAAGATTAAAGTTATGTTATGTTATATTCGGTAAAATTAATATAATTAATAATATGTAAAATTTATTAATTTAGAGTTTTGAATTTATTACTCTAATTTAATTCAAGTTCAAATTATTTTATTTTTGAATATGTGTTCGAATTTTGCAGTAAGTAATATGTGCTATATTATTATAGGCAGTTCTTAGCCATATTAGAAGAATAGCTCAAACTGATAAAAAATAATCATCGGTGTTGGTATAAGGAAATATTTAAAAAGTGCTATGTATATTTTATATGAAAACATTGTGCAATGACACCCATGGCACATCACACATCCTTTAAAGTCGCATTTATGTCTAGAGAGCGAAAAAACGAGTTATAACAAATTAAATAAAATATAATCTATTCTTATTAATATTAATTATTTTAATACATAAGGCAACAACAAATACTGCGGGTTAAGTAAATGTGAAAACATTTATTAAAAAAAATTAAAAATTTCGACATCATTTGGTTATGATCAGTTATTAAAGTCAAAATGATTATGGCGGGTCAAAACCAAATAGAGATAATATAACTAGAGAGCCGTGGTAGCTCAAGGGATAAGCGTTCACTGTAAATTTCACAGTACGCGAGCAACCCGGGTTTGATTCCCACCGGCACCAATGAAATTGTTAATTGCAATTTTAAATGCTAATTTACCATGTGCTCGGCGGTAAAGGAAAACATCGTGAGGAAAACTGCATCTCTGAGAAATAAGAAACAGACAGATAAGATGTGACAGAAGAACAGACAGTTAAGATGTGACAGTGAAGTTCGCCGTCAGCGCGCTCTGGGGCAGCTTGGCGGGCATTTCGTTGACATAAAGCCATCTCACAAATGAAAAGAGACCTGTGCCCAGCTGTAGGGTGTATATGGGCTGTAAATTTAACTTTAACATTATTATAACATTATAACATTATCTCGAAGTATAAACATATAAAGCAATTCAAAGCTTAAATCCACGACCCGAAGCAAAAAAAACTTTTCGGGATAAAATATTGCCTAGCTAGCTCACAATCGTTTCAGCATTAACAAAGATTAACTAGGACAGATAAAGAGCGCAAACAAAAATTATGAAAGTTGTTTTATGTCTTAATAGCATGCAAACAAACCCTTGAGCTTAATAGGATCCAGTAGTTTCAAAATTACATACAGACTCTTCAATGTTATATTTATTTTTGATAAGTTGGATAGTGTTGTTTTAATGTTTCCTTGCTAACATTCGAAGTCGAAGAAGAAGACTAGAAGTTCAATCACTACAACTTTAAAATACCTGCGAAAACAATTTCCACTCCGTACTTTTTAAATTTATATCCTTTGGAACTTATTTCACAAGGTAAATTGTTTGAGGAAATTGAAAATTTGTCGTTGAAATGAGACTTGTATTTTTTATTATATACTATTATAAATAATTTGACTGTCTTGTTGGTCTAGTGGTTGTAGTAGTGCGACTGCTGATCATGAGGTCCTGGGTTCGAATCCCGGGTCGTGCCAAAAAATTAATTATTGACCTTTTCCGTCAAGAAATTCTCAGTAGTTGACCATAGTCAGGAAGTTGGCGGTCTTTCACCACCGTGCCTCGGAAAGCACGTAAAGCCGTTGGTCCTCCGCCTGATCTCTCTCCGGTCGTGTCGGTTTACTGTCCCATCGGATTATGAGAGTGAGGGAATAGAGAGTGCACTTTTGTTTGCGTATAAATTTGGGCACTATAATCTTGTCCGGTGCCAATGGCTAGCCTCCGCTAAAGCAGGCCGCCGTGGCCGGATTTCGGTCTGGATGACATTATTAATATAATAAATTTTGTGTTTAGTAATTCTGCTTTGTTACAGATTACAAACAGACGAGCCATTATGATTACAGGCTAAAAGTTCATCTTAGTCTTGAAAATGACAACCATATGTAGCCTTTTGTTTAAAGTTAGTTACGGGTGTCGCTGCTTAATGTTAGTTGGATTGTGTGAAAATATATCTTATCTAACATACTACCGGCCTGTTTTTACCATAATGGAATCAGCATCATCATAATGCAGTTCATTTGCTGCTGAACATAGGTCTTCGTTGTAGACGTATTAACACAATGGAGTCCTTAATAATTTGCTTTCCATGGCTCTTTGATCGACATTTCGAACGAATATTAAGCCATATTTGTCTGTCATCAGGACTACTTTCTTTAGTTAGTATTGTGATTTCTTTAGTTAGTAACATGTAAAGAAGAATGTTGAAGTGAAGTATTATTTTAAATAAATTCATATCTTTTTTAACATCAGCCAGTAAACGTCTACTGCTGGATGAGTCTTTTCCTTTGTTTTTGCATTAATTATCATGCTTGCAGGTGGTGTGATGATCACAGTACAAGACGATTCGCATTTTTTAATTTTTTAATTTGGGTACTCGGATATAATTAAAATCATCATTGAAATAAAAATATTCCAGTAAATTTCACATATCAAAGGCTTGCCGTTTCTTGTATAAAATATTATATACTTTAACAAAATTTTATATATTAGGCGTCAAAGTATAAAATATCTATTTTATATTAAAAAATTGAACGCTATTTCTATAAGAAAATATAAAATATTTATTTGATTGAAGTATTTAACTTCATTATCGACACATTTCTTCATTAAGGGAAAATCGTTTATGCCTTCCCGATAAAACTCCTGGGCAACTCTACAATGTCTATGAAGACATTTTGTAACGCTTGAGAACAAAATTTATTTTATTTAGGCAATTTTCCAAATGGCGGAAATTGAGATCTAGAAAAGAAGCAATTATTTCCTATTTTGTTATTTAAGTTAAAATATAAAATGATCGCTTAACGCCCCGGCCATACACTCGTCGAGTATCATGGGAAGTAGCGAGGAAAGAAGGCAGAGATATAGTGTAGCGACAATACTCGTCTCCAATGGGCCCATCGCACCACGTCGTTTACCTTTTGCTTATATGAATAACTCGTACGCTGCAACAGTTTCAACATTAATTATGTCGCTAACGCGAGCGATCTAGCGGGAAGCGTCGCGATTAATTGCGCGAGTAGAGCATTGTGTGGCCAGGCGAGGCAACATGCAGGGCGAGGAGCAGCGCATGGAGCGTAATGTGGCAGAGAATGTAAATCAGATGATCGCTACCATGCTGTTTTTAAACGTATTCATACTTAATGTGCTATGGAGAGGGCTATGCTCGGAGTTTCTCTTCGTGATAAACTTAGAAATGAGGATATCCGCAGTAGAACCAGGGTGACCGACATAACCCAGGATTTCTTGTTTCTGTTGGTGGGCGGTTTGTTTTCACTAACGGATTAGTAAGCTGAAGTGGCAATGGGCCGGCCATATAGCTCGAAGAACCGATAACCGTTGGAGAAAAAAGGTTCTCCAGTGTCATCCTCGTACCGGTAGGTGAAGTGTAGGGCGGCCCCCCACTAGATGGAGTGACGACCTGGTAAGACATGCAGGAAGTCGATGGATGCAAGTGGCTCAGGACCGTGCTTTGTAGCATACCTTGAAGGAGGCCTATGTTCAGCTGTGGACTTATGAAGGGCTGTAATGATGATGATGATGATGATGATGATGATACTTAATTCTATAAAATATTATTTTGGAAATTAATGTCTTAAAAAAGGTCCCGCTGGGTTTCTTGGTGGTTTTTTCTATATTATAAAATAAGAACACAGGTTATAAAAACTACTTATAAAACTTATTTAAGGAACAATTTGGAGGCGACAACCTCATTCCCAGTGGTTATTAAGAACCATGTGTTCATTTGGACTTAACACTTTTTATACAATCTTTGTTTAATAAAATATTTAAAAAAATGTTAATAGAGGTTTTATAAAGAAAGCAAAAGTTACGTAAGGGTTTAGGCGTAGTGATTATATAGTAAACTATTGACCATTAGATTATTTTGGCATTAGAGAACAGGGGTGGCAAAAAAGCACACAGTCCACCTGATGGTTAGTGGATGCAGTGGCTTTTAGATATCTACGCCTATACTCGATTAAGAATCAAATTGCAGAGTTGTCATTCCTGAAAACTAATATGGTACGCCTCTTATCTTTGATTTCCTCATAGAAAAGAGGTCAATATTATTTTTAGGGTTACATTACTGTAACTTGTAATATACGCCATAATTTATTCCTGTGTAGAATTATTTGAAAATAAAAATTATATTACCTTTTCGAATAACAACATTTTTTATGTAGAATAATGTGATACTATAAATAATTATGTCTCATTTTATTTTATTATAATGTATCAGTAATTACAATGGTAAAAACTGGCAGCGATCAGCGAATGGTTAGAGGCACAATGAACCTAAACGTTAAGTTAAAGAGGTCTCGTCGAATAAGGTCAAGTTTCAACTCGAGTTACAAAACCGTTTTCAGTGCCTAGAAGACTGTAATATAGTGGACGATATGAACGACAAGCTCGTTGAAACTGTCCATGCGTTTGGAGCTAAGTTCTGCAAGACCCGCCGCAGAAGAACACAAAAACTCTCCGATCACACTCTTAATTTACTGGCTGTTAGACGGGAAATGAAGCTGCAATCTTCAACAGGTTTGACACCATACAGGCAACTGAACAGACATATCTCCAAATTAATGCGGCGGGCCTTAAGCAACTTTAATACTGCTCGTATTGAAGAAGCGATTAAGCGGAACCAGGGCTCTAAAGTCTTTGCCAGAGATTGTCTGCCAGAAAGGCCCAACAGTTAAAGCCGAAGAGTGAGTGTGGCTGTATAGTTTCCGGGACACCTGAGATTTAGTGGCTCTATGCACAGCTGTACACATGGTTTTGGAGTCACACGCAAGTGTGAGTAACGATCCAAAAGCAAATCTTATCCGAAAAAATTCCGATGAAATCCCGGACGTCAGTGTGGGCTATATAAGAATGAACTCCAGCACCTTAAAAACGGCAAGGCCCCAGGCGAGGATGGTGATAGCACAGTTTCTAAAAACGGGTGGAAAACCGGTACTTAAAGCCCTTCAGAAGCTCTTCAATTCCGTCCGAGGGCTATGCTTGGGGTTTCTCCGCGTTATAAACCTAGAATGAGGATATTCGCAGTAGATCCGGAGTGACCAACATAGCCCAACGGGTTAATAAGCTGGAGTGGTAATGGGTCGGCCTTATAGTTTGAAGAACCGCTAACCGATGGGGAAAAAAGGTTCTCGAGTGACTGTTTCAAGCTGGTATTCTGTGAGAGCGTGGTCCTTCCCCCGGTCGAGCCGACCCATACGTGCTACGATTATACTACAAATATAACTGCAGCATGGCTCTGCCACGAAAAAAATTACCTCGTGAGCATTATTATACCACAATTGAAAATTAAATGGCATTCAATAGAGCAAGCTTAGCATATTAATCTCTAATATCTAATCTTAGCTTAGTAATCTTGCAGACAACTTTTTGCGTTGAAATCGCATAGCAGTAAATTAGTAAAGGTAGTAGAGAAAAATTGCTTTGTAACAGGTATATCACTTTATTCTATAGGTGAAATCATTTTATCGAACATAAATTGATGGACTCTCAAGGTGGGACTTAAAATGGACGCTAGATTGCATAAAACTACCAATTTTGAATAAATCGATAAGAAATGAAATCCTGAACTGATGTTAATGGATTGGAAATGATAATTTTGTATAATATGGTTAATTGTATTTATTAAAAAAAATACTAATCATCTTTAAGCACCGCACAAAGAGGTGACCGAGATAATAGGAAACACTCTATACTGTATTCTATCTCATTCTCTCACAGGCTAAATCCTAAATATTTATATGTTTGTCTCTTTTTATTGTCGCTTTTTCATTTCATTGAGTTTCAAGTCACAAGGATTCTACAGAAGTTTCAACTTCAATATATTTTTTACCATTTAAAATACTTTTTCTGATCGAGGTAAGTTACGTTACGTCACTATTTAATATAACTTACAATGTGTGCCTTAATATTAAGAAATATTATATTAATGGTAGAATCAGGTAGGTCTGTAGCTGCAATATGCTTGGAATAAATGGGTCAGCCTGACATAGAAAAAAGGCTTGTACAGAATATCAACGTAAAATAACAATTAATAATGTTGATGTGAGATATTTAGTATTCTGTGATGCAACTTTAGCTGTTTAGGTTGTGTTTGCTTTGAATTTAAGACAACCGCTTTGACCACTGCTTAATACTTATTTTAACTAAAATTATAAAGTTATTACTAGACTTTTTAAATATCGATAAAAATTATTATCAATCATTCAAAAGCAAGGACACACGCACTTTTGCGTGATTTAAATAAATCATAGTAATTTTTATTTTCATAATTATTGAAGCTGATTAAATCTTACAAAGGTGACCTTTTGACGGATTTATTCACTATGTGTATCTTGGTTTATATTATAAAGCTGTACTAATGCGTTGTATTTTATTAGTTTGTAGGACTTTTTTCTTTTTTGTAATTTAATTACCCTCTTACTTATTTCTGTGGCCAAATAAAAGTGCCTGCAGTATTGTGCTTCAGTCTGAAGGGTACAGAGCAAGTATTTTTTTAGGCAACTCTGGAAATTAGTTCACTACCATACGCTCATTTCTAAATGAGATACGTATCTACGTACTATCTGATAAATATTACGATGTTTATTATAGCTTGAAGATAGCCCAGCGGTCTGCACAATTGAGTGGAGAAATTTAGATATTGAGGATGCCATAAAAATTACTTCTGATATTGATTTTGAATTTTTAAATAAAACTTCCAAATTAATTAAAACACAAACGTGTAATAAAAATCGAGTTATGATCAAGCGTTATTAGCTCAGTTTAGCACATTCGGATGTAGTTATTCTACATTGGAACTCTATATTATAACTTTATAAGCAGTTTTCATATTACGAATTTATTAATTTATAAGCTTTACACGTTAATGGAGTCAGGTTTAAAAACAAATGAATACGATTTTTTATATTTATTATTGTCTATTAAATCTGATGTAATTGTTGGGACAACCAAATAAATCCTCGCAAGAGAACATCTTATTTTCAGCAGAGAAGTTAGTTGAGTGCTACTATCTGCTTTTGATCCCATAATTAATAAAGTTAATACTAAACTAAAGCATACCCCTGCAAGACTTCAAGACACAGTAAGCTCATCCTACGTAGATCGGACCAAAATTAATAATATAAAAGCTGAAGGTAGAACGTCAATCACCCCAGCCCCCCGTTAAAAATAAGTAAAATTAAAACTCGTTAAATAATTTTATCCAATAAATCACTGTTATTTTGGAGTTGACTTTTTTACTGTAGAGTTTCATATAAATATGAAGTTAGTTCTCTGTTTCATTTTATTTGATTATTTTCTTCTCGTTTGTTATTTTCTACCCTAATATTTTTGTATTTTGATTTTTCATGATTTCTATTTGAATTAATTATTCCAGTACCTCACATTATCAGGGATAATTTTATTACCACTTTTTTGTTCTTGTTGAGCGCCATAAAATTTGATTGATCAATCACCAACTTTTAAATGGTTGTATAAAGTGTGTAGAATATTTTTAAAATTTACAGAATGAAAATGAATTATTGATGATGGACCTTATTTACGAATATATTCTCTTTATTTTATTTTACTTTCTTAAAAACATTACCGTTAACATTACGATTTTTTCCAGTAGGACGCTTATGTATAAAAATTATACATAATTTGCACACGGATAAACATCCAGACCCGGAATAACTATTTGTAGACCATACAAATACTTGTTCGGTCCAGGGTTCGAATCCGCGGTTACGCAGCCAGTTAGTTACTGCGCTACCATGCGGTCAACAACCTCGCGTTATGTATTCATCTAAAAATCCAAGCTGCTTTATGTAGGTATATACTTAGATTTTAGGGCAAGAATAGAACCAACTCTCCTGTCCCCAATCACTACAAGACGCCGATAATGTTTAGAAAATGATGTAAAATGCAGGGGACCACATAGGCAATGACGCTCAAGCTTGTCATCAATATCACCGACCGTACTGCAATCTTCTAGGTACACCGGTATTAGGGAATATGGCACAATTTTTAGGTAGACATCAGAAAAATGAGTTTTTTTGTGTATATGTTACGCGATATCTTTTCAAATGAGTACCAATTCAATTGATTCTTTTTTTAATAGGTTTTACATCAGAGGTGGTTCATATTAATTTGGAGCAATTATTTCATCCATAAAGGGGGTAAAATACTGGATGAAATTTATAATGTAATTAAGATGATATTCTAGTTGTTAGCTTGATAGCGATGAGCTACTAATATACTTGACACAGTTAAGAAAAAGGTCAAAAACTAAACTTTTATTTGAAGCTTTAATTCTTCTACATATTCTGTCTAGTTTAGCATAAGTTACTGAAGCTGTCATGTGAAAATTATTATATTATTTTTAGTTCTTTGGGGTTGAGTTTTAAATTTTAATGAAATTTTTACGTGGTGGAACCGTGCTGCAGCTATATTATGGCTGTAGCACGAATGGGTCGGCTCAACCGGGGCAAGGCCATGCTCTCACAGAATACCAGAGGAAAATAGCAGCTTAATACTGCTATGTTTCGTATGGTGTATGTAGAGATTCGGAGACCCTATTTTACTGGAAACAAGGTACTCCATCTCAGTCCTCAGGGGTGACAACGGATCTTCGTTTTGATTCTTAATCGAGGATAAATGTAGATGCCTATGGGCCACAGCATCCATTTACAATTAGGTGGACTGTGTGCCCGTTTGTAACCCTTAATCTATAAAAAAATTTTTTGGAAAAACCTACCTACACGTTCTGCGAATAAGTAGGAGTGGCTATGTCCAAAGAGCATAATAAAATCCTCCTTAGATTGTGGAATCTGAATTTATGACACTGGTAATGGATAAAAGAAGAAGAGTGCGAGGCATGTCTCTGAGTTTGTGGAAATTTGTCACACAACTATTGCTGGTCTGCATCATTGGACTATGTACAGTTACTTTATCTTTTAATGCTAGAATAAAATAGTAATAGTTTTACTTCTTGCGTGCTACGTTAAAACTTAAAATATAAAATTTTAAACGTAACCCTAACGTTAAGTATTTAAGCCGTAATTAGATTTCCGTACCGGCTTGTTAATGAACTGTACTTCATCAAGTCGTCTCGTCACGTCTACCTCGAAAATTTAAAAACAAGAGTGTGCAACCAGTGTGTGTTACTAGTGATAAAAAATAGATTCGATACGTGGTCCTTCACTGTTGACCGTATTAGGAAGCTCAAAGTCGTTTATTAAGCTATGAAGAGGGTCATGCTTCGTAGTTCTATTTGTCTTTGCATAATAGAACTTGATATGATAATATCAGCAGTAAAACGATAATAACCAACATAGCCTTACCTTAGTAAGTTAAAGTGGTAATGGGCCGCTCATGTAGCGTAAAACACCGTTAAAAGGTACCTAGGGAAGAATTTTTTCCTATACGCCTTGTATCGGTTAGTGAGATGGAGTAAGAGATGTAAAAAGTCGATGGATGCAGATAGATGTGGATCGCGGTTTGTGATATTCCCTGAAAGAGGCCTAAGTTCAGCAGTGGTGTTGTGACGGCCCGTAATGAATATGAATGAACTATACCGGTAAAAACTTGTAACAATCTTTGAAACATTTGGAAGTTTATTTTTTGCCTGCAAACACGTGACACTTGCGTGAGACATGTGTCATTCATACAAGTATTGATTCGCCTTACGAACCGGACCATTTGGGTCGATCATTAAAATTAATAATGATTGCAGAGATCACAGAATAAAAAACTCGCAATGGCGAGTTTTTTATTCTGTGATCTCTGCAACCCGCTCGATAATAAGGGTCGTCGGACATTACTATACTCTTTGATCGTAGGGCCGTCTATTGATTGATCCGGAACGTACAGAAAAATTTAATTCCATTCATTAATACTGTGAAGTGACACGGGTCTAATAAACGAGTCATTTGCCATTGACAAATGTCTAGTTCATATTATAGGTATTATGGATATCGTAGGGCAGAAAAGAACTTAAGGGGTCCAGCCATATTTTATAAGATGAGAGGAACGGATGAGCATACGGTCCACCTGATGGTAAGTATTTAGGTCCTGTAAGCCATAAACTACTCCATCTATCTTCGATTAAGAATCAGAATGGCAGGTGCGTTTGTTGTTTGTATATTTTTAATCAACCACGACTTTAGCTATATTAAAGTTAAACAATTTACGGTTTTCTTTTACCTCATTTTTGACCCAAGTGTGACTTAGATATTTTTGCGTTACTACGTGCATATACATTTCTCTCTTTTATGCTTAGTAATTCTGCTGGGTAAGTGGTAAAGCAGCGGTATATTGTTGTATCCCAGTATAAAAATTCAGACTTATTTAGCAATTATTTAAAGTACATTTAACGCGTTACTGAAACAAGCATTTTTTATTCCTTTTCACCAGGAAATTCCTTTTGAAGATATTGCGCACGCACTCGCTCGTGCCTTCGAGGCAGGTATGCTTTACTGCCGACAAATTGTTATGATGCTGTTTACCTACATCAAATTTTATCTATCATCCATCTAAGGAAAAAAACCCACAAGGAGCTTTTAAAAACTAAAAATAGTAAGAATCAGGTGATACTTGGCGAAAATCCATTTTATTAAAGATGTTAAAAATTTATTACCTAAGATCCGCGTAATAATATAAAATGATTTTTCCTACCTAGTTTGAAGTGTTTTACTAAAAATATAAATTTACATAGATAGTTTTATATTATATGATTACGTAGACATTTATTTTTTAGATTAATTGACCTTATGGCGACCAGCCACAAAACCATTGCAGTGACGCAATGCTGCAGAATGCAACATGCATCAATACGACTATCGTCGGGATCACACCATCCCAAGGTCCTCCTTACGATCCCAGCAGACGTCACCATCCATATGTATCCATCAAACAGAACCACAAGATGCGTCGAATCAGGCGCAGCTCCATCACAAGACGCAATACCGCATATAGCAGTAAGCATAAATGCATTTAGATGTGAGTCAAACCAAAACGCAGAGATCGCCATTGAGAATAGGGACCCGCCAAACAACCATCGCAGAGACGCAATGCTGCAGAATGCAACACACATCAATACGATTATCGTCGGGCTTACACCATCTCAACGTCCGCCTTACGATCCCAGCAAACATCACCTTCCGCATACTTCCATCGACTAGGACCACCAGATGCATCGAATAGGAGCGCAGAAGCAGACCATTACAAGACGCAATATGAAGTAAAAAACAACTATCATACAGATGCCGCCCCCTAACAACACACCTGTAGCTCGACGTCTTGTGAAACAGAAAATTCAACTCTGAAAAGAGCTATTATATTATCAGCATGGATCATCATATTGGTCTTTACGAAGCTGTTAGCATGGACAACAGAAATGTCCATTCCAATATCCAAAAATATCCATTCAAAGCGAGTGCTCAGAAGAAATGGGACGCCTCCCACTTAGCCTTTTATACCTTCGCCGTTCGCGTGAAATTAGAGGTAACACTAACTCGTCGTTTTCCAGGAACAACGAATTTCTTACGACCAATCACATGTTAGTGGATTATAAGATCCTTATTCGTAAAATAGACATTTTTATTGAGTAAAATTTTAATATATAAGGATATAATTATATATAATTATAGGATAAATTTTAATATATAAGATATAAGGAATCACATTTTTGTAATAAATTCTTCTACTCGTTTTGACTCATTCTAATCGCTTCTACTTACTCTACTGTAAGATCAGCAAAATTGATGACCCGTTGTCATCACCAATGTGGTGACCCCGAGCTAGAGAAATACAAGTAAAATCCCTGTATGAAATAACCCAGGAAGAAAATAATCGGAGCAACCACAATGGAAGATTTGAAGAACATCAGCGAAGCGAATACAGTGGTAGAGTCACGCTGCATCCACATTTTTGTTGCAGCACGAATGGATCAGCTCAACCGGGGTAGGTCCACGCTATCACAGAATACCACCGTCAAAATAGCAGCGCAATACTGCTGTGTTTCGTATGATGAATGTAGAGAAACGGAGATCCCTTTTCCGGAACGAGGCATTGCATCTCAATTCAGGGGTGACAACTTATCTGCATTTTAATACTTAATTGAGGATAAATGTAGATATTTACGGGCCACAGCATCCACTTACTGTCAGGTAGACCATGTGCTCATTTGTTACCCTTATTCTCTAAAAAAAGAAGACTCCACCAGCCAGTTAACCAAGGTGTCAAACGCTTTCAATGCGCATTGCACCTTTGTGGCGTGAAAATCCATGGTTCTGGTACATGACTTTTGAAAAAGCTACACATGACCGCAAAAGAAGCTCATCAAAATTAGCTCAGATGGTGCCCGTCAAGTTAGAGAAGGCTGGAATCGAACAAATCTCTGACATCTTATTCAACGTTACTCAACGGCAAGAGACAAACACAACGGGGCATGCGAAACCTTGCAAGGTACAAGATGTTAGATCGACACTGCGTATAATGTTGACCAAGCTTCTTCCGGCCCACGGTCGCTCAGTTATCTATGTAAGCGAGAGCTTCAGCTGCAATAAGACTTTAGAAGAACTTTCACTACTAGCTGACAAATTCTAGAACATGTCCAAGAAGTCGCAGCCATCTCCTTACAGCACTTACTTCACCACCACCATCTCTATCCCTAGTTTCAATAACTCAGTCCGATTAACAAATACTTATCGACAAGATAAGAAAGCTACCATTAGAAATTGCAGAGCTCAAAGTTAGACCTCGTGCTTACACCATGCACCACCACCTTCAACATTTTCGTTCCCACCATCAAAGTTCTACACCTCAAAAATCTCGATCGCCTGCAATATCACCATCACCGATATACTATTACCGTCGCCGATTTAAGAGCCACATCTGACGCTATACTACACCATGCGTGCATGGAAAACTAAATGGAACGCTAGCTGAGGCGGAACAGCCAGCGTTTACAACAAGTCACACCGCCTATTCGTCACCAACACGAAGAAGACGAAATACTCATTCTTAGTAGACACCGGAGCAAATATATCCGTCCTACCTCGAAAACAAGGCCTGAAATCAACGCCACTATCATTAATACTAAATGTAATTTTTTTGGAAAAACCTACCTACACGTTCTGCGAATAAGTAGGAGTGGCTATGGCCAAAGAGCATAATAAAATCCTCCTTAGATTGTGGAATCTGAATTTATGACACTGGTAATGGATAAAAGAAGAAGAGTGCGAGGCATGTCTCTGAGTTTGTGGAAATTTGTCACACAACTATTGCTGGTCTGCATCATTGGACTATGTACAGTTACTTTATCTTTTAATGCTAGAATAAAATAGTAATAGTTTTACTTCTTGCGTGCTACGTTAAAACTTAAAATATAAAATTTTAAACGTAACCCTAACGTTAAGTATTTAAGCCGTAATTAGATTTCCGTACCGGCTTGTTAATGAACTGTACTTCATCAAGTCGTCTCGTCACGTCTACCTCGAAAATTTAAAAACAAGAGTGTGCAACCAGTGTGTGTTACTAGTTATAAAAAATAGATTCGATACGTGGTCCTTCACTGTTGACCGTATTAGGAAGCTCAAAGTCGTTTATTAAGCTATGAAGAGGGTCATGCTCGTAGTTTCTTTGCATAATAGAACTTGATATGATAATATCAGCAGTAAAACCATAATAACCAACATAGCCTTACCTTAGTAAGTTAAAGTGGTAATGGGCCGCTCATGTAGCGTAAAACACCGTTAAAAGGTACCTAGGGAAGAAGTTTTTCCTATACGCCTTGTATCGGTTAGTGAGATGGAGTAAGAGATGTAAAAAGTCGATGGATGCAGATAGATGTGGATCGCGGTTTGTGATATTCCCTGAAAGAGGCCTAAGTTCAGCAGTGGTGTTGTGACGGCCCGTAATGAATATGAATGAACTATACCGGTAAAAACTTGTAACAATCTTTGAAACATTTGGAAGTTTATTTTTGCCTGCAAACACGTGACACTTGCGTGAGACATGTGTCATTCATACAAGTATTGATTCGCCTTACGAACCGGACCATTTGGGTCGATCATTAAAATTAATAATTGCGAGTTTTTTATTCTGTGATCTCTGCAACCCGCTCGATAATAAGGGTCGTCGGACATTACTATACTCTTTGATCGTAGGGCCGTCAATTGATTGATCCGGAACGTACAGAAAAATTTAATTCCATTCATTAATACTGTGAAGTGACACGGGTCTAATAAACGAGTCATTTGCCATTGACAAATGTCTAGTTCATATTATAGGTATTATGGATATCGTAGGGCAGAAAAGAACTTAGCCATATTTTATAAGATGAGAGGAACGAATGAGCATACAGTCCACCTGATGGTAAGTATTTAGGTCCTGTAAGCCATAAACTACTCCATCTATCTTCGATTAAGAATCAGAATGGCAGGTGCGTTTGTTGTTTGTATATTTTTAATCAACCACGACTTTAGCTAAATTAAAGTTAAACAATTTACGGTTTTGTTTTACCGCATTTTTGACCCAAGTGTGACTTAGATATTTTTGCGTTACTACGTGCATATACATTTCTCTCTTTTATGCTTAGTAATTCTGCTGGGTAAGTGGTAAAGCAGCGGTATATTGTTGTATCCCAGTATAAAAATTCAGACTTATTTAGCAATTATTTAAAGTACATTTAACGCGTTACTGAAACAAGCATTTTTTATTCCTTTTCACCAGGAAATTCCTTTTGAAGATATTGCGCACGCACTCGCTCGTGCCTTCGAGGCAGGTATGCTTTACTGTCGACAAATTGTTATGATGCTGTTTACCTACATCAAATTTTATCTATCATCCATCTAAGGAAAAAAACCCACAAGGAGCTTTTAAAAACTAAAAATAGTAAGAATCAGGTGATACTTGGCGAAAATCCATTTTATTAAAGATGTTAAAAATTTATTACCTAAGATCCGCGTAATAATATAAAATGATTTTTCCTACCTAGTTTGAAGTGTTTTACTAAAAATATAAATTTACGTAGATAGTTTTATATTATATGATTACGTAGACATTTATTTTTTAGATTAATTGACCTTATGGCGACCAGCCACAAAACCATTGCAGTGACGCAATGCTGCAGAATGCAACATGCATCAATACGACTATCGTCGGGATCACACCATCCCAAGGTCCTCCTTACGATCCCAGCAGACGTCACCATCCATATGTATCCATCAAACAGAACCACAAGATGCGTCGAATCAGGCGCAGCTCCATCACAAGACGCAATACCGCATATAGCAGTAAGCATAAATATATAAGTAAGCATAATAGATGTGAGTCAAACCAAAACGCAGAGATCGCCATTGAGAATAGGGACCCGCCAAACAACCATCGCAGAAACGCAATGCTGCAGAATGCAACACACATCAATACGATTATCGTCGGGCTTACACCATCTCAACGTCCGCCTTACGATCCCAGCAAACATCACCTTCCGCATACTTCCATCGACTAGGACCACCAGATGCATCAAATCAGGAGCTGCCAGAAGCAGATCCATTACAAGACGCAATATCGCAAGTATCAATCAACATCAATACAACTATCATACAGATGCCGCCCCCTAACAACACACCTGTAGCTCGACGTCTTGTGAAACAGAAAATTCAACTCTGAAAAGAGCTATTATATTATCAGCATGGAGCATCATATTGTTCTTTACGAAGCTGTTAGCATGGACAACAGAAATGTCCATTCCAATATCCAAAAATATCCATTCAAAGCGAGTGCTCAGAAGAAATGGGACGCCTCCCACTTAGCCTTTTATACCTTCGCCGTTCGCGTGAAATTAGAGGTAACACTAACTCGTCGTTTTCCAGGAACAACGAATTTCTTACGACCAATCACATGTTAGTGGATTATAAGATCCTTATTCGTAAAATAGACATTTTTATTGAGTAAAATTTTAATATATAAGGATATAATTATATATAATTATAGGATAAATTTTAATATATAAGATATAAGGAATCACATTTTTGTAATAAATTCTTCTACTCGTTTTGACTCATTCTAATCGCTTCTACTTACTCTACTCTAAGATCAGCAAAATTGATGACCCGTTGTCATCACCAATGTGGTGACCCCGAGCTAGAGAAATACAAGTAAAATCCCTGTATGAAATAACCCAGGAAGAAAATAATCGGAGCAACCACAATGGAAGATTTGAAGAACATCAGCGAAGCGAATACAGTGGTAGAGTCACGCTGCATCCACATTTTTGTTGCAGCACGAATGGATCAGCTCAACCGGGGTAGGTCCACGCTATCACAGAATACCACCGTCAAAATAGCAGCGCAATACTGCTCTGTTTCGTATGATGAATGTAGAGAAACGGAGATCCCTTTTCCGGAACGAGGCATTGCATCTCAATTCAGGGGTGACAACTTATCTGCATTTTAATACTTAATTGAGGATAAATGTAGATATTTACGGGCCACAGCATCCACTTACTGTCAGGTAGACCATGTGCTCATTTGTTACCCTTATTCTCTAAAAAAAGAAGACTCCACCAGCCAGTTAACCAAGGTGTCAAACGCTTTCAATGCGCATTGCACCTTTGTGGCGTGAAAATCCATGGTTCTGGTACATGACTTTTGAAAAAGCTACACATGACCGCAAAAGGAGCTCATCAAAATTAGCTCAGATGGTGCCCGTCAAGTTAGAGAAGGCTGGAATCGAAAAAATAACTGAAATATTATTCAACGTAACTCAACGGCAAGAGACAAACACAACGGGGCATGCGAAACCTTGCAAGGTACAAGATGTTAGATCGACACTGCGTATAATGTTGACCAAGCTTCTTCCGGCCCACGGTCGCTCAGTTATCTATGTAAGCGAGAGCTTCAGCTGCAATAAGACTTTAGAAGAACTTTCACTACTAGCTGACAAATTCTAGAACATGTCCAAGAAGTCGCAGCCATCTCCTTACAGCACTTACTTCACCACCACCATCTCTATCCCTAGTTTCAATAACTCAGTCCGATTCACAAATACTTATCGACAAGATAAGAAAGCTACCATTAGAAATTGCAGAGCTCAAAGTTAGACCTCGTGCTTACACCATGCACCACCACCTTCAACATTTTCGTTCCCACCATCAAAGTTCTACACCTCAAAAATCTCGATCGCCTGCAATATCACCATCACCGATATACTATTACCGTCGCCGATTTAAGAGCCACATCTGACGCTATACTACACCATGCGTGCATGGAAAACTAAATGGAACGCTAGCTGAGGCGGAACAGCCAGCGTTTACAACAAGTCACACCGCCTATTCGTCACCAACACGAAGAAGACGAAATACTCTTTCTTGGTAGACACCGGAGCAAATATATCCGTCCTACCTCGATAACCAGGCCTGAAATCAACGCCACTATCATTAATACTAAATGTAATTTTTTTGGAAAAACCTACCTACACGTTCTGCGAATAAGTAGGAGTGGCTATGGCCAAAGAGCATAATAAAATCCTCCTTAGATTGTGGAATCTGAATTTATGACACTGGTAATGGATAAAAGAAGAAGAGTGCGAGGCATGTCTCTGAGTTTGTGGAAATTTGTCACACAACTATTGCTGGTCTGCATCATTGGACTATGTACAGTTACTTTATCTTTTAATGCTAGAATAAAATAGTAATAGTTTTACTTCTTGCGTGCTACGTTAAAACTTAAAATATAAAATTTTAAACGTAACCCTAACGTTAAGTATTTAAGCCGTAATTAGATTTCCGTACCGGCTTGTTAATGAACTGTACTTCATCAAGTCGTCTCGTCACGTCTACCTCGAAAATTTAAAAACAAGAGTGTGCAACCAGTGTGTGTTACTAGTTATAAAAAATAGATTCGATACGTGGTCCTTCACTGTTGACCGTATTAGGAAGCTCAAAGTCGTTTATTAAGCTATGAAGAGGGTCATGCTCGTAGTTTCTTTGCATAATAGAACTTGATATGATAATATCAGCAGTAAAACCATAATAACCAACATAGCCTTACCTTAGTAAGTTAAAGTGGTAATGGGCCGCTCATGTAGCGTAAAACACCGTTAAAAGGTACCTAGGGAAGAATTTTTTCCTATACGCCTTGTATCGGTTAGTGAGATGGAGTAAGAGATGTAAAAAGTCGATGGATGCAGATAGATGTGGATCGCGGTTTGTGATATTCCCTGAAAGAGGCCTAAGTTCAGCAGTGGTGTTGTGACGGCCCGTAATGAATATGAATGAACTATACCGGTAAAAACTTGTAACAATCTTTGAAACATTTGGAAGTTTATTTTTGCCTGCAAACACGTGACACTTGCGTGAGACATGTGTCATTCATACAAGTATTGATTCGCCTTACGAACCGGACCATTTGGGTCGATCATTAAAATTAATAATGATTGCAGAGATCACAGAATAAAAAACTCGCAATGGCGAGTTTTTTATTCTGTGATCTCTGCAACCCGCTCGATAATAAGGGTCGTCGGACATTACTATACTCTTTGATCGTAGGGCCGTCAATTGATTGATCCGGAACGTACAGAAAAAATTTAATTCCATTCATTAATACTGTGAAGTGACACGGGTCTAATAAACGAGTCATTTGCCATTGACAAATGTCTAGTTCATATTATAGGTATTATGGATATCGTAGGGCAGAAAAGAACTTAGCCATATTTTATAAGATGAGAGGAACGAATGAGCATACAGTCCACCTGATGGTAAGTATTTAGGTCCTGTAAGCCATAAACTACTCCATCTATCTTCGATTAAGAATCAGAATGGCAGGTGCGTTTGTTGTTTGTATATTTTTAATCAACCACGACTTTAGCTAAATTAAAGTTAAACAATTTACGGTTTTGTTTTACCGCATTTTTGACCCAAGTGTGACTTAGATATTTTTGCGTTACTACGTGCATATACATTTCTCTCTTTTATGCTTAGTAATTCTGCTGGGTAAGTGGTAAAGCAGCGGTATATTGTTGTATCCCAGTATAAAAATTCAGACTTATTTAGCAATTATTTAAAGTACATTTAACGCGTTACTGAAACAAGCATTATTTATTCCTTTTCACCAGGAAATTCCTTTTGAAGATATTGCTACATATATATATATATATATATATATATATATATATATATATATAATATATATAAATAAAAATAGAATTATATATATATATATATATATATAATTCTATTTTTTTATTCCAAATAATTCTTAATGATGACTACTTTAAATAAAATTAAATGTCGTAAAGTATTTGTAATTCTTGATATTTTCTGAGATCCTTGACCGAACTTTTCAAACACACTGGTTGTTGAGGCCAATTGTCCGATTCTAACCCGACTCGTAAGAACCAGAAAAATGGTTGAACGATAGGGAGAGTCGAGCCTCGACCTTGTTACGTTGGATTGATTTTCTTTGGTGGATTGTATGCGTGACCTCCCACAGCCAAAACAAGATGGCTGACGTGGCACGCAGCAGCTCTTGGATGATGCACTCCCTATTCCAGATCTACTATTTTGCCAGTGTCCCGAGACGGAATTATACTTGAGCCGTTAGGGGATAAAAAATATAACAAAGAAATAAACGGCTCAAGGCAAATTAAGGAGCACTTACCGGGGTGGGGTTCCTTTTGCTGGCGGCCTCGAGGACGACGCTCCTGGTGGTGTGATGCGTTGGAAGAGGGCGATTGACGGGCAGCGGGCGTCCCTTTATGGGTCGGCCATTTTCTACCACCTCCATCTCGGCGGTGCGCTTGTTTCATTGGCCGAAAATCATGTTTCAATTTATATGTGGTAGAGCCATGCTGCAGTTATGGAAGCGGGAAAGGACCACGCTCTCACAGAATACCAGCGTGAAATAGTAACTTAATGCTACTGCTGTTGTCGTATGGTGACTGTAGAGAACCGGAGACCCTTTTTTACTGGAAACGAGGCATTCCATCTTAGTCCTTATGGGTGACAACGCATCTGCATTTTGATTTGTAATCGAGAATAGATGTAGATGTCTACGGGCCGCAGCAACCACTTACAATCAGGTGGACTGTGTGCTCGTTTGTCACTCTATCCTATAGAAAAAAAACCTCACATTCTAGACTCCTCCCTCCCCTTCAGCGCGTGCGAAGAAATTGCGTGGATAGGACGGAAAGAGATAACAGCAAACAATAACCAACCGAACAAAATGTGAGAGTACCCGTTTCTTTTTCCGCGCAGCCACTGGTATTAATTAGCTCTCGGAATTCATTATTTTTCTTAAAGTCGACTCACTTTACTAAATGCTAATGAAGCTAAGAGCGGAACTTTTGAAGCTAAATTGGAAATAAGAATTAATTGCAAGAACTGCCGATAGGAAATTGCTCAATTATTTAGGTCTTACTCAATTGCGTGCATAATTTTAATGATTTGTGAATTTGATATTATTTTATACTATTGTTGTAAGAATGTTTTTTTTTCTAAAAGTCTTTTTAGGATGGTACCACATTTCTACCTTATGTCGAGTCAATATGGTCACAGGCTGAGGCATTTCGTCATAATTTTAGGGGTGATTTCACATAATATGTAAGTATTTTACAAAAAGTCAGTTTTCATTTACTTTCAAGCGGAATTTTAGTTATCTTTCTCTCCTTTGCCTGACGTATGCAAGCGATGTGATTTTAAGGGGTTCTATTTCCAAAAAAATTAAAAAGTCGGTCATGTTTTCTTTTACTTTCGAAAATACAAACAAATATTGTTCTGCAAAGTGCCTATATTATGCTGTTATTTACCATTTGTAAAAAAATAATCGTATATTTATTAATTCAACAGGCAAAAAAGTTAGTGTGCGTGCCCGATGTATACTATAATGTGTTGCAAGTTTTTAGATGTGACAACGCTTTTGTGTGCTTTGTTTGAAGTTGGTTACAGGTGTCCGTAGGTTGCAGTAGTAACTTACCATCGTGTGGACTGTAAGTCCGTTGTCACTTTATTTAAAAAAAAAACGAGGATGTTCATTTCTCGAAGTAAGTGGACCCCGTCTTATTGATTTTCAAATTTACACACAACGTGCTACAATGAGGCCGTGTTGTGCTGTTATTTCTTAAACTTTTTACTAAAAAATTCAGAACAAGAAGTGATCTCATATTTGTAAATTTGCTAGAAAATTGGCCTTGGTTGGTGATTTGAAAAAAAAATGTGCCAGAATGTGCTCGTTGTGTCCGAATATATGTCCCAAATAAAAACACATATTAAATATGTATTTAAAACAATTTAAACATCATGATATATGGTGGCGTAGTGGTGGTGTAAGAATATCCTCCGTCCCATGTCGTCCCGTGCGAGTCATAAGAGAAGACGGAGGGAAAATGAAATTGGAGATGGGCAACAGCATCTTCCTGATAACTTAAAATAATAAAAAAAAACTGGTTACCAGCCCACCGGCCATACGTGGCAACTAGGGCAGAACCTCCTATCCCTAATCGCTACGAGGCAATCTATAAGGAAGGCTTAAGCAAATATTTTTAGAACATGGTAAAATATCTGAAAGTGTTTGAGCCGATGTCACGCCCCTTATCAACTCTGACCTAAAACAGACAGTTTTGATGCAAAAAATACCTATGTGAAAATACCTTACGGTGTAATTATTTTAACAATTTTCATGTTATATGTCCACTATAAGGAAAGGTTTTCATGTACGAAATTGAAATTATCTTCTATTTTCTTTCGAAAGTAGTCTATGCGTCAAACATTTTTTAAACTATATTGGGCAAAAATAATATGGATGCATTGGTCTACATCTTTTTACGGGATTTATGTGATCGTTCTAAGAAATCACGTTAGTTAAAGGGATATGGGGAGCCGCCAAAACTTTACCTACGGGTACGAGGCTGCCACTCGAGATCCTTACTTCCCCATCAGTTGTCAATTCTTCGAGCTGTATGGCCAGCCCATTGCCACTTCAGCTTACTAATCTGTTGACCTATGTCGGTTACTCTGGTTCCACTGCGGATTTCCTAATTTCGAACTTTATTACGTAGAGAAACCCCGAGAATAGCCCTGTTCAAAGCTCGCTGAGTGACGTTGAGCGTCCTCATACGGCCAGCAGTGAAAGACAAACTCTTAGATCCGTAAGTCATTACTGGCAAAACGCAATGGTTTTACAATCTTGTTTTTAAATTTTGAAGAATACGAGGGTGAATTGAAAAGTACTCGGCCTAACCAAGAAAATAAACACATACTAAATCAGTTATATTTTTATTTTTCTACATAATCACCATCAAGTTCAATACACTTTTGCCACCTCCCCTTCCAAGCATTTAGACCGTTGAAAAAAAATGATTCTTCTTTAGAGTCAAAATATGCGTCTACAGCTGCTTTGACCTCGTCGTTTGTCGAAAATCTTTGACCTCCCAAGTGCTTTTTTAGGTTAGGGAACAGAAAGAAGTCTGATGGTGCCAGATCAGGTGAATACGGCGGATGCGGTAACAGTTCAAAGCCACAGTTGTGAATTTCAGCCATTGACTGTACTGACGTGTGAACACGGGCGTTATCTTGATGAAACAGGACTTTTCTTCTGAGCATTCCTCGACGTTTTTCTTTTATTTCCTCTCGTAAACGACGTAGTAAAGTGTAGTAGTAATCAGAGTTTATAGTCTGACTCCTTTCAAGATAATCAATCATAATCACACCTTTCGAGTCCCAGAATACTGAAGCCATCACCTTATTTGCCGACAAAATCGACTTAGCATTTTTAGGGGGTGGTGAACCAGGTCTTCTCCACTGTTTTGATTGTTGTTTTGTTTCCGGTGTACAGTAATGAACCCATGTTTCGTCCATAGTAACAAAACGATTCAAAAAATCATCTGCATCGGCTTCAAATAACTCCAAACAGTCGCGTGAAATAGTCAATCGCGTCCTTTTTTGTTCAACTGAAAGCAGTCGCGGAACCCACCTCGCAGACACCTTGTGGAAACCCAACTCGTAGACAATGATGTTTTGAGTTCGTTCATAAGAGATGCCTATAATCTCGGCTATCTATCTAATTTTTAATCTGCGGTCTCCCATTATTAAATCAAGTACTTTTTTAATATTTTCGTCAGTAGTTGACGTCGAAGGCCTTCCAGAGCGGGGTTCATCTTTCACACTCTCTCTACCACGCTTAAATTCTGCTATCCATTTTTTGACGGATGAATATGACAGAGCACAATCGCCTAATTTACTGACCATGTCATCATGGATGGCTTTTGATGATAGCCCCTTCTTATGGAGGTACTTAATGACGGCACGCTGCTCGATTTGCTCCATTCGCGGAAACTATGTAAGATTACTTTGTTAATAAATTTATAAAATCACAACTAATTATCGCACACGTTTCGAACTTCACACAATGAATTAGTCTGAACTGAACTAAATAATGTGGGTAGATTTGATTTTTAGAATTGAATGGATCTATGTTAGGCCGAGTACTTTTCAATCCACCTAGGTATATACATATCAGACGAGAAGATGTGTCGTAATCTCACGAACGCTGCCCAGCCGAGTTGAATTTGTCGATTAACCTCTCAATCGTAGTTGGACTTATCTAGTCGGAATATTTGTTCCAGATAAAGATACTCGTCAACAACTTCGAGTTTAGTGCTACCAACAACTATCAGCAAAGGTGTGACATGGACGTTACGCATGATCTTTGTCTAGTTCATTTTCATCTTAAGACCTATCCGTTGGGAGACACTATTGAGGCCAATGAATATAGTGGCTAGGTCTTCCAGCAATTTTGTGATAAGGGCTATTCCATCGATAAATCGAAGTTAAGTCTTGTACTTGTATGTACTTGCCATAGACATTAATACCGTATACTTTTCAGTCCAGTAGTTTGAAAACGTCTTCCAATGCAGCAGTTAAGACGGTTGTCTTACACCGCTGAAGAGACTGCAGCACCAAGGAATAAAAAGTTCCATACCATGAAGCACCACATCGGTGACAGAGTCCGCAACAACGTTGGGGTCGTCCCGCGAGAAGAAAACCCGCCCCCAAGGGTAGGATGCAAAGAAAAACTCCATCATATCCCAATCGACTGACCTATAATGGCAAACACGGCGGCAACCTGCAGAATGCAACCGTGATTTAAACGTGAGTAGCACCACACTCCGGACAAGACAATGATCCGAGGAGCCAAGAGGGACATCGACGGAGACCTCATATCTGTCCGGACGAGAGATCAGCAGAAGGTCCAACAGGGAAGGTGCGTGATCCTCCACATCTGGAATACGCGTAAGCAAAGTAACCAGTTGTGTCAGACCATATTCCAAAGCAAAATCATGAACAGATCACCCCGCATGATCGGTTATAGTGAATCGAGCCATTCGGCGTGGTGGCCATTAAAATCGCCGAGGATCTCGATGTCTGTGGATGGGATCTGCTGTATCAAAGATTTTGTAACCATTTGGACGTGTTTGATGAGTCTGTCTGTTTCGGCATTACCAATATGGGACCTATAGAGACTCCCGTAGAGGCGCGGATGTTCGTCGCTGTCTACGCATAGCTAAAGGATAATAGGTTCGAACCTTCAAAACTGCCGAAGCGTTGAGAACCGATGTCCTCTCTGACGTATACGCAAACTCCAACCCGAGGCAAAAATTAGTGTTCCAATTTGTAGTGTAGTGTCCTACCCCGGGTAGGTGAGATACAAGGTATCAGCCGGAGAGGACACCTTCGTTTTGTTTAGAAAAAAACAAGGCCAGCTACGCCGTCTCGAGATGGTAGTGAACAGCGTTAAGGTTCGAGTGAAGTCCTTTGATGTTGCAGAAATTCACGGATAGCGTGGCAGGGGTCGCCTTGATCTTGATGCTCAGCTTGCTCCGAGATGTTATTGCCTCCTGGGGTACTACCATGTTGATGTGGGAGGAAGGATATTGGGCCACCGGCCACCTGCACGCACCAGACGAAACGCAGAATCGGAGCTTCCATTTCACGCCGGTATTGTGTGAGGTAGCAAACGCTGTCGCATGGCTCTACCACTGTTAAAATTTAGATTTTAATTATTTGGAAATTATTTACGTTTTGAAGTTGGTTTTACTTTTCATTTTTTGTTTATTTAAATATTTACACGAATGGATGATGATGATCTAATAAAATAAAAGCTATAATAAGTGGTTTTGTTGAATGATATCAATGATTTCTTTTTAATTGCTGAATGTTACAATTTGATTCCTTTGGGAGGTAGACTTACTGATATGAATATAAATAAATGTATGGTAAATGTATCTTATAAAGCCAGTAAGTGAATTCATTGTATCGTTGTTATTATAAAGTTACAAACTGTAAATAATGTTTTGATGCATATGGAATACCCGCATATGCAGAAGATCACGCTGCATTACCTGCAACCTTAAAATAATTATCATTTATAATAAAAATATTATCATCATTAGCACGAGTCTATAATATACCTTCGTTAAAGGCTATCAAAAACCCCCAGTTTCTTTATTCACTGACAAAACCTTTAATCAATCAATAGTGTCGATAGGGTAAACCACTACGTTTGCTGGTACTTTGAAAGACAAAATTATACAACGTTTACCAATAAAGGCTAACTAACTGTTCGTATTGGATTTAGTTCTAGTTTTCTTGTTTAAAACTTCTAGTTGCTAAACTTACTAATGCTTTAAATGTAAAATAAGACCTTTTTACATAATTAAACTGAATATTGTGTGTTCCTTCTTTGTAAAATTTAAAGATCAGCTCGTAAAAGCCAATTTCTTTAACGAGTACACAGTTCATCTGCTGTGTTCTATACTTAAGGTAAGATGAGTATATGCTGTCTGTTTAGATGACAGATGCCTAATTACCCCTAAGGAGTAAGATGGTATGCCAGGAAAATGGGTATTCGGTACTTACCACCATAATATAGCTGCAGCATGTTTCGACCATAATTGTAACGCTTGGGAGAGTGATTGAAGATCCCAGTACGGTAGGTCCCGCACCTTTGACGAAGCTGCCCATGTCTGGTCTAGGTTTTTTACGGCTGTTACGTCAGCCAAGATGGTTATACCGCTATCTATGGGAAGTTATAAAGTTTTTCGGGCATTTCCTATAGCCAACTCTTACGATGTTCGGATATGAATTCTCTTATGTTGCCACCACATGATTGATTCAATTATTACTAATTGATGTTTTATTCATCTAAACAAAACTTGCCTGATTGCAGGCAATAAACGAATATCTGTTTTAAATATTCGTTTCTACAATTGTTTTTCCGTTTTGTTTGCTTCACATTTTTATATAATTTCACAACTTCATCATCATCATCACCATTACAGCCCTTCACAAGTCCACTGCTGAGCATAGGCCTCCCCCAAGGAATGTCTTAAAGCTCGGTCCTGAGCCACTTGCATCCATCAACTTCCCGTTCCCTGTTTCCATGTCTTACCAGGTCGACACTCCATCTAGTGGGGGGTTGCCCTACACTACGCCTACCAGTTCGAGGCTGTCACTCGAGAACCTTTTTTTCCCATCGTTTATCGGTTCTTCGAGATTTATGGCCAGCCCATTGCTACTTCAGCTTACTAATCCGTTGGACTATTTTGATCACTCTCGTTCTACTACGGATATCCTCATTTCTAAGTTTATTACGCGGAGAAACCCCGAGCAGAGCCCTCTCCACAGCTCGCTGAGCGACTTTGAGCGTCATCATACGGTCTGCAGTGAAGGACCACGTCTCAGATCCGTAAGTCATCACTGAAAACACGCACTGGTTGTACAATCTAGTTTTCAGATTTGAGGAGAAGATGTGTCGTAATTTCCCGAACGTTGCCTAGCCAAGTTGAATCCGTTGAGTGACTTCTCGGTCGAAGTTGAAAAGAATCTCGTTTATAAAAAAAATTATAAAGCGTTTTGGTATACCATTAAGTTCGAATTTCAAATATTCTACCTGCGGTTTTCAATTGGAATAAGCCGACCACAAAATTGAAACACTGCCAAGAGATTTGTTTGTTAAATTAGTGGAATGACAATTTGCCAGCGTAATTAATAACGATAGACTCGTGGGAAGTGTAGATAATGATTTAAGCTATTTGCGTTTATCAACAATATATAGTAAACGAAAAAATTGTTCAACTAGCACTAAAATATTGAAATAATAATTTATGAAGTATAGACATATACGCAATAATTTAGGAATGATAAAATATTCCTAAATTATTATTGCATTTAGTCCAGTCACTGATGGATAAAGAAAAGGGGGAAAAACACGAAAATGTTACGAAACATGAGCTTTAAAATTCTTTTAATATCTATCCTAACGTCTTGTGCCCAATTACAGACATTTATTTATAATTTTATATCATTTCTGAGAGGGCTTTTAAAACAATTAGTGCGACGTGTTGCCCCAGTTCATTCCTCGAAATGTTTTATTTCACTTGATGTGTTCCTTGATTACTGAAGAGGTGGTAAATCAGCACATTACGAATTTCATAGGTTTTGTGAAATGTGTCACGAACGCTTAGCCCTTGAGCGGATACCTAAACTAAAAATAATAAGGCCATACTTACACAAAACATAAACATTAATATAGTACTGCGATTATTCTTGGTACCATAAAATTGGGTACTTGCATTACTGTGTTCCGGTTTGAAGGGTATTGCATCTTAGCCGTCAAAGGTGATAACGTATCTGCAGCCTTGTTATAGTATAGCTTAGTTGATTAATTGATTCAGTTCTTTGTAATCATGTTAACACGCCCCCAGATTAAGTGACGCAACGGTAAGTAAGTATAACTAAACTATGTTTTTCTTTACATACATAAAACTACTCAACTACTCAAACTAAAGACAAATGAATAAAAATATAACGTAGGTCAGAATTTTACGATATGGATTACAGAAATAATTATCTAAAGGAGTCAGCTCTACATGATTCTAAAGATAGTAAAAAGGACTAAATTACATCCACAATATAGTTTTTTATCGGAAGTTTTTTTGTAATAATACGTGTTGTTGAATTAAATAAAATCAGGCTCGTTTAATGGTATTTTCTCTTTCGTTCCACGTGCTTTCCACAACATACGAGTATTATAATATTACGATTTAAAATAATAAACACGACTTAATGTGAATGAAATGAGTGATTTAAAAAATTCGTCAGAAGAACCCAACCGTTTCGTTTCGCGTTCGAGGTGTGCAAAATTATGTGCTTCTTTATAAAATTAAAGTCAGTAATGGAATTGTAGTCCACCTGATGGTAAGAGGCTACTGCGGGCCATAGATACCTGCATCCTATTTCAAGCTTGGAATAAGGACATTGGCCTTACAGCGTAGCCAATTCTGATTACTAAAATGGAATGCTTCACAGCCTGCCACTATACTAGCTCTCTATACACGGAACACAGCAGTGTAACCACTGTTACTGTTGACGTAAATAATTTTAAGAAAAAATTCCAATCTTTGAATGTGGAAATGTAGAGAAGTTTTTAAAGTAACTCCTTAGACGACATTCTAGTTATTACTTAGAGCTGAAACTAAATTTTCATATCCATGTTCCATTGAAAAAGGTCCAAAATTTATTGTTTTTTATTTGTTATAAAAAGTAAAACTGACTTCAAAGCGGAAGTTCAACATAATAGCTTCCTAGAGCTCATCAGCCTTCGGCAGTAGTGTCGGACATAGGCTCGAAACGAGCCACTAAGCAATCTTCGGCTTCAAGCAAGTTCCTACCAGACACCTTGCACAGATTGTCGTTCCACATAGTGAGATGGCGCACATTTCGCTAGGTTAATAGGGAAACACTGGAACGTTTTATAATTTATCTTAGTTCTCCTGAGTATTACTTCGGTACAATTTTATCCATCTGAGAAATCTTTTACATTGCTCGCTGATCGACTTTGAGCTTGCGGAGTAGCCGTATCGGCAGTAACAAGGTTCCGTATAAAGTCCGTGGGCTGAATATAGGTCTCTTCCAGAGACCATTTCATGACCGTTGCAACTGCATTTTTTATTTTTAATCAGCTGATAGCAGAAATATGCTGCTGCCCATCTCGTTTCAGTTTCCTTCTCTTGAAAATGAATATACCATCTACCAGCCTCTGAGGCTTTATTTATTTATTTCTTTCATACAATAGGTCTTAGAACTGGCTTCAGATAACTTTTATCTTTTTTTTCTTTGAAATCGTTTTTTACTTTTTATTAAACGTTTAATGTTAATTATTTATTTTTTAAATTTAATAATTTCTGGACTACGTTTAACGTTATAACGGTTAAAAATACAGTAATCGGTTCTTGAAAACATAAACGCGATACATATTGTTTAGTATTAGCATTTTATATACTTTATGCTTAGCTTAGATTCAGTATAGAATCAGAAACAGAGAGACATTTAAAAGAAACGAGACTTGCAATACAACTAAGTATTCTATATTACATTTTACTGAAATAAGACTAGACTAGACTAGACTAGAAAGTAAATTGAAAACATAAAGTACTTAAGCTGAACGGCTACAATTCATTTTGCGACGTACTCGAAGAATCTATTGCGTTTTTGCTTGACAAAACTTAATCTAGAAAGTAGTAAAATAAAATCGAAATGTTATATTTTAACGAAGTATCGAAACAAAATCTCTTGCCTGTTACGTAGAAGATTTCCATTTGGTACGATAGCTCCTTTGCATCCATGCATCTACGCATTCTTGGTCGCCGGTTAAGGGAACTCTTAATTTTGCCGATGTCTAGTATATTGCCAGTTTGGTGGATTAACTTCCATCTAGGTCGTCCCTTGCCTTTCTTGATCTTGGCCTTCTTTAAACTCAAAAACACACTTCTCTGATCACATAATTATACACCCTATCATTCAGAATCACCCCTCACATTACTTCTTAATGACCGCATATCTACAGCATTACTTAACTGCATTGTTATGATTTTAAAATAATATTTTGTAAATTGAATGAATATTTACTTTAATAGGTAATAATTTTTATAGAGTCGTGGTAGATCTAGAGATAAGAACTCAACTAAAAACTTTATAGTACGCGAGAAAATAGACTTGAATCTTCGTCGGCAACAACTAAATTGTTGCTGCAAATTAAATAATACCACCTGACTATCCGACTATTGTTTTTTTTTTCACTTTATAAGTGATATTTTGTATAATGTATTTTAATATGTATTGTGTTATTTTATTTTTATCTCATAATATTTTATTTACTTATAGATATTGTATAGAAGTACCCATTTATATATTTATTATTTATCCTATATTATATATTAGATATTAAGTAAGTATGTTTATTTAACTAACTATATCGATTCTATTCATTTGCATTCTATTTTGTTTTAAATCATTATTATTTATTTATGAAGTGATTGATTACACCTGCCACAGTTTCTCAAATCATCCAGGGTTGACTGACAGAGAATGCCATAAGGCATTAATTCCACCCTTTATAACCCTTAGTATAAAGTGTATAAAAAGATTAAATAAATAAATAAAAATAAATAAATGCCACTCCACATATACGTAAAGGAGAAAAACTTTAATGAATCCGTACATATGGCTCAAAGATACTTCTGGAGGCGGTATAGAGTTTTTTATAAAACTTAAGTGACAAACCAATTTTTAGTCCACCTGGTGATAAATGGTTATTGCAGTCCTTGGACAGCTGCAGCCTTCAAGCAAAAATGGTGTCACAACTGAGGATTACGATAGAAAACCCTACAATTTCTAATGATACCTTTCTGACCGGAACACAGCAGTGCAAGCAGAGTTATTTGGCGGCAGGAATTAGTAAGAGGTGTACTAAGTACCCAATGCCCAGCCCTTACATGATAGGCCGCCTACTGCTTTTCTTTTCTACTTTAAAAAAACAAATCCAGCGAGTATTTGTTTTTTTTTAAAAGTAGAAAAGAGAAGCGGAAAGAACACCGATTACTCACCCATTCTTAATCCGCATTCTTCAACTTTCAAATTGTGCAAACAACTGGCCATAAATAGGTTGAACAGCCACGGGGAAGCCACACAGCCCTATCTGACACCTTTATGGATACCAAACCGGTCCAAGTAGACCCCGTTGATCCTAACACAAGCAATAGAGTCCCTAGAGAAAATAGACTTGAATCTTCGTCGGCAACAACTAAATTGTTGCTGCAAATTAAATAATACCACCTGACTATCCGACTATTGTTTTTTTTTTTCACTTTATAAGTGATATTTTGTATAATGTATTTTAATATGTATTGTGTTATTTTATTTTTATCTCATAATATTTTATTTACTTATAGATATTGTATAGAAGTACCCATTTATATATTTATTATTTATCCTATATTATATATTAGATATTAAGTAAGTATGTTTATTTAACTAACTATATCGATTCTATTCATTTGCATTTTATTTTGTTTTAAATCATTATTATTTATTTATGAAGTGATTGATTACACCTGCCACAGTTTCTCAAATCATCCAGGGTTGACTGACAGAGATTGCCATAAGGCATTAATTCCACCCTTTATAACCCTTAGTATAAGGTGTATAAAAAAGATTAAATAAATAAATAAAAATAAATAAATGCCACTCCACATATACGTAAAGGAGAAAAACTTTAATGAATCCGTACATATGGCTCAAAGATACTTCTGGAGGCGGTATAGAGTTTTTTATAAAACTTAAGTGACAAACCAATTTTTAGTCCACCTGGTGATAAATGGCTATTGCAGTCCTTGGACAGCTGCAGCCTTCAAGCAAAAAATGGTGTCACAACTGAGGATTACGATAGAAAACCCTACAATTTCTAATGATACCTTTCTGACCGGAACACAGCAGTGCAAGCAGAGTTATTTGGCGGCAGGAATTAGTAAGAGGTGTACTAAGTACCCAATGCCCAGCCCTTACATGATAGGCCGCCTACTGCTTTTCTTTTCTACTTTAAAAAAACATCCCGAGTATTTGTTTTTTTTTAAAGTAGAAAAGAGAAGCGGAAAGAACACCGATTACTCACCCATTCTTAATCCGCATTCTTCAACTTTCAAATTGTGCAAACAACTGGCCATAAATAGGTTGAACAGCCACGGGGAAGCCACACAGCCCTATCTGACACCTTTATGGATACCAAACCGGTCCAAGTAGACCCCGTTGATCCTAACACAAGCAATAGAGTCCCTAGAGAAAATAGACTTGAATCTTCGTCGGCAACAACTAAATTGTTGCTGCAAATTAAATAATACCACCTGACTATCTGACCGGAACACAGCAGTGCAAGCAGAGTTATTTGGCGGCAGGAATTAGTAAGAGGTGTATTAACTACCCAATGCCCAGCCCGTACATGATAGGCCGCCTACTGCTTTTCTTTTCTACTTTAAAAAAACACAGTATTTGTTTTTTTAAAGTAGAAAAGAGAAGCGGAAAGAACACCGATTACTTCCAAGAATAATTAGCGAGGCTATTGAAATCGTGAACATCC
The DNA here is from genome assembly GCA_907164705.1 of Parnassius apollo. NCBI lineage: Eukaryota > Metazoa > Arthropoda > Insecta > Lepidoptera > Papilionidae > Parnassius > Parnassius apollo. The sequence goes on along the minus strand of CAJQZP010000031.1, from coordinate 3,273,095 downwards.
TGATGTCAATACAGAAAATGGCTGCAAATAAAATTAAATCCCAACCCAAACATTCAACTGCAAGACTTCAAGATATTCTTACTTACTGTAAGTTCATACTGCGTAGAACGGAATAAAAATTTATAAAATTAATCAGGAGGATCTGTTGTCTGAGAGGCTGTTGTTAACCGATATTGGGACATCGAACATCTCAGTCCCAGTCACACTTGATAGTCACAATTGGTAAGTGTTGGCAACGAGAGAATGTTCTTACACCGGTCGGGACAACCCATTCGTGCTACAACCATAATACAGCTGCAGCGTGGCTCTCACGTCCTATATATATATATATATATATATATATATATATATATATATATATATATATATATATATACCCAGAGGGGTAGGCTTTGACTTCATTATGACGACCAGACGCCAACTGTTCAGTGATGTCGCAGTGATCGCAAGGGTGAAAACCGGCAGTGATCACCGAATGGTTAGAGGCACACTGAACCTAAACGTTAAGTTGGAGAGGTCACGTCTAATGAAGTCAACGCTCCGTCCCCCTCGTGTTCTAATCCAGAATCCCGAAACCTTTCAGCTCGAGTTACGTAACGGCTTTCAGTATCTAGAAAATTGCAATGCAGTGGACGATATGAATGACAAGCTCGTGGAAACTGTCCATGCGGTCAGAGCTAAGTTCTGCAAGACCCGCCGCCGAAGAACACAAAAACTCTCTGATCACACTCTTAATCTCATGGCTGTTAGACGGGAGATGAGGCTGCAATCGTCAACAGATTTGACAGCATACAGGCAACTGAACAGACAGATCTCCAAATGCATGCGGCGAGACTTACGCAACTTTAATACTTCTCGTATTAAAGAAGCGATCGAGCGGAACCAGGGCTCCAAAGTCTTTGCCAGAGATCTGTCTGCCAGAAAAAGAGCCAACTGTCAAAGCTGAAGACTGAGTGTGGCAACATTGTTTCCGGGACACCTGAGATTTTGAGTGAGATTGAGAGGTTATATGGTCAGCTGTACACATGATCGTTGGAGCCACACGTAAGTGTGAGTAACGATCCAAGAGCAAGTCTTATCCGACACTATTCCGATGATATCCCGGACGTCAGTCTGAGCGAGATTAGAATAGCTCTCCACCACCTTAAAAACGGCAAGGCCCCGGGCGAGGATGGAATTACAGCGGAGCTTCTGAAAGCGGGTGGAAAACCGGTACTTGAAGTCCTTCGGAAGCTCTTCAATTCCGTCCTCCATGGTGGCACTACTCCGGAGGCGTGGAGCTGAAGCGCGGTGGTTTTGTTCTTTAAGAAAGGCGACAACGCTCTCTTGAAGAACTACAGACCGATTTCCCTTCTGAGCCGCGTCTACATGCTATTTTCGAGAGTCATTACGAATCGTCTCGCACGCAGACTCGACGACTTCCAGCCTCCCGAACAAGCCGGTTTCCGAAAAGGCTTCAGTACCATAGACCACATACATACCCTGCGGCAGATTTTACAGAAGACCGAAGAGTACAATCTACCACTTTGCCTAGCCTATGAGGACTATGAGAAAGCCTTTGATTCCGTCGAAATTTAGGCGGTGCTACAGTCCCTTCAGCGGTGCCAAGTTAACTGTCGGTATATCGAGGTTCTGAAGTGTTTGTACAGTAGGGCTACGATGGCTATCCGAGTACAGAACCAGAGTTCGAAACCTATCCAACTGCAGAGAGGTGTAAGACAGGGTGATGTTATATCCCCGAAACTCTTCACCGCTGCGTTGGAAGACGTTTTCAAGCTACTGGACTGGAAAGGATACGGTATTAACATCAATGGCGAGTACATCATTCACCTTCGATTTGCCGACGATATAGTCCTTATGGCAGAATCGCTGGAGGACCTTAGAACTATGCTCAATGACCTCAATGGTGTCTCCCAACGCATAGGTCTTAAAATGAACATGGACAAAACAAAGATCATGTTTAATGTCCATGTCACACCTATGCCGGTAGTTGTTGGGAGCACTATGCTTGAAGTTGTTGTCGAGTACGTTTACCTGGGACAAATAGTCCGACTAGGTAAGTCCAACTTCGACCGAGAGGTCAATCGACGGATTCAACTCGGCTGGGCAGCGTTCGGGAAATTACGAGACATCTTCTCGTCAGGTATACCTCAATCTCTGAAAACTAAAGTGTATAACCAGTGCGTGTTGCCAGTGATGACTTACGGATCTGAGACGTGGTCCTTCACTGCTAGCCGTATGAGGACGCTCAAGGTCGCTCAGCGAGCTATGGAGACGGCTATGCTCGGAGTTTCTCTGCGTGATAGGCTCAGAAATGAGGATATCCGCAGTAAAACCAGTGTGACCGACAAAGACCAACGGATTAGTAAGCTAAAGTGGCAATGAGCCGGCCATATAGCTCGAAAAACCGATAACCAATGGGGAAGAAAGGTTCTCGAGTGGCAGCCTCGTACCGGTAGGCGTAGTGTAGGGCGACCCCCACTCGATGGAGTGACGACCTGGTAAGACATGCAGGAAGTCGATGGATGCAGGTGGCTCAGGACCGTGCTTTGTGGCGTTACTTGGGGGAGGCCTATGTTCAGCAGTGGACTTGTGAAGGGCTGTAATAATGATGATGATGATGATGAGAGGGGTATAGGCAGAGACTATAGACTTCCATTTGACCATTTGCCCTAATTGAAGATTAACTGCAGCGAGAGATTTGCGTGTTTAACCATAGCTTTTCTTTCACGATACGCGAACAACCAAATCACATTAAATATATTTATTACATAACATAAACCCAGAGGGGTAGGCAGAGACTACAGACTTCCATTTGGCACGATCCTGACACACCTCTCTCGCCTCTTCTCTTACTTATACATGCTCGTCGGTTAAGGGTACTCTTAATTTGGCCCTTTTTCAATATATCGCCAATTTGGTCGATAAATTGTCGCCTAGGACGTCCCTTTCCAACTCTGCCATTCACTTCTGCAACATAAATTTTCTTTGTCATTCTTTCCTCATTCATTCTTTCCACATGACTAAACCACCGAAGCATTCCTTTCTTAATCCTGGTCACAACATTATCTTGCAAACCACACTCTTCTCTCACCCTGTCATTCAGATTCAGCCCTAACATACTCCTTAATGACCGCATTTTTACTGTGTTCATTCTACTCTCGTGCTTCCTTTTCCACACGCAATTTTCACTACTATACGTTAAAGTAGGGACCAACACAGCATTGTGAATTGCCATACGTGACTTTTTCGACACATTTTGACACTTCACAGTAGAGTGCAGGGCCCCATTTACTCTATTGCCTGCATTCACTCGTCGTTCTATATTATTATCACATCTCCCATCCCTGCTAAATACTCAATCCAAATATAAAAACTCATCTACTTGCTCGATCAACTCCCCTTCTATTCTTATTTCACATATCGTTTTACTTTCTTCTCTTTCAAAAACCATAACTTTCGTCTTACTTGCGTTCACTTTCATGCCCCTTGCTTTTAGTGATCTGTTTATTAATGTAACCATCATTTGCAACTCGGCCGCCGATGACGCAAGAATAACTTGATCATCGGCGTATAAAAGGCGTTTGACGGTTATCTCACCCATTCTTAATCCGCATTATTCAACTTTCAAATTGTGCAAACAACTGTCCATAAATAGGTTGAACAGCCACGGGGAAGCCACACAGCCCTCTCTGACACCTTTATGGATACCAAACCAGTCCAAGTAGACCCCATTGATCCTAACACAAGATGTCCCTATAAAGTGACTCCAATGCCTGTATCAAGCCAGCGTTCAACCCAAATGAATTCAGTGTTTGCCATAGCACATCCTTGTCCACTCTGTCATAGGCCTTTTCCAAGTCCATGAACATGAGCATAAAAAACCTTTTGGTTATTGGCTAAAAACTTTTCCGCGATCATGCGCATGGAAAAGACTTGATTTGTACATCCCATTCCATTTCTTAATCCCGCTTGCACATCCCAAATTTTTTCATCAGTTTCTTTCATGACCCTTTCAATCAGTACCTTAGCATACAGTTTTCCCACAGTCTTAGCATGATACTCTTACAGATTAGGCTGATACCACGGTGGTTTTTACGGTCCTGCTGTGACCCTTTTCCTTTATATACTGGGACTATCACGGCTTTGTACCAGTCTACCTGTACCCGCTTCCGTTCCCAGCATAAATTAAACAAGGTGTGCAGCAGGCCTGCTACCACTTCCTCTCCAGTCCTTAGCATTTCGAGTGAAACTTTATCATATCCGGCAGCCTTACCTGCTTTCATGCTTTTCATTGCTTTCATTACTTCATCTATACTTATCTCGCTACCTCTTTCTTCTTCTTTCGGAGTTTCTACTTCATTCAATTTATACGTTGTCTCCTCACTCATAAACACGCTTTCAAAATATTCCTTCCATCTCTTTAAACTCAAAACTTCATCATTTAGAATATTGCCATTGTCGTCTCTTAGCATTAATTATAGGTTGTTTTAAATGTCCCCTGGCGGTTCTTACGAGTTTCCAGAACATTTAAATATTTGTCTGGAAGTTATCCGTTATTCTTCTATCATTCTTATCAGTTCTTTCTTGCTTTTTTCCTTTTAACTACTTCTTTTACTCTCTTATTTAGATGTCTAAAAAGACTGCCTTTTTTCTTTCAATATCATCATTCGTACCGCTAGAATTACCAGACTTTGTTGCTAGTAAATCTAGTCATACTCTCTTCTTTGCTTCAACTTCCATACGTATCTTTTTTATATATATATATATATATATATATATATATATCTATATATATATAATATACTTTATTATATATAAAAGTCGATGTGTGTATATATGTATGTTCCCTATAGACTCCGAAATGGCGGAACTGATTTTGATAAAATTTTCAGGAATTCTTTAAATTGCGCCAGAGGGTAATAGCGATCTAGAAGTTTGGTAGCGATCGAATCAACAGAACTTTTTTGGATCAATGGCAGTGTATGAAAACGGAAGACAATTTACATCATATGAACTTGAAGAATATGTAAAACAATAGGCAATCTTACTTTGAACTTCTGCTCCCTACCATCTTGCAACTAATGGTCAGGCTGAAAAATGTGTACAAACTATCTCAAATAAAGTATAGAAAAAAATTATGGTAACATGACAAAATACTTTTGATTAAAGCTCAGCTGGGCTAGCATGAGCAGGAGACAATATATCCACGGGGAGAGGATAAAAATTTTATCCCTTGCTTAGTTTTATCTTTACATTTTGAGAAATTTAGAAAACACTTCATTACTGATGTTTACTCTCAGTCACAAAGTCATTATTTTTTATCTTTTCTCGTGGTTTTGACTGTTTAAAGTTTTTGTTTTTTGATAAACAAGTAAAATTAACGTTTTTTGTTCTTGAAATTGAATGACAATACATTATGTGTATGTAATGAGTGCCAAAAATAAGTACGTATATCACATTAAACGTTGTAAAGTAACTATTGTATTATGAAAGCGAAATATAAACTTAACAAATTTTCTCTACAAATTTTTCTGTTTACATATAATTAATTACTGTTCCTCTATATTTATCGCCAATTATTTATTGTTCTGCTTCAGAGTGACAAACGATTACATAGGTCACCTGATGGTAAGTTATTATGTGACCCAGAGATACCTAAAACTATATCAAAAACCTTACTCAAAGAACTGACAACCGATAAGAAAAAAAGTTATCGAGCAGCAGCCTCGTACCAGTAGACGATGTGTAGGGTGACCCCTCAATGTCAATGGATTCATGTGGCTCAGTGCCGTGCTTTGTCGCATTCCTTGGGAGAGTCGTATGATCAGCAGTGGACTTTTTATAGGGTAGGATGACAAACTATCACACAGTCCACCTGATGGTAAGTGGTTGCTGCGGCCCATAGACATCTACATCTATCCTCGATTACAAATCAAAATGGAGATGGCTTGACTAAATAGAATGTACTAAGATAGAATGTCTCGATTTCAGGAAAAAGGGTATCCGGTTCTCTACACTCACCATACGAAACACAGCAGTATTAAGCTACTATTTTACGCTGATATTCTGTGAGAGCGTGGTCCGTCTTCGGTCGAGCCGACCCATTCGTGCTACAACTACACTACTATATAACTGCAGCATGGCTCTACCACGTATATTTCGGACTTGTGAAGGGCTGTAATGATGACGATAATGATGATTATTTAGTAATTAAATATCTTCATTGCATAATAAGTGTATAATTAGTCTACTTAATGCCTTTAGGCATTCTCTGACGTCAACCACGTTATGAGCAGATACACTTAAGCAGATGCCATAACAACATAAAAATATTATGTATATCTTTATATATAAAAATTACGTATCACAGTGTTTGTCCGCGATGAACTACTACACTACTGAACTGATGACAATGAAATTTTGTACACTGTGTTCAGTTTGTCTAACATGAGAGATAGGATAATTTACATCCCGATAAATAACCTTTGAACTTGAGGATACACAAATAGTCGTCGAAAATGACAAAGCAACGTTTGCCAGCTACTGTAAATATAAAAACATTATTAATATACATACAATTACACCTATAAATATAAAATACTATTTATAAATTAACTAATATACTCTATACCTGATACATAACATCATTACTGTTATATATTAGCGACTAAAGACGACGAAACATTGGTATACTCATATTTAGTTTGTTTGTTTCGTGTGTGTAAGTTTCACTGCAGAACTTCATTAAGCACTACATGCTCCGAAAGTTTGGAATACATCACGAGTATGAATATTCAAGACAGTTTTCCAGCATATATTATTGAAAGACTATACTTGTATGCATATGAAACCTAACCATTTGCATTGTTTTCTGTATATATTATATTATTTGATGACAAATAATTCTTCATTCTTATTGTTTATCAGCCTATAAAAGTCTAGTACTGGAAATGGGTAGATAACATTGTAGGAAGGATTGACATTTATCGTCGTGCTCGGTAAACGGTACGTGGTGTACACCACACGGCCAATTGATTCCAAGTTGCAACGCTTCGCTGTCGTCAGTAAGCAGCATTGTCAGAATTATTCAACTTATTTCATCACATTGATATCGTTAAAGGCTTCCGATAGGTGCTAGTGTATCATCTCGCTTACACCAAATGTAAAATACCCAGACTGGCGAGGTGCAGCAACGTCATAGTTTCGAGACATCTGATACTGCGATTTTCAATCTACTTGCCAACCAGTAGACTCTATTACGGCAATTTCGTACTGGACTATTATAGAGCAATAAAAAGAATGAAGAAGAATATGTAGTGCTACAAAACAAGCCTTTTGGCTTTCAGTTGTTAATTTGGCTACGTTTCAGGTCGTTGATTAAGTCGCTTGCTTTACAAATGATAGAAATTATAGGCTTCAATAGCTAGGAGCCAAATTTACTCTCTCCGTTTAGCTTTGTATTGCCTTTGAATGTTGATAATGCTTAATTAAATTGCTATTCAGTTTGGATCAAATCATGGATGAAAAAATCAAACTAAGGATAAATTAAAATATAAAATAATAACTAAATTATTTAAAGAAATAACTTTCAGGACTACCGTACCGTACTAGCCGTGGATACAGATGGATTATTTCACATTTGTCGTTTCTTTTATTATTATTAATATATTAACATAAGTTATATATAAATGTTGCCTCTCTTCAAAAGTTAATTACCATGTCTAGCAAGAGATTCTTGTCAGTGTAACGGTCCCCCCCCCTCTATATAATAATAAATATTATATTAAATATAATTAATTCCCCTTTTCAATAAAATTATATATATGTGACCAGGATAAATAAAATACGTTTTGATCTTTCTAAATGATCTTTCTAAAAGTTTAATAATAGGCCGATTGTAACACTTTTAAAGTGATCGTCTTAGTTAGGATCCTTATTTACGTTGTGTTACGTTTTGGTGTCTTTTGAAAGAATGAATATTCACTATAATACTATAATTGAAAGCTGTTGGTAGTGCCTTATAAGCTAAGTGAACCCTGTTCACGAAGACAGGGCTCGAGAATGGTTAAAAACATAAAATGTCCCTATTACACTTGTATAAGGTTTACATTATAAATTTATTATTAATTATCCTTTCCCGCTCGGAAAAGGCTCAAAATATATTTATAAAAAATACTCGATACAAGGGCTTCGCTCTCCCACATTTATTTTAAAAAATGTAGGGGAGGCACACGGCCCCACACACTCCGTGCGCTGTGAGCGCCAACCATTTTGATGCACTCCCCCCGAAGGGAACCTTAATTCGGGAACTGGACTTCAGCAAACCAGTAAAAGAGTCTTGGCCCCTTGTTAGTGCGTAAGCACAAACATCGACCGAAGTCGCGCATGTCAATGCGTGTAAACGCCATACAGAATACGAACGAATCCAGCCACAGTGAATGTACGTCATACGGTTTAGACAAATAGGCACACTAGCCGTAAACCCTCCGTGACCGCCACCACCTACCGAACCGCCGCTCCTGCAGACGTGATGTAAGTGTATGGCATCACCACCGATTGCATGATCAGCACGCCTACTAGCCGCAGAGCGTGTCATGATTCTACCGCTCACCTCAAGGGAATGGGGTCCCACGTTGTGCGACTTTCGGCCGCAGCCTTGAGAGTCTCCTCAGATCCTCCCGCCAGCTACCACCCGCATGAGGTTGACATATATGCACCACCAACCAATACAACGGCAGATATAGCCAAAAGACAGTTATAAGATAAGAGTAATAGTTCGCCATCAGAAAGGGTTTCTGTCACTGACGTTGAGTAAATGCATTTTCGATCATGTTTACCTCACCCACCAACAAGTTGCCTTCAATCATTCAAAGGTGGGAAGGTTACAGTGATACATTATTATGTTTTATATAAAATATCGTGGAGGGCAGACAGTCTGCAGCCCCGTAATGAAGGAACCCGAATTGGCCAAAGCTACTTAGGTGTGAGTCAAACGCAGAGAGCGCCATTGAGAATAGCGTCCCACCAAACAACCATCGCAGGGCTTACACCATCCCAAGGGTCCCCCATACATCCCAGCAGACATCACCACCCGCATACCTCCATCGACCAGAACCACAAGAATGCGCCGAATCAGGCGCGGCACACCCGCAGATCCATCACAAGACGCAATACCGCAAGTAGCAGTAAGCATCAATGCAACTATCATACGGGCGGCGCCCCCCTCACAACATACCCACATGATCCCTATCGACTTTGGTAACAAAGATTGTATTGTTGTTTACTAAAAAATATCACCAACGTATCATAGTAGCACGCTACTAAGACGCCAATGAACAAAATTCCACGTATCATAGCGCTAATGCACTAAGACATGAAGTTGAGTATGCTTATTACACTTGTGAAGTGCTACCAAACACACTCATCCCAATCCGAAAGATAGACGACGCATCGCTATGCGTTACGACACCGCCCACAAATGGTATGGGTGTGCGATGTCCACGAGAAAGCCGTATTGCTACAACAAACCCGCTTACCACCGGCACTAATATGTTGTTAATTAAAAACTGCACCAACGTATCAGCACGCTACTAAGACACCAGTGGACAAAACTCCACGTATCATAGCGCTTATGCACTAAGACATGAAGTGCAGTATGCTGGTTACACTTAAAAGTGCTACCAAACACACTCATCCCAATCCAAAGAGAGACGACGCATCGCTATGCGCTACGATGCCGCCCTCAAACAGTATGGGTGTGCGATGTCCATGGGAAAGCCGTATTGCTACAACAAACCCGCTTACCACCAGCACTAAGATGATATGTCTAGGACACATTGGTTAGCGAGTCCAAGTTTACCTCGGACCAATTGCTCGTGAAGCAGCATATACGTCACCATAATATTCCTTTTCAAGTCCCTAATAAGGACTAGTCATTTTGCTACAGTACTAAGAGCAGTCGGTCACCCGACCACCCCATATAATGCTTATGCATCATAGAGACCTTCTATAGTAATGCTTTTGTATCATAGACCTTACTTTCATAAGTCATTCATATATAGGACTCGAACCCACGACCCTACTATTGTAATGCAAATTCATCATAGAGACCTTCTATAGTAATGCTTTTATATAATAGACCTTACTTTCATAAGTCATTCATAAGGACTCGAACCCAATACCCTACTATTGTAATTTAAATTCATCATAAAGACCTTCTATAGTATTGCTTTTGTATCATGGACCCATTGACTTTCATATTAATCATTAATATATAGGTCTTCAACCAACGACCCTACTATTGTAATGCAAATTCATCACGGAGACCTTCTATAGTATTGCTTTTGTATCATTGAGTTTATTATCTTAAGTCCCTAATATAGGACTAATCATTATGCTACAGTACTTCAAGCAGTCGGGCTCCCGACCACCCTATATATATTATGTACAACTGCAGGTATGTATCTCCGGCAGCTCCTCCATACAAGACATCTATCCATGAACACCTTTCATAACTTAGGAAAATTTTCTTTTTTTTTTTTTTTTTTTTTTTTTTTATAGAATAGGGTGACAAACGAGCACACAGTCCACCTGATGGTAAGTGGTTGCTGCGGCCCATAGACATCTACATCTATCCTCCATTAAAAATCAAAACGCAGATGCGTTGTCACCCGTGAGGACTGAGATGGAATGCCTCGTTTCCAGTAAAAAAGTTCCGCGTCAGTTGCAATTAAAAAAAGTAACTTTGTTTATAGTCTGTGGAAGGTACCTATTTGTCAATATTGCTCGTAGTCACAAACAAAAATCACATGACGCTTAAAAGTAGTCACTAGGGTGGGTACCCATTGCACGTTTGTTGCAGTTAAATAAAAAGGAAAGTTCAAAATTGTAACAACACTGTAACAACGTTACCTACCTATATTCAATATTATGCTTGTCTTACAAAGAAATAAATCACTATTTTCACAGACATTCAATTCAAAAGTCCAATCTTACTCTTAATCTTTTATACATGAACTCCTTCCATGACTTAGACAATTGTTAACAAACTTTCTAATTATCTTATAAATGCTATTTATCGTTTTTTTTCTAATATTTTCAACTTGCATTTCTATTATTTATCATATTTTAAATATTTTTTGCAGGTTTTTGAATAAATTTATTTATTCTGAAAGACAATATTTTACTTTTAATTTACTATGTGGTCTATGTCTGAAATGTATTTATATTAACTTTATGCTTATTAATGTAATTTTATTGCTCAATATATATATTTTAAGACTATTTTTGATGCCCCTTTATATTGAATTTAATTATTAATAATAATATTGGGCCGTCACATCAGCATTAGAATATATCAAATCTTAAGACATTTAAATGTGATTAATTAATTCATTACAGCCTATAAAAGCCCACTGCTGAACCTAATCCTCCCTCATATATTGCTTCATGAAGAATTTGCCATGGTTGAGACGCCGGACAGGCGGCTGGCAACCGCAGCTTTTTATTATCTGAGTTGTTGTCAGCAAGGTGCTGCTGACCATCTACTGTTCCATTTTCCCTCCGTCGCCTCTTACGACATCCTCGGGACGATATGGCATAGTGGATATTCTTACACCGCCACTACGCGGTCTAAATGTGATTTTTTCCACATAAATGTTTATAAACTGTAACTTTATGTGTATATCTACATATTATTTAAATGGTATGTATATTTATGTTATGTGAAGAGGAGGTAGAAGAAAATTAAACAGAAGATGGGCAGCAGCATTTTCTTGAAAACAACTAATAATATTTTAAAAACTGCAATTACCAACTCGCCTGCTAAGCATGTCGACTTTAGCAATCCCTGTATGAGGCAGACTTTGGGTGCAGCGAACTTTCATAGGCTGTAATGATGATGATCGTAATAGTTAGTTCCTTAGAAACGACTCTTAGGATTTGAATGTAATTTTATATTTAGATAATGTTTTACTTTTCAAGTTCAACTAAATAGGTGTCGTTCCGGAGAAAATTATATATGTTTACTCTGTGTGAAGCCAAGTTACCTAAGTATTTTATATTTTAGTTGGTGCATCTGTTAGTGATCGTTTAACTTTTGAACGTCTTGACCGATTGAGGTTATAATCAGACAATATATTAATTATGTCAAGACGATGGTTCTATAGACGATAGTTGTAAGCCGACTAGTACGTAGTTAAAACTACAGTGTATACACAGGGAAACTTATGGTAGTACCTTCAAGGAAGGCTAAATCAAGGTCTTCTGGGCTGTGTATTATATAAAATACAGTTTTAATTTTTAGTAATAGAGATGGAAGCAAAGTTTCCTCTAAAATTGTAATATCCATATCCATACTACACTATACTACACTTATATTATAAATGCGAAAAGGTGTTTGTTTGTTTGTTTGTTTGTCCTTCTTTCACGTTGCAACAGAGCGTCGGCATGGCATAATTTTTTGTATGGGGATAGTTCGGTGGCTATAGACTGACATAGGTTACTTTTTTCCGCGGAAAAACATATCATTCCCGTAGGAAAATCGAATATGTTGCAAAATTAAATTCAGCTAGGTGGCGCCACCGTGATTCTACAAGACGGACGACGGTACGATGGACGAAAACAGAAGGTCAGAATATCTGGATTATTATGTCTTTTTAGCAAAATTAAGATAAAAAATGTATGGATCTGTATTTTTCCAGGCAGGACCGGGAAGAGAGCGATAAAAAACATAAAATTCACCAGCTGATTATCTTCAAACGTTTTGGTGCATTGTAATTCACAGAATAGGCGATAACCTCGCAGAAGATATTAAGTAATCCGTTGATGCTCTGCCTACCCCACAAGGGTTACAGGCGTGATTATAAGTATGGATCAGAAATACTATCACCACCTCTCATGCTTTCACCCTTAACTATTTCTTAACTGTGGTAGAAACAGTTCTTAGAAAGCCCTATTAATAAGCCTTACGAGTAGTAATATTTATTGAACGGTAATGAATACAATTCTTATATGTGGTTATGAATGAATCGGTATTACAATAATAACAATTGTGCAAAATTATAAGAAAAATATTTTTGAGAGTTCTTATTAACTAACGTATACATAGTTTAAATTGATTCCGCTAGATGTTACTAGTTTTTAAAACGCGGTAACGAAATGTTTCCTGACATGTAATTAACTCCCGGCGTTGAGCCGCGCGTTAACTTGTAATACATACGGTACCTATACGCTTAAATTGTTTCTATTTCGCAGTTTATTCGACTACCTGCTTTCGATTTCGGTTGTTTGTTATTTGCTTTGTGATTTGGTTAAGGTTGAATGGATTTATATTGGCTTTCATTTTCGGATTTTTGTATTTTCTTGGATCGGTTTTGTTGATTTGGTTGGTATTCCTTTATACATATTTAAACTCTGGCTTTGATTTTGGCTTATGTTTATTTGGAAGCGTGAATTTGTTTTCGTTATTTTAGGTTGTTTAACAATATTTCAAAGCAATATTAATAATATAGATAGTGTATACGGTACGTATACACTTGCTTCTTTTTTCGTTGGTTATATTTATATTGACTACTGCTTTCGATTTCGGTTTCCTGCGATTTTTTTTGTGATTTGGTTTAAGTTGATTCGATTTTTTTTGGCTATCGTTTTCAGATTCGTGTTGTGTCTTGAATTGGTTTTGTTGTTTTGATTTTAAAAAGTATTTAAAAGGAATATTTATTCCTTTTAATATTTATTTAAAAAAAAATTAAAGGGATATTTAATTCCTTTTAGGTATTTTTACGTTTTTTATAAATAGGTTTTTTGTTACTTCGTAATGCCTCGCAAACGTAAGTCCAGCCTTTCAAGAGTATCTTCTCAAAGAAAAAATTAGCTCGATAGCCAGAATCTTTAGAAGATGCTGAACTGAGAAGGCAAGAACAAGCAGAGTGTCAGGCATCTTTTAGAGCATCTGAGACATCTTCTCTACGTCAGCAAAGGCGTTTTGAACAGACAGAGCGTCAGGCTGCTTTTAGAGCATCTGGAACACCTTCTCAACGTCAGCGAGAGCGTCTTGAACAGGCAGAGCCTCAAGCTAAGCTACTGGAACACCTGCTCAAAGTCAGCAAAGGCGTCTTGAACAGGCAGAGCGTCAATCTACTTTAAGAGCTACTGAAACACCTGCTCAAAGTCAGCAAAGGCTATTCAAACAAGCGGAACGTCAGGCCGCATTAAGAGCCGCGGAAACACCTGATGAAACTCGACACAGACTCATTGAGCAAGCTGAACGTCAATCTCCGTACTATAAGGGCATCTGAAACACCAAAACAGACACAGGCGCGAAGAGATGCAAATGCACAGCTCCAAGCTGAACGTCGACAAAATTTTCAAAGAAACAATTGGTAGGTTTTTAATGACGCAGCATTCTATTATGATCCGTTGATTGATTATAAAAATCGCAAGTTAGTTGATATCGGACTGATGGAAAGCAAGGCTGATGTCGATTTTGCAGCACTTTAAAATGGAAAGATGAGACCGCAGGCATGTGCTGCTCCAATGGCAAAGTGTCTCTTCCGTTACTTGGGGGACCAGAAGAACCTTTGAAAACTCTCTTTTATATGATGCAAATGAGTCACGGCGCTTTTTAAATAGGATCCGGAAATATAACTCATGCTTTCAAATGACGTCCTTCGGAGTTGACCGGGAAATAATAATGCTGGGATTTTCGCCCACATTTACGTTGCAAGGGCAAATTTATCGTAGAATAGGTTCACTTTTTCCAGCTGAAAACGAACAGTATAAACTTTTACAAGTATATTTTATGGGTGACAAAGAAATTGAGGTAGACCGTCGCTGCCAATATATCCAGGGAGTTGAGAGAGACAGTGTTCAAAATTCAAAGATTCTTGCATTAACGTAACATTTTAGTCAAAACATTTAAAACTGCTTTAGAAAACCTACCTGAAAAGGATTATAAAGTCGTCATTCACGCAGATTGGACCCCTCGAGGAGAGCATGAAAGGCGCTACAATGAACCTTTGATAAACGTAATAGCAGCCGTAATTAGTGGTGGTCAATTTTCTTTACGAGACATTGGGTGCGTTTGGCAGAAAAAAGCGCTAGCAAGCGCTTACAAGCGCTGAAATAGTTTTCGGCCAGGACACGATACTACTTCAGTAGCGCTGACACAATCCGCCATTTTGCTTATTTAATTTGTTTGTTTTGAAATAGAGTTTTTAAGTTGTTTTGTGCAATATTAGTTTTAAGTAATATAATAACGTGAATAAACATATACATGTTATTAAAAATTCATGATTGGTAAGTTTTTAATATGAATACTTTACAAACATATATTTAAATTAGGTTAGGTTCCCCCGGTTAAAACTAACATCGTGTCCTGGAGGAAAATAGCTACTTACGATTTGACAGCGCTTACCGCTTACGATCGCCATTTTGCTTACAAGCGCTTGCTAGCGCTTTTTTCTGCCAAACGCACCCATTGTCTTGCGAGCACGTGACGATAGGTTGCAACGGGTAGCCGATAAACACAAGTTTTACTCTGCAATACCCATTGATTTATTGCAAAGGACAAGAGGGTTATCATTTTCACATTCCACTCATTAAGCCGGTCACAAAGGAGCCTAATCCGAACAAAAAAATATCATGTATGGATTTTTATGCGTATCATATGATGTTGCGAGAAAATGATTTTAACCTCTTAGCTCGGTGTAGATAATTATTTCATCAATTTTTGGTAGACAGGCATGTTAAGGTAGAAAGTAAACGTCTCCGTTATATATATCTTTAAATCAAAAAAATCTGCGTGTTGAGAATTATATACATTTACAAGATACAGTTTTTAACGACGCCAATGTAAACCTCAGAGATTTAGGTAAAATGGTAATTCTGCCCTCATCATTCTTTAACAGTCCCCGCTACCTACATGAGTACACACAAGACGCATTCGCCTATGTACGAACTTACGGAAGACCTGATCTTTTTGTTACTTTTAATTGAAATCTCACATGGAAAGAAATAACCGAGGAGCTAATGCTGGGCCAAAAAAGTACTGACAGACATGATATTGTTGCAAGAGTATTTAGATTAAAAGTACAAAAATTAATGTATGTAATTAACAAAATTGAAAATTTTCGGAGAGATGCGGTGCTTCATGTATTCAATTGAATGGCAAAAAAGAGGATTACCGCATGCCCACATTCTAATATGGCTTAAAGAGAAATTGCGGATCAGCCAAATAGACGACATAATAAGCGCCGAGATTCCGGATCCTGAGCAAGATAAAGAATTGTATGATACCATCGTCCGAAATATGATTCACGGTCTATGTGGAGGATGAAATTCAATATCGCCATGTATAAGCAGACACACGCGAACATGACATACAATGAACACATTTATAATGAAGCACTTAGAAAAATTGAAGATAAAGTAATGGCAATGGTAGGCAAAAAATTAAGCGACTTTGGAATGATAAGCCCTCAGCGAATAACCGAAAATGAACTAAGTGATGAAATTATACGTGAAACAAACATTTTAATTTCATTTGTACCCCGTTTGTTTCCCGAACTAAAACGAGTTTTTGACAAAGTATTATGACAAATTGAATCTGGAAATGGTGCACTTTTCTTTTTAGATCCCCTTGGAGGAACTGGGAAGACATTTTTGTTAAATTTATTATTAGCGCAAGTACGGAAAGATAAAAAGATTGCTTTGGCCGTAGCTTCCTCCGGTATAGCCGCCACGCTGCTAAGCGGGGGCCGCACTGCATATTCTGTTATAAAACTCCCTCTAAATCTAGCCCAGGAAGAATCGACGATCTGCAACTTTAGCAAAAATAGTGCACGAGGTATAATGCTACGACAATGCAATCTTTCAGTGTGGGACGAAAGTACAATGTCGCATAAAAAAGCTGTAGAAGCACTAAATCGAACGCTCCAGGATTTGCACAGCAATACCGATGTAATGGGAGGAATGGTGGTTTTACTGGCTGGTGACTTTCGCCAAACTTTACCTGTCATTCAAAAGGGCACACCTGCAGAAGAAATTAAAGCATGCCTCAAGTCGTCTATTTTATGGAACAAGGTGACAAAATTAAGTTTAACTACGAATATAAAAGTGCATTTGTATAATGATATCAATGCTGGAAACTATGCTGATACACTATTAAATATTGGCGATAGGCGGTTGGAAACGGTTGCTGAGGGCTGCATTAAATTGACGAGCGATTTTTGTAACTTAGTACAGAGTCATTCCGAATTAATTGCGAGCGGTTATTCAGATTTAACGAACAACATGCATGAAGACAAATTTTTATGTGAAAGGGCGATTCTTGCACCAAAAATGAGAGCGTTAACAAAATAAATTCAGATATATTAAGCGAAGTAGCAGGAGAAATAACAGAGTATTTTTCAGTAGACACAGTTATGGACACAGAACAGAGCACTTCATATCCCGCAGAGTTTCTGAATTCTCTAGAGTTGTCAGGTGTGCCCTCACATAAGCTTCAATTAAAATTAGGCGTCCCAGTCATGCTAATGGGAAATTTAGATGCTCCTCGTTTATGTAACGGGACAAGGCTGCTTGTGACACATCTTGGACGGAACATAATCGGTGCTACAATTTTGACAGGCGTAGGAAAAGGTGAAAATGTAAAAATACCACGGATCTCTATAATTCCCACAGATATTCCTTTTCAATTCAAAAGGTTGCAGTTCCCTATTAAGCTCAGTTTTGCAATGACAATTAATAAAGCGCAAGGGCAAACGTTACAGACAGCGGGGGTCAACTTAGAAAAACCGTGCTTCTCTCATGGTCAGCTGTATGTAGCATGTTCGCGTGTGTCTAATGCCCAGAATCTCCACATTCTTTCTCCGAATGGAAAAACATATAACATTGTGTACAGTAGCGTCTTAAAATAGTGTTCAGTTAGTTTTTTTTTTCCAAATTCCCACAATCAATTAATCAGATTTCCCGCAGATCTTCCACTTCAATTCAAAATTTCCTATTTAGCTCAGTTTCTTTTCAATTCCAAATGCTGCACCTCTGACGGACCTATTAAGCTCAGTTTCCTTTCAACTCAAAAGACTGCATCTCTGATGGATCTTTTATTTGGCTCAGTTTCCTTTCAATTCAGAAAACTGCATCTCTGACGAATCAATTTAGCTCAGTTTCTTTTCAAAAATCTGCATCCCTGATGGATAATTATGTATATATATATTGTTTCTATATAATATATATATATATATATTTACATATGGAATAAACAGGCTATTTTCATGCTTTTCTATACGCTGCGTTTCAAAACATTTAAATAGGCTGACGTTTCAATTTTGCTCAGTTTCCTTTTAATGGCTGCATCTCTGACAAATCTATAAAACTCAGTTTTCTTTCAATTCAAAAAGCAATGGATAGTTCGTTTCCCAGTGACCATACGGGCGAAGCCGCGGGTAACAGCTTGTTACAAAATATTCATAAAATGTTTTATGCATGCTCGTCCGATACTTACGCAAAGGGAAGCTATATCAGACGGTAGGGGAATAATGTTCTTTGATATGATGTTACGTCAAGGGTTCTATTTTTGTAAACGTATATGATACTTACGAGACCAAGAAATTTTAATAAACAACACACTTAATTTTCTTATATTAAATCAAACTTATTTTTGTTCCTAAACCTAATTTTTACGGAACACAAAAGACGTTTCAGGTATTTCCCAAAGTCGTTTCAAAGACAGAAAATCTTTCAGGATTGTACCATAGTCGTTTCAAAAGATAGCAATAGGATGAAATGGTTTATTTAATTCCGCTTATATACAGTCATTCTATCACAGAATTTTTTCTAAAGCTCATAATTAATAAAATAAGTCATTCAGTGTGCTTGGAATTTGAAATAGAAATACACCAGCGAAACAAATTAACTTGGTTCTCTTTATTATAAAACTTTTAATTTGCTTATGTTCAATGTTTTACGTATATGTCATAAACATAAACCTTAGATCAAGAAAGAAAGATAAATTGAGCGCTGCGAATTTCAGGAGGTTTGGAGGACATTTTTATCACATATTAAGAGGAAAACTGTGCACATTTTCAGTTCTACACTTGCTATAGTATTTCAGTACAGTATATACCATGTAGTGATACACTACACCATATCGTCCCGTGGGTGTCGTATTAGGCGAAAAAGGAGACAACTGCAGTTGTATCTTCCCGAAAACAATTATGGAGCGTATTATGGAGTGTATATTGAACTCTCGTTTAATGGCATACCTAGAACAAAATGACCCCCTTAGTGACCTGCAATACGGGTTTCGCCGAAATTGATCAGCACACACGTATAGGGCGAGGCACTAGAGAACAGTGGGAAGCACTTGCTGTTTCCCTTGATATCTCAAATGCCTTTAATAGAGTTTGGCACGCCAGCCTTTTGGGTACGCTTCCTGCGGCTTATCACTTACCACCAGGTGGTCAAGCACTGGCTTATAAAAAGTAAAAAAAAATCTAAATTCCAACGCGCCTACCTAGCAATTATGGCAAAATCCCCATAAGATGCGATCTACTGGAAAGCCCATGTTCAGCGATGGACTTTTAAAGTGTGTAGTGGATGGGTGGATTTCAGTACTGCAACTAAACTCGCATACGCAGAGGCACTCTCTATTCTTTCTCTGTCCCTATGCAGAATGGAGCACAGATGCTACAATACAAAAAATTCAAAAACATATAATATTTTTTTTCTAGCATAAAGTGTCAAACATTTCATTTCTGGAAGTTCAAACTCAGATTAAATTACTACTAGGCTACGCGGTTGGGTACTGTGACCACAAAGCCATTCGATTTCTAAGTGATTCATCAATTAATAAATTTATTGTCAAATGTGGTATATTTTAAAAGCGACCCTAAAACAGTAAAACAATATAAAACCATGAGTTTTTTCTTCTTCTTCCTTAACAGCTTTTAATAGTACGCTTATGGATAGGGGGAAACCCCTTCAAGGAAGAATATTTGGTCGTAACTGTCTGGCATTAAATCAATAGATCGAGTTTTTAAATTATCATCTGATGGATGGTGTTATTGTCAAAAGTATCTTTTAGACCAATCCTGGTTGCGAAACTTACTAGAATGTGCCATATTCCCAGACACAATTTGTAAAAAAAAAACACTTTAAATATTGTGCTTTATTGTTTATTCGTGTATTATATTTAGATGTTATCAAGTCTTATATAAGGTTCTAAATTGAAAATATAAATCACAGCGCTCTGAAATAGTCTGCATGCACTCAATCGACAACATAATCAATTGCAACTGCTGTTTAAAGTACTGATAAATTGGAACGCTTTATCAAATGGTTATCGAAAACCATTTGTTACTCTTTATCACATAACTTTATCAATAGATACAAAATTTTATTGTATGTTAAGTATTTTTTTCTTCTTTTCTCTTCACTGCCAATCGCTATAGCATGCCTTAAGCGCAAAGCGCGTAGGTGTGTCCTACTAGCGCCTAAAAATCAAAAAACCAGCGTTTTGTCGCACAAAATCGTATCTAATAATCATATTGGACATATAAATTATATAAAAAGCACATTCTCAGAAATGATTGTTGGCTTATTTTTTTTAAATCGTTTAAGTGCTATTTGTACATTAAAAAAGTGGTTTTGGTGGCTTATGGTGTAGATTTGTCAAGACTGCATGGTGGCGTAAACACGATAACTTTTGAAAATATCAATTGTTTAACTCAATCTATTTTTTAATCTCTACATCTATCATGTGGGAAATAATAGAATCTAAATGGTTATGGAAACACTGACAGGGTTCATTATTGTTATTATTTTTTATTATGTACAAAAAACCAGTATACATTAAAAAAATAATCGTCGCAACACTACACTGTTCAATGCGAAATAGAAAGACGAAACGAAAATAACTGGCTTGCTTTCTATGAGAGAGAGAGAGAGAAAGTGAGAGAGAGAGAGAGAGAGAAAGATAGAGAGAGACAAACAAACACGCTCACGCCGCACGGCTTACAACTATAGCAAAAATTGTCGTTGCAACTTTTGGTCTTAATTTTTTCCGTCTAGCCCCCTTTCGCAATGCGTGATAACGCGAACTTCGTTCCAAAAATTTATTAACGAGTCGGGTAAAAAAGACTAGTTTTTACAATAGTGCCCAGTAATTGATGATCTCTTTATTCTAAATATTCTTTATAATTAAAATATCTGCTTATTCATACTATAAGGATGACAAACGAGCACACAGTCCACCTGATGGTAAGTAGTTGCTGTGACCCATAGACATCTACATCTCTACACGACTAAGAATCAAAATGGAGATGCGTTGTGACCCGTGAGGACTAAGATGGAAGGCCTCGTTTAGAAGGAAGAAGGGTCTGCAGTTTTATATATTCACCGTAAAAAATACAGCAACATTAAGCTGCTATTTTACGCTGGTATTCTATAAGGGCGTGGTCCTACCCCAGTCGAGCCGACTCATTTGTGCTACAACTATTCTACTAATATAGCTGCAGCATGACTCTAACACGTATATTTTTATTGATTATCAAAATAGGATCTACTTCTCACCTCTCATAACAATTTGGTTCAATAATCCTTCCATTGTATGCTGATTCAGTAATATGACACACACTTGGCCGTGGACTTCTTGCTACACGTCACACAGTTAACGAGACAGCTATTTATTAAGCTTCTTTATTTTATCGATAATGATTTTTTATTGTTAGGAACCTTACACCCAAAACCGACGCTAGTTCAGTCGTTGTTTGAGATGAACTGCTTCAGATTTTTTTACCATCAACCTCCTCTAAGTTTATTTGTGAGTTGACAATTTGCCGAACGAAAACGATTGAAGCTAACGCTTCGATTGTTCGTTAGTTATAGTACAGAGTCCGTATTCATCCTTGATATTTCGTGAATTGTTTCCATGTAGGCACTCGTATTAAATATAACACGAATTTTCATGAATTCCATGGTTATAAATATAGCGATATTACAGAAAAAAAATGAATTCCAAACATTCAAATGAATATCTGAGTTTGTAAAGGAAATAAATAATATAATAACGCCTGTCACCCAGAGGAGTAGGCAAAGAGTGCGGTTTTCCATTTGGCACGACCCTGACGTATCTTTCTTGCATATATACATATGTATGCTTGTGGGTTAAGGGTACTCTTAATTTGACCCTTCTTTAATATATCGTCAATTTGGTTGACAATAGTAGAGTGGGCATGGGACTACCGTCTAGAGCGTCCCATGCCCACTCTACTATTCTCTTCAGCCACATAAATTTTCCTTATTAATCTTTTCTTATTTATCCTTTTTAGATGACCAAACCAACGTAGCATCCCTTTACTAATCCTTAAATAATGAGAAAAGTTTCGTTTGTAAGGAAATGTTATGACCAAAAAACATCTTATTGCAGACCACACTCTTCTCACCAGACTCACCACTAACATAAATGCCGTAAAATTCTAAGCAAAACCTTTATCATCAAGGGTCCACTGTATTGTCCCAACGCGTTTTGTTGGACTTCAAATGCAGATTTCAAGATATTTGCAGACAGTCAGGGGTGTATATGAGGACATAGCTTGCAAATACCTATTATTTCGATATTGGCGTGGATCGCTCTCACATCGCTTGCGCACTTTGAAATTTATGACAAGCGTTTAGCTGAACAACCACGTTTCAACTATATGTATACAGGCTGTCCCAGAAGTTGAAATCAAGCCGGAATTGGGAGATAAGTCAAATCATAATAAGGAACAGAAAAATATAAAGAAAATCTTTGGTATGTATTTCAAAACTACAGACATTTATAAAAAAGATAAGGAAAATCTACATCCTGTGACAACATTTTAAATCTTTTTATTCTATTATCTTTTAAATCCTGTTGCTACATATTTTAACTTCTTTGATTTTATTTTTATTGTGTAATTCTGAAAAATGCTTCTGAAAACTGTAGTTTAAAATTTACATCAACTGCTCCAGTCCAGAAGGATATGATTTTTTTTTCAACCAAGTAATCAAAATTGATATTTAGTCCGGTTTTTAATGACCGTACCGAAAAAAAAATGTAGGTACTACATGAGTTTGGGAAGTAACTTTAAAAGTTGTGACATTTAATAAGGATTCCAAAATAGTATAACACTTGCAAATATGTTGGTTAAATTATGGAAATTGTTTTTTTTTAAGAAACCCAGTTGTAAGTTAATTTACCTCACCAATATAAAATGATTTTTGTGTACTCCAAGGTCCCCAAGACTATTTTCAAGCCTTTTACGTAAGATTCTAGTTTGAATGAAAAGGGAATCAGTTAACAACAAAGATCCTAGTTTGAGTGAAAAGCGAAGTGTGGTCGAGACAGTAATTCATCTTTCAGGTAGATTTTGTGAATTAGGACCGTGCTTGAGGTAATTTATGGGAATGGTCTATGTTTAGATTTGGCCTTCTAATGGGCTATAATAATGACGATATTGATACCAATAATGATGATGATATGTTATGAACCTCTTAAACTCTAATAAACATAATAAGAGTAATTAAATCCAGACCAAATTTTGTTCACGACGGCCAGTGCCATCAGTGTAGGACAGGATTATAGTGTCCAATGGGATAGCAATTTGCTACGATTGAGGAAAGATCAGATGGACCAACAGTGGTAAGTCTAACAGCTCTACGTGCTTTCCAAGGCGCTAAGGTGAAACATCGCCACCCTTCATGACTCCGAGCTGCTACTGAGAATTCCCTGATAGAAAATCCACAACTGATTTTAGCTAGACCCAAGATTAAAACCTGAGACCACATGATCAACATTCGAACTTAAAATTAGACCTACGAGGCAGGTACTAAATGCTAGGAGTTTACAAGTAATATTTCACAAGAAACTTACTACATTAAGTTAAGTCATAAATAGGGCACACTATAAGCTTTGCGCTCCTGTCCGCTCATAAATGTTTAAATTTCAAGAATTATATTTTTTAATTCACTTATATACTAATTAAAATCGCCTGTCAATTGTTCTTTATCTTAAGGTGGTGTTCGTCATCAGTAGCAAAAAAAGGAATTCCTATCCACGATGAATTCGGGATGACCGACCCCTAATTGCGTTTAGTAAAAAAAAAGGTGGCGGGTTACCTATAGTTGAAGTATGTGATTTTGAAATGCTGTTTATACCATAGTAATAGGCGATGAAACATATATAGTTACATTTCAAAAAAGAAAACGAAGGTCTTCTATTTGAACGTTTAAGAGAGACAGAAAACTACTAAAATTGAGGCAGGCATGAAGCGTGGTCGAAAAATTATTGCTCTTCTTCCTCACAGACGAATTCTGTCTGGAAGATTATACTTGATGAGTAAAAAAAGTCAATGCTAAATAATACACGAGAATTTGTTTCTTCACTTCACTGTCTTTAAAAAGTCAGGAAATTTTGACCAAAAATTCGCATTCTAATGCACCGTCACAACGCTTCGGCGCACACTCCAGACACACAATCCAGACTTCGCGCCATACGATTTCATTATTTTCTCAAAAAATTAATTATTTGATAAGAGGTTTGACAGTAACGGAGCCAGAAGAGACAGTGATAGCTTTTAACCAGCATGTGTAAAACATGCCCTCAGATCAATGTCCCTATGTTTTCAAAAATGGTTTAAATTACTGAAAAAGTAACTTAGGTGTAACGGAGAATACTTTCAAAAGCATTAAATATATTGGTTTAAATAAAAATTGTTTTATTTATGAGTTACGCAAAACTTACATTTACGTACTTCACGTATTGTCTTGAGAGTTAAATACTTATCCAAGTAATCTAAGTTTTGAGAATCATCAAGGGAGTAGAAAATCACTACATGACATTTATTGTTACAAAGATGAATAATAATATATAAATCAATTCCCTAATAACTATTATATATAATGATTTCTTATATTTACGCGAACACTATACATTGATTAAAACTACTTTTATGGATTTATCAATGGCAACGTAAGAACGAAACGACCACAGACACGAATAGTAAACAAGGCGTGGTCTATAACCTGTCAAAACAAACTCTGGACGACGCCACATTAAAAGTTTTAGGAAGAGGTTTTAATTACGCAATTACACCGCGAAGAATCCCGTATGAAGACATTATCTGTAGTGTTGAGGATTGTCTGTATAAAAATAATATTGGTAATGAAGATTTAGAGGCCATACGCCAAGACATTTCGTCTATGTTACGTCGAAGTACAGCGCCGGAATTAAATCTTCCCAAAAATGAATTTAACGCGTTAAAAACCTTACGCAACAGGCCAGAGCTTACGATTCTCCGCGCAGATAAAGGAAATGCTACGGTTGTAATGGATACGTCGGATTACAATTTTAAAATACAACAACTTTTGTCGGATGAAAGTACATACGATAAGGTCAAAACAGACCCTACTATATCTATAACTAGCGATCTAATTAATAAATACTCCGAGAAATTGAATCTAGACGTCAATTCGATGATACCTTCGTGTGCAAAACCTCCCAAGTTGTATGGGTTACCAAAAATACACAAACCTAACGCTCCATTACGTCCAATAGTGAGTCAAATCGATTCGCCAACTTACAGATTGGCTCAACACTTAGCCAAAAGTGCACATACTAAGGATTCATACCATTTTGTCAGTGAGATAAAAGACCTACGTCTTGCTGACAATGAAACCATGGTCAGTTTTGATGTTCAGTCTCTATTTAAATGCCTACCTGTTGAAGACTGCATCTCAATTATAACTAGGAAACTAGATGAAAATAACATGCCACAGAAATATGCAGTACTACTAAGACATTGCCTTACATCTGGCTATCTATTGTTGAAGGAAGAGTTTTACAAACAAGTAGATGGTGTTGCGATGGGCTCACCTGTATCTCCCATTGTCGCTGATATATTCATGGAAGACTTTGAGGAGAAAGCCCTCCTTACTGCACCTGTTACCCCAAGGTTCTACAAGCGGTACGTAGACTATACTTTCACAATTTTACCATCAGACAAAGTAACTGCATTTTTAGAACATCTTAATTCCATAAACCCTAAAATTTAATTTACTAGAGTTAGAGGCAAATAATTCCTTAGCTTTCTTAGATGTGTTAGTCATTCGAAATCCTAACAACACCATAGGTCATACTGTGTATAGAAAAAAGACCCATACAAACCGATACTTAAATGGTGAATGTCACCATCATCCTTCACAGTTAGCTACCGTGGGCAAATCTTTGTTTCAGAGAGCACGAGGGATCTGTGACAGCAAACACCTGGCCGCCGAGCTTCAGCACCTCAAGCAGGTTCTACACGACAACAAGCTTCGGGTCCCGCGCCTCCGTCACAGTGACCGAGTGAAGCCAGCCACAGTCGAGCGTATGCCTGATATACTACCATATGTCAGAGGTATTACAGACAAGATTGGCTACATCTTGAAGCGAGCTTCTCTTAGAACATTCTACAAGCCGCCGAAGAAGATTAGTCAGTTCTTACCATCTGTCAAGTGTCATATTCCTCTACAAGATGCAGGAGTGTACAAGCTTGATTGTGATTGTGGTCTCTCATATATAGGGCAAACAAAGAGATCAATTAGAACCCGCGTAAAAGAACACATAGCTGACGTGAAGCATCAACGTTCCGGGAAGTCTGCAGTTTGCGGTCATATTCTAGATGGCTCCAACCTTTACATCAGATTTGATAGACCACAAATCTTCGCGAAAGAACATCGAATCCTACCAAGGATGATACGTGAGGCTATTGAAATTAAAAAACATCCTAATTTCAATAGAGAAGGAGGCTGGGTACTACCACCTGCTTGGGATCCTATAATTAATAAAATTAAAACTAAACCCAAGCATATCACTGCAAGACTTCAAAATACAGTTAGTTCATTCTGCGTAGATCGGAACAAAGATAATAATTAAAAAGCTGAAGGTACTCCGGGTTAACTTTGACATCGGGACGTCAGTAACCTCAGTCCCCCGTGACCATGCAACGTCGTGGAAAGACCCAACGTCGGGTATTAAAATTGATATAAATAAAACGCGATAAAATCCGTAAAAGTAGTTTTAATCAACTATTATATAAGTGTAAAGTGAAAATGTTATTTAAACATATATTCTATAAATTGTTTATAACATTTATTTCACTCCTGTATGATTTAATAGACTCCAAATAAGTAGGCTAAATTACACATTTAAAGGGAAATCGCTATCATTGATCAATACTGAGAACTGTTTCTGATTAGCTCAATAAAATGTAATTATATTTGAATTAAAAACATATTGTTTTAAGGTACTTTAGTATGTGTGTAAGCATATCACATTACACTTTATCGAATCAATAACCTTTTTAAGTTGAATAAAACTAATTTTGCGGATGTATATCTTTAAAGACGTGTTATTTATTAATTAATTGATTTTCATTGTTTTCATACGAGTAGATAATCCGTAAACTAGTGAAGGAAATTGTCTACTTTCTTATAAAGTAATAATATAACGTAAATTATTAACATAATTACTGCATAAGATAGCTCAACATACACTGAAATTAGTGGCACGTGGTGGAAGAATAACCCTAAAGTCGCGATGTTTAAATATCCAATACCGCATATCGTCCCGTATGTGTCGTAAGAGGTGAAAGAATTTCCCTCTTTCGCTTTCTTTTCAAGCCGAGTGATGGACAGCAGTGGTTTCCTAATAAGAACTAAAAATAAAAACTGCGGTTGGCAACCCGCTTTCCAAGCGTAGCAACTATGGCAAATATCTCCCCTATAAGGAAATCTCAAGTAGTTAGATTTAATTGCATCTCATTTTGCTATTATTTTTAATAATTATATCGAATCTGGTGTGTTTCCTGATTTAATGAAACATAGTAATATAATATCTTTATTTAAATCTGGTAGTACATTGGACCTCACTAATTTTAGATCTATTTCTGTACTACCAATTCTAAACATTATTTTTGAAAAATAATTTTTGATTAATTATTAATTTTTTTTAATTCAAATAAATTATTTCATAAAATTCAATTTAGTTTAACACGAACACTATCATGGCTAACTATATGCTTTATATAAGCCACAACCTGGCCCTAAATGCGATGATGCCAGTAACACCCCACTCTAACTCCACCATTAACGCTAACGCCAGATTATTATTTAAATAGTAATAAAGTAAGAAAAAGATTTTTCTGTTCTTTTTTTTTGTAAAAAAATTCAGAATTACATATTATCTTGAACAAAAAGTATCCTAAATAAACATTATTTTCTCATGAAATTATATAAATTATCGCTGTTTTTAATAATGACGTCATCGAGTGTGATTAAGAGTTAGCTATATTTTTCAAGCATAATTAGTAATAATAAACTACATTATTATATTATATATATTAACATTTTACTGAGATTTACGTGGTAGAGACATGCTGCAGCTATATCAGTTGTAATGTAGCACGGATGGGTCGACGCGACCGGGGAAGACCCACGCTCTCACAGAGTACCAGCGTAAAATAGCAGCTCAACGTTGCTGTGTTTGGTAAGGTGAGCGTAGAAAACCGGAGACCCATTTTACTGGAAACTGCATTTTTATTTCGTAATCGAGGATGTAGGATATAGATAGATGTCTATGGGCCACAGCAACGACTTTTTCATTAGGTGAACTCTGTGTTTGTTTAACACGCTTTATTACCTAACTACCTTATACTATAAAAAAGATGACATGTTTACTGTTTACGATTACTTACGTTAAATAAGCACAAAAATTGTATAACGCGTATTTTGTTAAAAAATTGTTTTTTTTTTTACTCATAGGCTATGGCATCAAATGAACTATGGCATCAAATTCATTTGATCCCATAGCCTATGATTAGGAGGAAAATAGATTTAAAATATTTGTTAAAAAAAATTCTACCGTAGCGTCTGTCTGTAGCATAAGTAACATTGTGTTAATTGACGGCGTGACCTCACACAAAGTGGTTGTGTTAATTTATAACAAAACTTCACACCCAAATAATTATACGCAGACCATACAAACACTTGTTCCTGTCCCGCAGATTCGTATCTTCAGGCCCGTAGCATCGGACTTGCCATAATATGCTTATTCGCTATGCCGCCGCGCCGTCAACATAATTATTGTACTTGGTGGTAATTTAATTCAATCTAGCTCGTTTAAAAAAATCATAACATAATTATGTTATAAAATTAAAGTAATCACTCATGACTTTTATATACTTTTATCTTCATATTAAAAATTCTACCGATAACAGTAAATTATAAAAACTTTTTGGAGTTCATGCTATTTTCATCAAAATAAAGGACACCAAAGCCACATCAATAAAATAGACAGGGTGTAACTTTATTACGCCCATCGTAGTGATAATTTACTCTTGTGAATTCTCTTTCATTAGGTATTCAAAATTATGCACTATACAGTAATGAAATATTCTGTAGAAGTACAGTGTCCCTTTGAGGGTTGCTTAGATGGAAAATATTTGCGACGTTGGAAATTTATAAAGTAAATTTAAACGTAGATACGAGGCTAAGGGGCTAAGCTCTCAACGTAAATTTCACCCTACCTACTTACTAAATAACACGAGTTCGATCCCCAAGAAAAGAATAGAATAGAATACTTTTTCAATATAGAGATCATCAATTCCTCACAAAATTGTTTTAGCATCTCCTTCTTGCTATTTCACTTCTTCTGAGTTTTTATTTGTGGAACTCGATGTCAAGGGTATCAAGATGCTTCTAGGGGTAGTGTATTTCCCCCTTCGAGAGACGACTTTGTCTGAGTACACACACTGTATAGTCATCAGTGACTTCAATACTGATCAGTTGAAAAACTGGCCTCGTTACAAAAAGCTTCTTTCAATTATTGAGTCGGTTAATCTTTCTATCTTCCGTTTTAAGGCTACTCATCACAATAATGGAATCGATGATTCATTGATTGATCTAATCCTTGCTGTTTCTGCTGAACGTGTAATGATGCACGGACAGTTACCCGATTTGGGTATCTCACGCCACGACCAATAAGACGACCTTATAGAGGTGTTGGCTTACTGTGGAAAAACAACGTGTTTGATTCTGTATCTGTAGTTTCGTGTATGAGTGAGCGCATTATTGCTATTAAAGTACGCGGTTCGGATCGGTTCAAGTAATTTTTTATGTGTATATGCCTACGAATGAGCTAGACAATCTGGTAGAATTTGTTGAGTGTTTAAATGAAATATCTGCAATAGTTGATAATAAGAATATTCAAACTATGTGTGTGTTAGGAGACTTTAATGCGTACCTAGGTACATTGCTTGCTAGGGAAATTTAAAAATTTTGTCTAGAACAAAATTGGTTGTCAGCTGATATTATGAAGCTAGGAACTGATTTGCATTCTTATACCTTTATGATTGTTATATAGGATAGTTGTAGCTGGCTTGATCACTGTTTTACAACTCAGGCTGCATGGAAGTCTGTAGTTACAATTAAAATTCGTAATGACGTTTATTGGTCAGACCACTTTCCATTAGAGGTGCAGTGTGATATCACAATGGTTTGGCGTAGGCCACTGTCGGTTCAGGAATATATATATCAATAAAGTAAAAGCTACCACGTGCTCGGCGGTGAAGGAAAACATCGTGAGGAAACCTGCGTGTCTGAGAAATAAGAAAAAAATCGAAGACATGTGAAGTTCGCCAACAAGCATTAGGGCAGCATGGCGGAAACTTCCTTGTCCTAAAACCCTCTCAGAAATGAGGGAAGGCCTGTGCCCAGCAGTGGGTCGTTTATATGCTGTAACTTTAACTTTTTTTTAAAGTAAAATGGGGTGAGCGTAATTTAAACCAAATTGACATATATAGCAATTATTGTAACCACAAATTAAGAGAAATCGATTTTCCGTATGAACTAAGTCAGTGTTGTGATAATATGTGTGATATTTTAGCACGTCGATCTGTAATAGATAAATTATATATGTCCATTGTTAATAATTTATGTGAGGCCTCTAAGTACAGTTACGACAGTGATCGTGCCGGGGAGATAGTCAGAAAGCGTGGTTGACCTATACTGGAGTGGAACTGGCACGTGCGCGATGCTTACTGGGATGTTCGACAAAAATTCCTCAATTGGATTGGGTATAGGAAACCGTGTGGTAGGTATTTTTATAATGGTATGATGGAATCTAAAAGAGTAGTTAAACGAAAACTTAAGTTTTTTCAAAATAATCAAGCCCAAATTAAGATGAATAAACTAGCTTATCAACATAGGAATAAAGATTTTCGTGGATTTTGGAAGCATACTAAGCAGTTGAGTCCTAGCCTCTTCAGACCGTAGGTACTCATACGAGGACCTTAGCATTTTTAGAATTGCAACAGTTAGCGACATCGTGTGACAACTGTCAATACTAATGAAAGTCGATAAAGGATACAGAGCTTCTATCTAAACCGATAGATGGCTTTTAGACAATAGTTTTGACACGTAAAATTAAGTTTGAAATTGTTCGTTTGAAAATTTTCCGTAGGTCTGTCACGTTCGAACTTTGAAAATCAATATAAAATTATTTTGTTTGCTTCAAGTCGAAAGTGTTGTAGTTTTGTATAGCTGAATAACTAAATTTATGTTTGAAAGGGTGAGTTTTTGTTTCTGTTTGTTTTTTTTGTATCAAAATTCGAATTTTTTTTGCTGTTCCACGTATGTGGACCTCAGGATTTAACGTTGGTTTTAATAGCATATTACTATTTTTCAGTTCTATCATGAATGACCGGGATATTGAGGATATTCTCAATAAAAGTGACTTTGACTTCTCTGGCAATGAAGATGACAATGATTACTTGCCTCCAGAAGTGGTAAGGGCTCTTCATCAGTCCGACGATTCAGAAGAAGATGAAGAAGAAAATTTGACAGAAGCGGAACCTGGAAGGTCAGCACCGTTGTTTTGGCGTACAAAAGAAATGCGTTGCCGTGGACCAGACATCGCAGATGATGAGCTCGTAGCGCAGGGTACTTCAGAGATGAACATTTTGTATTGTTTTTTTGAGTACTTGGGAACAGAATTCTGGGAAATGGTGGCTGAACAAAGTAACATTTATTCTGCTCAAAAACGTGATCTAAAATCATTGAAAACAAACTCCATTGAGATTATTCATTTTGCGGGTATGCAATTATTGATGGGTACTCTTAAATACCCCCAAGGAAAACTTTATTGGACTAGAGATTTATGTGTGCCTATTATCAGGGATACCATGCCTCGGGACCGATTTTTTGAACTTCGCAATTATCTCCACTTCGTAGACCTGAACTGTCCAGATACTAACGACAAACTATGGAAAATAAGGCCAATAAATAATCCAATTTTAAAGAAATGCCACAGTTTGCCTCGTTCTAAACACATGTCCATAGACGAGCAAATGATACCATTTGCAGGGCGATGTGAGTACCGTCAGTACGTTCCAAGTAAACCTAATCCACTTGGACTTAAAAATTTTGTACTCGCTGCCCGAGATGGAATAGTGTTAGATTTCGAAATATATGTTGGTAAAGACACCATATCACCAGAAATTATGAAAAATTTGGGACTAGGAGGCGGCATTGTGCAAACTCTTTGCCGCACCATTGAAAGAAGTTGTGTTCTTTACACCGATAGGTTTTTTACTAGTTTAAAACTGGCCGAGCATCTTATTGCAAATAATAATCAAATATTTCTAACTGGAACTGTTATGACAAATAGAATTGGCCCAGTATCTACGAAATTGAAGCCAGACAAGGAGTTGCAGAGAGGGGCCTGGGATGAAAAAAGTCCGAAATGATGATAACATATGTATCGTGAAATGGAAAGACACAAAAGCGGTAACATTGCTATCTACATGTACAGGAGGTGAGCCAGCAACTACGTGCCAGCGTTGGTGTAAGGTTAGAAAAGAAAAGATAGATGTGACACAGCCAGCTGTTGTAAAAACCTACAACACTTGCATGGGCGGAATAGACTTGTGTGATCGGCTCATTGCATATTATCGGAGCTCAATGCGCACAAAAAAATGGACAGTTAGAACGTTTTGTCACTTTCTCGACCTTGTGGTTGTCAATTGCTGGTTGATGTACATGCGTTGTTGCAAAGTTGAAAATGTGGAAAGCAAGCATAAGCTGGGATTGCTTCAATACCGCTTGAATTTGGCTAAAGCCTTGATGAAGTATGACGGTGGTAGAGTGGACCCAAATTTTATGCGTCCTGGCTCCAGATCTCAATCTAGCCCTGGCCCCTCGGCAGTTTCCAACCCAAAAATCACGGACGTGGGCTGTGATGAGCCTCCTGCAAAAAAAAATCGAGCGGTTGTACCCCATCCGCTACCTGAAACAAGGCTGGATAATGTGGGCCACCTGCCACGATTCATTGATTCCAAGAACGCATCCAAATGTCGCCATCCGACATGTTCATCCAAATGCCGCACTCTGTGTGTAAAATGTCATGTTTTTTTATGTATATTAAAAAATAACTGTTTCGAGAGTTACCATTCTAATAAGAACTTTGGACCGCATTAAGACCCAAGGTCCACATATGTGGAACAACTTTTTTTTATATTAATAATAATAATAAAATTTTTTTAAAAAATTATAGTTTTTATTTTGACCCCAGTAAGTATAAAAAACGCAAAAAGTTACTTATACATAAGTCCCCTCTAGTTCAGGTCTGAAGAGGCTAGAGAAGGTACCCCGGTGAGCTTTAGGGGTGTGAATGAACCGGTGAAGATAGCCAATCTTTTTTAAGAGTCAATTTCGGGTTCAGTCTTGTTTACAGTCACCTGTTAAAGTCAATGATGAGGTTCATTGCCAAACTAGTGTATCAACTTATGTGCCCGATCGCATCACCGCCAGGCACATCGCTGTTTTGATAAATGGCATGACTGGAGGAAAGTCACCTGGTCACGATTGCCTTAGCATCGAGCATTTTCAGCACGCTGGCCCGCACTTACCTAGACTACTGGTGCTCTTGTTCACCCTATGTATGAGGCACTCGTATTTGCCGGAAAGGCTGATGAGAACGGTTGTAGTTCCGATTTTGAAAAACAAAACCAGAGATGTTTCGGATATGTGCAACTATCGGCCCATTTCAATAGCGGTAACTTCGGCTAAGATACTTGACAGTGTTCTTGAGAGACAGTTCAAAGTACATATTAAGTTAAACGATGCACAATTTGGTTTTAGACCTAATCTATCCACTGAGTGTGCAATACTGTCGCTGAAGCACACTGTGGGGTATTACACTGTAAGGAATACGCCAGTGCACGCAGTCTGTGCTTTCGACCTTATCAGGTATGACATTCTGTGGGATAAATTGCGAAAGGCTGGTCTACCCGTTTCGTACATTAGTATTTTTAGCTATTGGTACGATCATTAAAATAATCAGGTCAGGTGGTCTAGTGCACTGTCGAACGAGTACAGATTAGAATGAGGTATGAGACAAGGGGGGTTAACCTCACCTACGCTTTTTAATTTATATATAAATGAACTGATTCATAGACTCTAGAGTGCACGTGCTTCTGCTCTATTGATGGACTCTGAATGAACATCATCAGTTACGCAGACGACATGGTGCTTCTGAGCCCGTCAGTCAGTGCACTCAGACGGCTTTCGTTCATATGTGAGGTTTATGCAGGAGCCTACGGTCTAAAACATAATGTTGCGAAGAGTGAGCTCATGGTGTTTAAGGTGGGTAAGAAGAAACCTAATTTCGTGCCACCAGTAACTTTAGGGGATATTGCACTTAAACGAGTAACTGAATTTAAGTACCTCGGCCATGTTGTTACCGAAGATTTAAAAGAAGATAAAGACACTGAAAGAGAAAGGAGGGCGCTGGCTGTCCACTGCAATATGCTGGCCCGTCGGTTCTCACGCTGTACAGCCGAGGTAAAAGTTATTTTATTTAAGGCCTATTGGCAATCCCTCTATACGTGTGCCTTATGGGTCGGATATACGCTTTTAGATTATTGTTGGGGCTCTCACGTTACTGTAGTATATCAGGTATGTTTGTTGACGCCCGATCTTAATTTAAACTATAGAAGCATAAATTATATGGAGGGTAGTGCGTTTGGAAGTTACAAATCACGTCATTCGAGTGGGATAGGCGCACGCAGAGCGGAACGGCGCGGGCGGTGCGAGTGATGTGTCACCGCAAACGGCGAGCGCGCCGAGTGCTCCAAGCGCGATTCCAAGCAGCGAGACAGAGCCGAGCTAGGCAGCGGGGCCAGCTGCGGGGCCAGCGAGTGTGTTATCGTTCGCTGAGGTGACTAAAACAGAGGGCGAGTGGAATATTGTACAGCGTCGGAAACCTAAAACGAGGTCGTATCGTTATCTTGACGCCGCGCGTGTTTTCAATGATGAGAATTGTAATTTTAAAGCCGCGGACATAAAAGTCCAATTTTTATTACTATGGTGCATAAGGAGACCACGGAGAAGGATATTGTGGAATGCGTTTACAATAAGACGCAAGAAAATATTAAACTGGAAAAAGATTTCTTTTTTTTAAATTTTTTTTTGTACCAGAGTGGAAAATAAAAATATTTTTAGATGCAACACTTTGGCCGGAAGGCGTTATATTCAAGCGATTCGTCAACTTCAGGTAAAATAAAAGCAGTGCCACGAACGGCGTGGCGATGAATACCGTGAACGGCCCTATCCCTGCTGTAAATGGGTAAAAGTCTCAACTGTAATTTAGTTAGCTTCAACTGTAAGTGTAAAACGCTCAGTTGTCGATGTGATTTTTCTTGATTATTGCGTCAGTCGGCGAGAGTGATAGCAATTCAAGAAACTTGGTTATTTGGACACGATATTCAGTTTCTTAGTGGGATTGATGAGCATTTTGGCAGCACGGGCACGTCTGCAATGGATTCTGTGGCGGGTATGGTTTCCGGCCGACCTTATTTTTATTTTGGGCTGCTTTGGGACAAAATTTTAAAATGTGTCGTCTTGTGTTGTGATAATCCACGAATATGCGGCATACAAATAGTGCTGGGCGATTGGTCCATTTTAGTGTTTAGTGTGTACATGCCTACGGATAAAATGGTAAACCTTACGGAATTTACGGTTTGCCGCAGTTCGGTGAGTGCTATTATTAATAGTAGTAATGTAGAATATGTATACATCCTTGGCGACTTTAACGCCCATCCAAAAGGGCGGTTTTATGACGAGTTGACGTGTTTTTGTGACAAACAAGAGTGTTCATGTGTAGATGTACAGCTGTTAAGTGTAAGGTCGGGCACACACACTTTTGTAAGTGAGATCCACGGGTTGGGAAGGTGGCTTGAAGGTGTTGGCGACGAAATCTGCTGTATCATCTATTTCGAATGTTTGTGTTAAGTAAGATGTATACTGGTCTGACCATTATCCTTTAGTAATAGAATGTAGCTTGGATATTGTCAAACCAAAGTTGAATTTTGTATATAAACTGACTAACGAGATTCTATGGGGAGATAGAAAACCGGAGGAGATCAGGATATATACGAAATTATGTCATGAAAAGTTAAGAGCTATCGACTTTTTCGAATAATTTCGTTCTTGTAATAATTGTGTTTGTATGTGCATTGATCACAGATTACTTATCAATAAATTATACATCGAAATTGTAAATTCTTTATCTGTGGCTTCCACTGAATCCTACAATGTAAGATCGCTCGTTGGCAATCAGCCTGTAGTTGGGTGGAGCAGATATGTACGCGATGCCCACAGGGAGGCCAGGTCGAAGTTTTTAGTGTGGGTGTGGTGGGGAAAACCAAAAAATGGTGGTGTCTATGAGGACATGCATAGGAGTCGCAATTTATTTAAGTCGCGCTTAAAATGGTGTCAGAACCACAGCGATCAAATAAAAATGGACATTTTGGCTACCTAGTACGCGAAAAATGATTTTTATAACTTTTGAAAATCGACCAATAATTTAAATAGTAAACCTGGCCTACCAGTGAGCGTTAATGATATTAATAATCATGGTCTTATAGCGGGTATGTTTAGAGAGCATTTTACAGTGACATCACCGTTGGAGCCATCACAGGACATAGGAGATGAAGATACGTGTGGCCGGGAGATTGGAATCCGATTTACAGCGAAGGATATCATTAAAGCTCTAGCTTCTATGTCCCGTAGGAAGTCTCCATTCCATGACGGACTTAGTATTGAACACTTTAATCATGCGGGTTCTCACTTACCTAGATTACTTTCTATGTTTTATAACTATATCGCATTCATACTTGCCCGCGGCTCTGATGACAACTGTGGTGGTGCCAATTGTAAAGAAAAAGAATGGGGACATATCTGATAAGTCCAACTATCTATCTCACTTGCTACGGTTGTTGTAAAGGTGCACGACAGTTTGCTTAACGCCCAGCTTGATAAACATATATGCCTACACGACAATCAGTTTGGCTTCAGACCAGGTTTGTCAACAGAGTCGGCCATATTATGTTTGAAGCAAACTGTGAAGTACTAATCGGTTAGACAAAAGCCTATTTATGCCTGTTTTCTGGGCTTTAGCAAGGCGTTCGACCTGGTAAATTAGATCCTATGGCAGAAATTGAAACTGGACTGCCCGAAGAAATTACTAGGACCTTCAACATTTGGTATCGAAACCAGGTCAATGTCGTTCAATGGGCCGAAACCTATTCGCAGCTATATAGGTTGGAGTGCGGGGTACGACAGGGCAGCTTAACTTCCCCTAAGCTCTTCAAACTTTATGTTAATGCATTGATAGAGTTGCTTAGCACCACACATGTCGGTTGTCATAACAGAATAATAAGGGGATCATAATATGTCGTATAAATTAGATCAGATGTAACAAGTATTATTTAGTCACCAAATTGGAATTACGGTTTTGAAAAAGTTCTTAGCAAATAGCATTGAACAATTACTCTGTATTATTTCCAAACTTTCTAACATTTCCTTCTAACGACACTGTAAGTGTCAATTAAAGGAAATGTTGGAAAATTAGTCATAAATAACTGCTACCCCAAACTCATAACGAAATTGCCATTACGTTCAAGTTAAGGGGTATTAGCTATTTAGATTTCATTAGTTTATAATACCTTTTTAAACTACATAAGAAAAAGTACGTTAAACTCACTCAAGCTCTCTAAAACTTGATAAAACTCTAGAGATTTTCACGTCACAAACCCAAGTCATACCTTTACAAGATTTAAAAAATTATGTTTTCGGTATTTTCCTTTTTATTATATAGGATAGGGTGACAAACGAGCACACAGTCCACCTGATGGTAAGTGGTTGCTGTGGCCCATAGACATCTACATCCATCCTCGATTATGGATCAAAATGCAAGATGTGCTGTCACCCCTTGGAGACTAAAATGAAATGAAGCCTAGTTTTAGGTGAAAGCGGTATGCGGTTCTCCACAATCACCATAAGATCATAGCAATGTAAATATGCTATTTTACGCTAAAACTCTGTGAGAACGCTACGCCTTACTCGGTGGAGCAGACCCATTCGAGGTATACTCGTAATATAGCTGCAGCATGGCTCTACCACGTATCTGTATTTTCTGAGTTTAATTTGTTTCTAGGTAGCAGTGGCCACTTAACATCAGGCGGTTAGCGTACCTAACATTCTTATATCATAAAATAATACTTATATATACAAAATAATGAGCGCATTAGTATTTATTTATATTAACAGTGGTAGAGCCACGCGGCAGCTTTACTGTCGCACGTATGGGCCGGCTCAAACCGGGGTGGTACCACGACCTCACAGAATACCGGCGTGAAGTGGAAGCTCTGCTTCCGCGTTTCGTCTGGTGAGTGCAGGTGGGCCGGAGGCCCAATTCCCCCCCCATCAACATGGTAGCGGAATTAAATGATAGACTACCCCAGGAGGGTACCAGCACCCCTGGAGAATCCCTCGCTGAGCATCCACGACCATGTTTCTCCACTTCTGAGCGTGGGTGCTCAGGCTGCCACGCGTATTCTGGGGGGGGGGGGCAATATTCCGCTCAAGACGAAAACTGCTCGGGGCAAACGGAGCAACAAGACCAAGGCGACCCCTGCCACGCTGTCCGTGAATTTCTGCAATATCAGGGGACTTCACTCTAACCTAAACGCCGTCCACTACCATCTCGAGACGGCGAGGCCGGCTCTGCTCTTTCTGACCGAGACGCAGGTGTCCTCTCCGGCTGATGTCTCGTATCTCTCCTGCCCGGGGTACAAACTGGAACACTCCTTTGTGCCTCTGGCTGGAGTTTGCGTTTACTTCAGAGAGGACATCTGTTCTTGACGCCTCGGCAGACTTGAAGGTTCGGACCTGTCCATCCTTTGGCTACGCGTAGACAGCGACGACCATCCGCGCGTCTACGGGTGCCATAGCGGTAATGCCGAAACAGACCGACTCTTCGACCACGTCCAAATGGCTGCAGATTCGTTGCTACAGCAGATCCCCTCCGCAGAGATCGTGATCCTCGGCGACTTTAACGCCCATCACGCCGAATGGCTCGGTTCACGTTTAACCGATCACGCGGGGAGATCTGTTCATGATTTTGCCTTGGCATATGGTCTGACACAACTGGTTACTTCGCCTAAGCGGATTCCAGATGTGGAGGATCATGCACCTTCCCTGTTGGACCTTCTGCTGACCTCTCACCCGGACGGATATCAGATTTCCGTCGACGCCCCTTTAGGCTCCTCGGACCATTGTCTTGTCCGGAGTGTGGTGCCACTCACGCTGAAATCGCGGTTGCATTCTGCAGGCTGCCGCCGTGTTTGGCACAATAGGTCAGCCGATTGGGATGGGATGCGGTCTTTCTTTGCATCCTACCCTTGGGGACGAGTTTGCTTCTCGCCGGATGATCCCAACGTTGTTGCGGATTCTGTCGCTGATGTGGTACTTCAGGGTATGGAACTTTTTATTCCTTCCTCTGTGGTGCCCATTGGAGGCAAATCTCAGCCACGGTTTGGTCGCTCCTGTAAAATAGCATCATGCTATAAGCAGGAGTGCTACCGAGCCTGGGCTGACGCATCAGCGTCCAGGGATGTAAACACCAGCGCTCTAAAAAAGAAGTATAATTCCGCCTCTAGGTCCTTCAAAAGAGTCATTGCCAAGGCAAAGTCAGAGCACATAGGCAGAATTAGCGAGAGACTAGTTCGTCTTCCTTCTGGAACTCGTGCATTCTGGTCTCTCGCCAAGGCTGTCCAGGGGAATTTCTGTCAGCCATCTCTTCTCTGCACAGGGAGGACGACTCACTGGCCCACACCGCAAAGGAGAAAGCCGATCTTCTAGGCTCTTTCTTTGCGTCTAACTCGACTCTCGATGACGGGGGGAGTACGCCGCCGACCATCCCGCGGTGTGAGTGCTCCATGCCGGAAGTGCAGTTCACTCAGCGCTCGGTTCGCAAAGTACTCCTCTCCTTGGACATCCATAAGTCGAGTGGGCCTGATGGAATCCCCCCAATTGTGCTGAGGACGTGTGCTCCAGAGTTGGCACCGGTTTTAACGCGTCTTTTCCGGTACTCCTACTCCCTAGGCGTAGTCCCAAAATCATGGAAGACGGCTTTCGTCCACCCGATCCCTAAAAAAAGGCGACCGCTCAGACCCGTCCAACTACCGGCCTATCGCCATCACCTCCTTGTTCTCCAAAACAATGGAGTCCATTGTAAACTGCCAGCTCATGAGGTACCTTGAGGATCACCAGCTGATTAGTGACCGCCAATACGGTTTTCGCCGTGGTCGGTCAGCTGGTGATCTGGTCTACCTAACTCACAGATGGGCGGAGGCAGTAGAGTTCAAGGGAGAGGCATTGGCCGTTAGTTTGGACATTGCGAAGGTCTTCGATCGGGTTTGGCACAAAGCGCTTCTTTCGAAGCTCCCTTCCTATGGTCTTCCCGAGAAATTGTGAGCACCAGCTTTCTTGCAGATCAAAGCATCAAGGTCGTTGTAGACGGTGCAAGCTCCGATTGCAAGCCTATTAATGCTGGTATTCCACAAGGCTGCGTGCTATCGCCAACGCTGTTTCTTCTGCATATCAATGATATGTTGCAAACCAGTAACATTCATTGCTATGCAGATGACAGCACTGGTGATGCTCTTTACACCGGCCGAGCCAATATTTCTCG
This sequence comes from Parnassius apollo, assembly GCA_907164705.1. Classification (NCBI taxonomy): domain Eukaryota; kingdom Metazoa; phylum Arthropoda; class Insecta; order Lepidoptera; family Papilionidae; genus Parnassius; species Parnassius apollo. The sequence goes on along the minus strand of CAJQZP010000031.1, from coordinate 3,231,997 downwards.
GGAAAACGTCTCCGAGTGCCGGGACAAACTTGTGTCTGAAGTCGAGTCCTTGCTGAACAGAGTCTCGGATTGGGGGCGACTAAATCTAGTCCAATTTAACCCCTAGAAGACACAAGTTTGCGTCTTCTAGCGGTTAAAAAGGGGTACTTTTTAACCGCTAAAAAGAACCCCTTTGTCGTATCTCCTCAGTTTCAAGGCACTCCCCTTGTTGCCTCAACCAGTATATATACGAGTAAGGCGTCAGAGCTGAAACCTGCCAGACGGCCGTTAGTAAACTCATTTACTTGCACTATAAATCAACGCAGATGAACATTGTTACGCAAGTAACGATGCAAAATATTTTAAATTTACCACATTTTTAAACTCACGGCCTTTAAGCCCGCAAGCCCTGAGACTGAGACTGATGAAGCTGAAAAAACTAAAGGCTTACAGCACTAACATCATCTGAGTTCAGAGACTTGGCACGTAAAACAAGTTATCCAAATATCCAACTCCCAAATGCTTGTCAATCTTGTTTGCACCATAAATCGTGCCTGCATGTAACTTATTACTTCATTATGGTGAGTGTAGAGAACTAGAGACCATTTTATTTGTAGGTAACGAGTTATTCCATCTTAGTACTCAGATGTGACAACGCATTTACTTTTTGTTTCTTAATCGAGGTCATATTCCTACGGGTTCGTTTAATTCATTTTTACCTTTATTCTTTAAAATAGCACGAATATAATAAAAGTAGGGAATCTTTGTGTATTAGTCCGCCGCGCTGCCGTATGCTGTATGCGCTGCTGTATTCTTCACCTTGATGATATTTCCATTTATTACGGGGGATATATTCGGATTTATAACCAGTTTGCTTCGTAATGCGTACAGCAGAAACATATTCTGCATATAACTGTCTTTCCATCCGAATACAATCTTGGCATCTACAAGACAAGAATGAGTAGGCTTTTGTTACACTAAGATAATATCTTTAGAAATTAAAATGTAAAGTTACAAGAAAAAGCTTTTTCCACTTCTGATTTTGGAAATTACTCGATAAAAACCTTCTTTACTATTTGAAATTATTCTGGGGGTTAATTATTCAAAATAATAAAGATGTGAAAGCAGATGTTCAACTTGCTCTTTATCGTACGCAATTAATTACTATGAGGAATAATAGAGCGTACTGCACATTCAGTATAGAGCAAATCAGTTCAGCCACTGTAATGCGTCCCCGTCATAATCACACAATAGTGTAACGTGAAAGACATAATTACATAATAAGACCAAAGTATGCAACCAACAGCAACACTATCCATTTCAATATAACACAGGCAGCTTTCTCAGAAACGTGATCTTACTTGCCTACACTAATAGGATACCCCAAAAGGCACATTAACGACAATGTGACTCGTAGAATTACCGACTGATCCCCCTATGTCACCTGCGCGATACTTCATACTGCCGGAACAGGTGGGAGATTACAGTTCGATTTACTTTAATTTTTATCCTCATTGGTAACTATATATTATATAGTAAAAAATAACGATTCCCAGAGCGAAGTGCAGCAGAGTGAAACATGCGCAACGTCTAGAATTGCGATCATTAATTCAATTGCTATTTTTGAACACAAATAACAACAACGATTAAATTAAAAATTGAAAACTTTTATATTATATAACCCAATAATAACAACATTCAGGACCAGTAAGCCTTTATATTGAAAAATAATAATTTCTATCTACAGTTTATTGTTCCAGGCGGTCGTTTTGTACGTTTGGGTAAACATACCAGAGGGCGCAAAACTCCGTGATTTGATAAAGAATAAATTTGTAAATGGTGAATAAAATGTGTATAAAATATTTTTCTTTTTTGTTATTTGATAATGGAATCACAATGCCTTATGGTTCAAACAGAGAAATGTTGTGTAATTTGTTTTTTTTTTAATGAAAAAATTGACAAAAGAGCACACTTCATTAAATAATTAAGTCATCTCCCCAACCCATCTGATCAAAAATGTTTGTCGCAGTCGCAAATTTATATATAAAAAGAAAAAAATACAGTTTCCAATGTATGAGATAGATTATATAATATCAATAGTATAAGCGGAAAAGGGCAGATTTCGTAAAGTGATAATATAAGCAACTCAACCAACGCCCTTGAAGAAAAGTACCGATTACGATATTAGGAGGTAAAATTAAGTTTTATTTTAAAGACAAGATAAATATTTTAAAAACAAATACATATCTAAATGCGTACATAGATAAATATCTAAATCCTTATAATTATGAGAGCCTAAGCCAGAAATTGAAACGACACAAATGCCAAATTAAAAACCTATTTTTAATGGACCTTATATACGTGAAAGAGCCATGCTGCAGTTTAGAAGTATAGTTAGGGTGCAGTGTAGAAGTATAGTAAGCACGAATGGGTCTGCCCGACCGGGGAAGGACCACGCTCTGACAGAATACCAGCGTAAAACAGTAGCTTAATGCTGCTGTGTTTCGTATAGCGAGTGTAGAGAACCGGAGACCCTTTTTACTGGAAACGAGGCAGTCGATCTTATTCCTCACGGGTGACAAATCATCTGCATCTTAATTTGTAATCGAGGATAGATGTGGATGTCTATGGCCACAGCAACCACTTACCATCAGGTGGATTGTGTGCTTGCTCCATTTTTTTTTATAGGATAGGATCACCTTATTTGCTGAAAAAACTGTTTTCAACGTGCATACATTTTTAAATAATGGCTTCCTATATTTATTCACACGTATAATACTACACATTAAATAATATTGATTTTACGGATTTTATCGCGTTTAATTTTATCATTTTCATTTCCCGAAGTTGCAGGCGCTTTACGGCAAACATCGTCACGGGTGAAGGACGGGTAAGGTGTTTGACATCCTGTTGAACCCGGAGACTTTCAACGCATTTTCAAAGCTTCGCACAGGAAAGTATGCAGTATGTCAACATATTCAGGATCATCCCAACCATTACATCACATAATAGAATAAACCACAAATCCTCACTATACAACATTACTGTACCTAGGATAATCTGTGAGACAATTGAAATTAAAAAAAATGTTAGAATAGCATAAGATGGTTACGTGCTATTATACATAATATATTCTAGCCCAAGCATACTAATGCAAGATTCAAGATACTGCATTGATCGAACCAAAATTGAATATTTAAATGTGTAAAAGTGGTCTTCGTTAACTGAATCATCAGGAATTACAGCATTCCTTTACCCTAGCATCCATGCTGTAAATAGCTTTATCGCTTCTAGATTTTATCATCGTAATTTGAAATATTTTGCAAATAAAGGTAGGAACGATTTCGTTTTTAATTACCGAACGATAATACCATGCCGTTTAAATAAAGACAAATCCAGCAATTTTAATGAAAATTTAAATTTAACATCATATTTAATAAATAATTTATTAAATAGGAAGGTGTGCGTGAGATAATGAAATTTAAATATATATTAAATGCGGTGAAACTCCCGCATTGAATAGAATAGAATAGAATAGAATGGAATATTTTTTTATTAAATACATTAAAACATTACATCATGTAATTCTTATTTAAAGTAATTTTCTTTAAAATTTACTTTACCACTGGTTCGGAAACCTATCGGGAATTTCTATTTAATCCGATTTAACCAATTTATAGTTATTACGCTCATATTTCTGAAACCACTGCTCGGATTCATATGCGGTTTCATTATCATGCTAAAATATCAGCTCTAGCTTAGTATTCTCCATAAAATCAATTCAAAATTTAACACGCAATAGCTTTTGAAAATCGTGAAATGAGTAGCATTACCAAAATATTTGAAATGAATACGGTTTTTAAACGAAATACATTTTTAGTCACTCTAACTAACACTCTAACTTTAAAGTAAGAGAAAGTGCTTAATCCGGCTGTATGTTTTTATATGTTATACGAAGCTTTTGTCAATTATGTAACGACTTTAGTGATACTTTTTAGAGGACCTTAAAGCTTGCCGAGCTTAGAACTAAATCCCGGCGTGAAACAAATATTCCACTTTCACATTCCTTCAGACGTGTAACAAAACGTACAGTAGGTAATGCTTCACCATTTTATTAATAAATTTAAACGACAAACAAACGTACAGTTCACCTAATGATATATAGCTATTTTATGCCCATAGACATCTAGAACAAAAAAAAAAAACAAAAAGGCTACAGATACTTTGTTATTCCCGAGAACCAATAAGAAATGTCATACAACCTGTACCTAGCTCTTGATACCCTTCAAATTGAAACACAGCTGTGTTCATTTTGTTCACAAATAGGTTAGACACTAAATACCCAGACTGACTTCTAAACAGAAAAAGAGTGCACACACAATAAAAATTTTAAATAATGCTGTTGGGGATCACGCACGGTTGCTCACGTACAAAACTTAATGGCTACTTACTCTCAGTCGCTACTAAAATACCACTACTCAAAGATTGCCAGAAATCAATAATTCGATTATCTGACAGACTCGTTGGCCTAACCTGTTAACCTGTTGGCTACCGTGACAGAAATTCAGTCTGGAGAGTATTATAACTCGTTTTAAATTGAAAATCATAATTTGAATATAACGAACTAAAAGAACGAAAGAAAAAGAACTAAATATCAGTAGTTTGAGGTTTTGTAGCGCCGTTATGAACGAAGTTTCAAACATATGCCAAAACCAAGTAAAGTTAGTAGCAACGTAACTATAGAAAACGATCTTCAAATTACAAGATTTTTGTATCAACTGTTAAAGCAGTAGATGCCACGGGGCTTGTTTGAAGTTGGCAACAGTGCACGTGTTTTATTACAACTGTTAGATCGAACTCGTTAGACATTTTCATGTTAGAGAAAATAATATATTTTTATGATTTTTTAGATTTTAGATTTTATTTTCCCATTCTATTAGATTTTAATTATGGCATTATAATATAGCGAGATTATGATATGACCACCATACTTTAATTAACAACCTGTAAACAAAAGTAGATTGGCGGTGGTGGTGTAAGTGAAACTTTGATTAGTGCAGAAAAAGAGATCTTCCGCAGGACAAGTTGTTCAGTCCAAAGAGTTGCTCAAAAGCGAATTAAAGGACGATTTTGAGGACGATGACGATAGCTTCAAGTTAAGGCTTCCGAAGATGGCAGGTTGCGTGTTTACGGCACGTCGGGTAATCAGTAATTAGCAATATAGTCGGGGTAGAAAACATGAGTACTCCAGTCGGGCAAGATGTTCAGCCCGTGGAGCGGCCAACGCTTCATGGAATAGTATGGAACTGTCCTATATATAACTAACAGTGTAGTGGCGGTGTTAGTATATCCACAACCCCATAACGTCCCGTGAGTGTCGTAAGAGGCGACAAAAAGAAAAAAAACCAGGAGATGGGCAGCAGCGTCGTCCAAATAATAAATAAAAGACTGCGTGGCTGGCAGGAAATAATTTCCTTATGAGTATAACTATGGAGGGAACCTGTATTGAGTAGTAGACTAGATAATATACCGAAGTAAAAGTGATTTAGGCTTACATTAGTTTTCCTTGTGGTGCCTCAGCAGAGAGAGAGAGAGAGAGAGAGAGAGAGAGCAGAGAACAGAGATGCCTCAAATTGATGTCGTAAGGATCTATATCCTCAGAACTCCCCTAAACTTTTTAAGTAAGAAGTGTTAAACTATATAATATGCATTGTAAAAACATCGAACTTATATAATATACAGGCTGAACCTTTGGCTTACTAATTTTGTACATTTTTTACATTATTTAAAATAACCCGTGGGAAAGAGGTGGCGTTTCAAAGCTGTTTCTAAAATAAAATTTCGAAAATATTTGGTACAACCTTTTATATATCATAATTTACTTCTTTTAAAGTCACGCTGGGTTTTTGTGCTGGTACTTCCTAGGACAGAGGTTTTTTTCCGAACAACTGATAAAGTAAAAAAATTACTTTCAATAAGATTTACGAGTAATCTTTATTAAACAAAAATTGTTCTATTCTATTGTTTAATCTTCTTTGTGAAGAGTAAATTTAATGTAGCTCTAACTTATTTAACTCTAAGTTATCACGTAGGTTTGTCAGTAAATTTAGTTTATTTTTATCATATACTGATAACACTATAACAATAAGAAAATCATTATCAAAATTCTGCTCGCACCAAAATAGAAATTGAAACTTGTACAAAAGCCCCAAAATTATATTTGTATTGAAACTCGAATATGCTCGAACGTTTTGAAACAAAGTAAAACAATGTGCTTTGTGTTGACTAGAATATAACAACTTAACGATGTCTAAATTGCTCAGTAATATGCGAACCGTGAGTTTAGAAGAACCTTAAACAATACCAATAAAAGGAGTGTTTTTATTTATTTTGTTTAAAATTCTAATAGATTATTAATAATTCTGAATAAAATATTTTTGACCATCGGTTCAAATAAAGTCCAACAAGGCAGAAAAAAATGGAGTATATATATATATATATATATATATATATATATATATATATATATATATATATATATATATATATATATATAAAAGTAACTGCGGTTGCCAACCCATCTGTCTAGCATGGTAACTGGTGGAGCCACGTGTTTAAGGCTGCCGAAAATCTAGTTCCCTGGTCGAACCTTAAACCTATTACGCGAGATATTAACTAAAGTGGACTGTATATGCGAATTGCTTCTACGCTTACGTAAAAGCGACTACTATAGCATGCGGTACAATGCACTCGCTCTTCCCTAAACTAAAACTATTACTTGCCAAATCGATGAAAGGAATCCTGCTTGATTAGGAAAACACAAAGTTGGAGCGGGTTAAAACTATTATCAAGCAGGTATAATAATGGATATTAACTCACCGGGGTTCTTCTATCTTTTAGAGCACTATAGCGGCGACTTCCGGAACTTCTTCTGGACAGACACTCTGGGGCCCCAGGGGTGCGTCGGGAGAGAAGCGTTGTAGTTCAACGACGGCTGCGGCGGGAAGAAAGAGGCCGCGCATCGGTCGCGCGTGCCTTATATATCCTCGGCTCCGATGATTACGCGATGTTCTAGAATCATCTTCTTTCCCCTCCCACCCCACCACCCCGATGTGTCGATAGGAGGGTACGAATGATATCGTTTTGGAAAGGAATAACGATTCGGCAAGTCCTACCGTCATACAAAAAAAAATGCGAATGGTTTTCCGCGCAACCATCTCCCCCGCCCTTGAAGGATTTCCTTCAAAAAATAACTAAAACAACTAGAGCTAAGATCAACTAACAAATAACTAACTAACGCTAAGATTACCTAAATTCAACTACAATTTTAATCTAGAAAGCTAATTTAAATTATGGAAGAGGCAAGGGGCACAAACGGACAACAGGACGTAGGTAAGACCCAACCGTGGTCTTAACGCGAGCTATCCTAATTACTCCGTCGGAACCGGGGAAGACCTCTTCGATAATTCCTAACGGCCAGTGGAGAGGCGGCGCATTCTCCTTAGTGAGCACAACTACAGTCCCTACAGCTAAAGGCTCTGTCGCTGTGTTCCATTTTTGCCGAGACTGCAAAGTATGCAAGTATTCTATCCTCCATCGTTTCCAAAACGATTGCACTAACCGATCTAATAATTTGTGGCGTGCGGAAATGCTAAGTCTGTTCTCATCCATATCCGCGGCGGGCAGATACCTTAGAGGCGTTAAATTCAAAAAATGTGCTGGAGTTAGAGCCAGCGGTTCCGAGGGGTCACTAGATAACGTCCGACAAAGTGTGCGGCTATTCATTACGCATTCAATTTGAGCGAGCACCGTACTTAGCTCTTCGAGGGACAGAATTTGATCTCCTATTACTCGGTGTAAGTGGCTCTTTAGACTCTTGATATTGGTCTCCCAATTGCCTCCAAAATGACTCGCGGCTGGGACGTTCAGAGACCACTCAATGCGGTTCTCGGCTAGAACGTGAGCGAACTCCGAATTATAATACTTGCTAGCTAAGAGCTCATGTAGTTCCGATAGAATACGTTTTGCACCGACGTAGTTCGTACCGTTATCCGAATATAATTTACTTACAGGGCCTCTGCGGGATAGAAATCTTTTAAATGCACCCATAAAGCCTGCTGTGCTTAGATCACCAACGAGTTCTATATGCACCGCTCGAGTAGTTAGACATACGAAAATGCAGACGTAAGCCTTTGTGGATCTTATACCACGCCCGCGAGTGAGCGTGACCTTAAACGGACCAGCGAAATCAGACCCGGTGTGCGTGAAGGGCTTTACCGATTGTATCACTCTACAAGATCTAAGTTCCGCCATTTCCGGACATGACGGCTTGGGGCGTGCCCGAAAGCAAGCTATACATCTGTGCACCCGATTGCGTATTAAACTACGTGCAGAAAGAATCCAATAATTCTGACGCAAGATCGACATCAATAAATCGGGGCCAGCGTGTGAGTTCAATTTATGATGGTAATCGACTAATAAGTTCATGATATGGTCTTTACGCGGTAAAACTATAGGGTGCCGTTGGTCGAAACTCAACCGCGAGTTGGACAAGCGTCCACCTACCCTTACAATCCCATCCTGTAAAAATGGCTTAAGGCGTTGAAAGGCGCGACTACAAGCTCTATTCGATTGTAATCTTGTAATTTCTTCAGAGAAGTGCGCACGTTGAAGTTCACGTAATACTAGCGACTCGGCATAGTTGTAATCGGACGCTAAGACATACGAACGTCGCGGTAAAAGCTTCGCGAATCGACAAACGTAAATTACGCTACGCAATAATTTCGACCAAGAGGACAAGCGGTTCGCCAGAGCAATGATTGGAGAAACCTCGCTCGAAACGTTAGCCACTAGAGCGTGTCTCTTCTCTTCCGGCGGTTGTGACACTGACGAAGGTTCGAAATCGGTTATTGGCCATTGCGAGGGATCCAAGTGAACCCAAGAAGGTCCGTGGAACCAAAGCGGGTGGTCCATTATTTGCATCGGGGTGAGTCCCCGGGATAGACAATCGGCAGGGTTTTCCGTACCGGATACGTGATAAAAGTTCCGCGTTTCTAACTCGTCTTGGATCTTGGCCACTCGGTTCGCGACAAACGTATCCCAACGGTGGGGTGAAGAATGAACCCAACATAAGGCGACGGTGGAGTCTGAAAAGGCAAATATCCTTTCTATGTGAACTCTATCCCTACATGCGCTGATAACTGCGGTAATAAGCTTGGTGAGTACTAATATTGCGCAAAGCTCTAAGCGCGCCAGAGAGACAACCTTACGGGGGGGAGACTCTCGACTTAGAACTAATGAGGCTAATCGAGTTTCTACCATTATTCTGAACGTGGAAATATACAACGCCCCCCGTAAGCCTTCTCGCTGGCGTCTGCAAACCCAACGACCGTTATGCTACTATTTCTATCGACGTTTATATGACGCGGTATTTTAATTTCTCTTAGTAAAGAAGTTCCTCTCTAAAGCGCTGCCACAATCGAACAATGCTGTCAGGCGGCGAGTCATCCCAATCGCATTCAAATAACCAAAGTTGTTTAATCAAAAGCTTAGCGTATAATACCACCGGAGCTACGAAACCCATGACGTCCCATAATCTAGCAACGCATGACAGTATTGTGCGCTTTGTGCATTTCTCTATGGGCGGATTTACCTTAAGGCTAAACACGTCGGACTCTGGTGACCAACACAGACCGAGCACCTTGTGTGTATCGGAATCGTCGAATTCCTTTATCGCCGAAAGACGGTGTGATAGTGGGATTGTATCTAAAACCGGACGCGAATTACTAGTCCACTTCACAAGATCGAATTGACCCGATTTCATGAGCCTTATAACCTCGGCGGTGGTTAGGGTGGCCTCCTCCACGCTATCGACCGAGTATACAAAATCATCCATATATAATCCGCTCTCAATTGCCCTCTTAGGTTTAGGGTAAGAGGGACCTTCATCGTGGGCGAGCTGTTTCACCGTGCGTAACGCATGAAATGGGCTCGACTTTAAACCAAAACAAACGCGGTTAAATTCAAACACCATTAGAGGTTCCTTTGGGTTGAAACTATATAAAATGCGTTGGAATCTACGGTCGCATTCACGGACCCCTATGCAAAGAAACATTTGGCGAATATCGGCGGATAGTGCTATACTAAACAAACGAAAATTGGCTAATATATTAAATAAACTGCCCTGTAAATTTTGCCCACTATAGAGGATATCGTTAAGCGACAGGTGAGTGCTAGTTTTAGCGCTAGCGTCGAGCACTACACGTAACTTAGATGTAAGTTTGTCCTCCCTAATGACCCCGTGGTGTGGTATGAAATACGACGGCGTGTCTTCGTAGTTATCTAATTTCGAAGCCACGAGTGATATGTAACCTTCTTTTATATATTCGTTAATGACGCCGTCGTAAGCTTCCTTTAACTGGGGTGAAGCGAGCATCCTACGCTCCAAGCTGTAGAAACGTTTTTCCGCCATTTGACGCGAATCGCCGAGAGATAAAACATCTCCTTTAAAGGGTAGCGCTACACTATATCTACCGTCGCGATCACGAATGGTCGTGCGGACGTAAATTTCCTCGCATAACCTGTCATCTGAACTAGCTATGGGTGGGACGTTCACCTCCTCCATCTCCCAAAATTTGCGGACTAACGACTCGAGCGGTTCGACAGCCATACCACAATAAGAGGTTGCCGAAATACTATCTAGGATGGGGGCGGAGCCAAGGATCACATAGCCCAATACGGTTTCCAGTGCGTAAGGCGCGGTATGCGAGGAGTTGCCCCTGACCTTATTGTTTAACAAAAGATAAGGGAAAAGAGAAAAGGAAAAACGCACGCACGGTGTCGGAGTCTAATTTCTTTAATGCTATATGGAGAAACACCACGTCCATAAGGTCATTAAACTTCAAATTCTTAAGTGCAGCCACCGATGCCACAAATTTATCTAGAAACTGCTCTAAGCCGTTGATGTTCGCGGATGATATAGGTTTAAGATCGAATATCTGGTTCAAATATTCGGAAGCTAACATTCTCCTATCTTCATATTTAGTTTTAAGCGTTTCAAATATTAATAAGTAATTGTTTGCTGTAGGTGTAAAACCCGAGCAGATCGACTGTGCTCTGCCACTAAGTTTACTAATTAAGTAATATAATTTTTCAGCGTCCGATAACGATGGGTTGTTGTGTATATTGTTTTGAAAACTACTGAAGAAAAAGGGCCACGTCTTAATATCACCATTGAATACCGGAATATCTATTGGCGGCAACCTAATTGAGTCACGAGGACTTACCTGTATTTCCGGCTTTGCTTCGCTTTGAGATTGTAGGAGTTTTGCAGTTCTTTTCACGCGACACAACATATCTTCGAATGCCAGCAGCGGTTGGTAGTTCACTATGTATTTCGGGTCGATTTGTAATTCCAAATGATTAATTTGGTCTAATATTCTTTCGTAATCTATCCGCAAGGAATCTATCGTTTCGATTTCATTCAAAAAGGTTTCCCGCACTGCTTCTATATTAATGTTCTTTATATAATCACTTATATTCTGCATACGCGAAAAAGAGTATGTCCCTCTTGGCATAAAGCGTTTTAATTTTGATTTCACTTCCACTAACTGCCATTTTAAATTATTATAGTGAAGTTATATTAATCACAATTAATCTCACACGCATAAACGATGGACGATGGACACTCGGTATGCCGTATTACGTAATTAAATCGAACACCTGTTGCAGTCGAGGCGACGCGTCGTTTGCTACACTCAATAATTTTATCAGAATTGTGGGGTAAGCGTATCAAACGGTTGCTATCACACTGTTTCAATTTTAAAGCTTTAAATTTAACCAAATACGAGCGCTATGAAATAAACAATTCTGTTTGCGAGTGCCTAATCAAATTTAAATTTAAACGAACACTATTTACACTATTTACGAACACTAATTATTCGACCAGAAAATGGTTGGATAACCACTAAACACCAATCCAGATCCGGCTCGAAGGACCATAAAATGGTGGAGCCACGTGTTTAAGGCTGCCGAAAATCTAGTTCCCCGGTCGAACCTTAAACCTATTACGCGAGATATTAACTAAAGTGGACTGTATATGCGAATTGCTTCTACGCTTACGTAAAAGCGACTACTATAGCATGCGGTACAATGCACTCGCTCTTCCCTAAACTAAAACTATTACTTGCCAAATCGATGAAAGGAATCCTGCTTGATTAGGAAAACACAAAGTTGGAGCGGGTTAAAACTATTATCAAGCAGGTATAATAATGGATATTGACTCACCGGGGTTCTTCTATCTTTTAGAGCACTATAGCGGCGACTTCCGGAACTTCTTCTGGACAGACACTCTGGGGCCCCAGGGGTGCGTCGGGAGAGAAGCGTTGTAGTTCAACGACGGCTGCGGCGGGAAGAAAGAGGCCGCGCATCGGTCGCGCGTGCCTTATATATCCTCGGCTCCGATGATTACGCGATGTTCTAGAATCATCTTCTTTCTTCTCCCACCCCACCATCCCGATGTGTCGATAGGAGGGTACGAATGATATCGTTTTGGAAAGGAATAACGATTCGGCAAGTCCTACCGTCATACAAAAAAAAATGCGAATGGTTTTCCGCGCAACCAGTAACAATGCTAAATCGTCCCGAGGCAATCTATGGGTGAAGCCTATGTTCAGCAGTGGGCTTACATAACAACATGGTAAAGCCACGCTGCAGCTACATTGTGGTTTAGTGGATTGAGTGCCTCGTTGGTCTAGTGGTTGTAGTAGTGCGACTGCTGATCATGAGGTCCTGGGTTCAAATCCCTTTCTTAACTTTAAAGCCTATCAAAAGTCATAACCTCACATTGAATGCCACATGGGATGTTACTAGGATATTTACCATAGTTGTCACGCTTGGCTAGCGGGTTGGCAGCTGCAGGTTTTTTTTTATTCAGCTGTTATCAGGAAGAGCCTACTGCCAATCTCCTGTCTCTGTCGCCTATTACGACAAAGGGAAACTGATTATAGTATGGGTTAGATTACAAAGAAGGCTACAGGTGCGTTTTCGCCCGTGAGAACTAAGATAAGATGCCTTACAGTCTGTAATTACTGGCTCTCTTTACCTTTCAGACCGAAACACAGCATTGCAAACACTACCACGTTTAAAAAAAAAACACTACTCTGTTTCTTTTCGCTTTAGCCGTGACGTACCAAAGTATTCCAAACGTATGGTTTGTGAGCTGTTTGTATTTACGGATACGGATAAGAATATAGCTGTCTTTGAGGAAAAAATGAATAAACTTTTCTTAAGTTTGCCAGTGGGGTTTACGGATTTGACGGCAGTGGTGATAAGCATAGAATACTATAATACGTAAATAATAGAACGGGGGAGTGTTCGGAGCCCGTATAGCCACTAACATGTCAATTCACACCTGTAAATGTCAACGCAATCAATTGTTTCCAATTTTCGTGTCAAGCATTGCGGCGTGCAAATTATTTAAAAAATGGCAAATTGTGCACTAATTACGTGTCGAAAGAACAGCGGGAAATGGAGTTTGAATAAATGAGACATATCCTACAACCAGTAAGTCGAAACTATTTATTTTTTGTGAATGTTAGAAACAAAAATAAAGAAATATTAATGTGTCAAAAACATTAATCAAAAGTCTAAAATGTGTAAATTTGCTCAGTCTGTCAACACAGCGAATCGGGTTTATAGTCGTGATAATACAACATAATTGCTTGTAAAAAATATTATTTTCTATATTTACTTCTTTATTAGATACCGATGCACATTAAATTCATTGAAGAGTAATGAATTACAGTCCATCACAAGTCCACCTCAAGTAATGCCACAAAACTCGGCCGAAATCAGGAAGCTGAAGTGGAATAGGGCTGACCATATATATATCTTGAAGAACTAATAACCGATAGGTATGAAAGGTTTTAAGTTCCTAGCATACTACCCGTAAACGAAGTGTAAGGTAGCCCTCCATTAGTTGAAAAAAATCTGGTAAGAGATGCGCGAAGTCGATGGATGCAGGATTATTTTTGTAAATAATAATTTTTAAGCACATTTTTATTAAGTTGTTACGAAATCTCTTTCTTACATTTATAGTTACAAATTTCTGAAAGATGGAAATACCAGATAGTGGTGATCAAGGATTTATGTAACGTGATAGAACTACCCTGGTCTCACATATTTACTGCTAGTGAGTGACGAGACGCTATTTACTGGTGAGGCATCTCAGTCCTGAGAAGTGACAACGTATCTGCATTTTGATAACTAACAGAATCGGTGTAGGTGTCTATGAACTATGGCATCCTCTTATATTTTTAAAATTGTATACTCTGTGTTCGTGTGTCACTGCGACTTCTATACATTTTAATATTGTACAACTATATTGATTGAAACTATTGCCTGAGAAATTACAAACTGCTGTGCGTCTACATTAAAATTTCGGCAGTAGTCACTACCTACTTGTAATTAGGAAGGAGACATTTGAATTGTAAATGAATGAGCGGAAGGACCGACACGATAAATAAAGTTTTACGTTGGACATCTTCGAGTTATTTAAATGCGTATTACGTGAAGTGGAAAATAATTGTAGAGAGGCATAATACGTTTTATCCACTTGAAAAACTTTTACACTGAATCACGATGGAAAGAGACAGGTATAGAGAACATTTAATAATTAGCTTAAGTTTTGTGGCGGCGCTGTCGTCGCTTCAACATTCCGAATCAAAAACAGTATATATAGAACATATCCGAACTATCACACGGAGTATTGGCCGCTCCCCGGGCAGAACACCTTGCCCGGTGGGAGATCTCCCCTTTTCCTTCTACGGCCACAGTGGTTGACCACCAAACGTGATCTGAACATGCAACCAACAACCTTCGGAAACTTCAAGCTTTATCATCGTCATAGAGTACCCCACCCATTCGCTCCCGAGCAGATATCGTCCGCGGTCTTCATATCATGCAAGCCATCTAGCTTCACAAGGTTCATCGCAGCACCGGAATAATAATGCTTCGTGTTCCTTCAAGCTGCTCTCTGTGTTACAGTGTTCAGCACGGCTCTGAGTCTTACTGCTTGCCTCTGCTACACGACACTCTCGCAGACTGCTTGCCTTCTTCTCGACTCACTGCAGACTACAAGGCGATCTCCTGGCACTTGCACAGGCGTCGGCAACGAGGCTGCACTATCGACCTCCGGTTTGAGCAGGGGGGTGATGTGGCGGTGCTGTCATCGCGCCGGTAGCGAAACACACCGAAGCCTAAATCACGCTATCAACATTCTGAATCGTAAATAGTATATATAGAACATCTCCGAACTATCACACGGAGTGTTGGCCGCTCCCCGGGCAGATCACCTTGCCCGGCGGGAGATCTCCTCTTTTCCTTCCACCGCCACAGTTTTTTTACTGTTTAAGCCAGCGCTTGACTATTATCGCACCGCACCGGTAGGAAGTGATGATGCATTCGAACAAGGTGAAGCGCTTTTACTTAAAATGCCTCTCGCCTTACTGACTTTGCGCCCGTGTTCGAAACTGGTGAAATTAGTTTAAACCATTAAACGATTTTCAACGATTATAATAAGTAAGACCGTTATTAATCTGTATATTGAAATACAAAACAAAGGTTTTGCTTTCGTATTTCGGTATACAGATCAATTTCCAAGTGTAGGTAGATTACAAAAAAGAAAATAAATTAAAATGGTAGTAGATAAATCCATTCCCTAAAAAAATTTTGTGTTCTTGTTCGACACTATAAAGTTTTCAAATACCATCGATTCGAATTTAAAATCTCTGCTTTGTTACGAAACAATAGATGGGGCGCCGTCATAAAGATGTCGGAACAAACTTTTTCTCGGAAGGCATGCTTTTTATTTTCGATTATAAAGTAGCGAGGATATGCCTTAATCGCCTTTTCACCGTCATAGAATACATATAACTACTGGTGGTATTACAGCTTATACGGGTTTACACAAAAAAAGTCTACATATTCATATAAAATTACAGCGGATATTAATCGGAAAAAGAAAATCTTCTTTATAATTTCCACAGGCAGACTTTAAGGTCGCGTTAGAAGCTAAATGCAAGATAAATTTCTTATATTAAAAAGTAAATTTCATTTTGTGATATATGTTTTTAAGTGAAAGACAGGCAGTTTATTTTTTAAATTTTATATTTACTGGTTATAAGTCCTTCTTTACAACATTAATCCTCATTTCTCAATTAAGTGATTACACATGCAAAACAATTCAACAATTTTTTAAGCAAACGTGTTCTTTGATCTACAGACGACGGAATATACAATCCATAACGCGTAACGTGAAACGACTCACGTGAAAAGACCAACATTAACTTGCCAACCAAACGTGCCAACCAAAGAGAAACCGTTGTATTAAACTTCAAACAAGCCTTCATGTAACATGTACAAAGTTGGGAACCAGTTTGAAATCTTACGACTTAGTCATTCAAAATATTCGAGTGAAGTAAAGTCAAAAAATAATTATCACGTAATATTGTAATTTACAATTTCACCGGTGCGATAAATCTTAGATATCATAGTAATAAACTATGTAAAAAAGCGAAAAGAGATACGAGATTTCCGGGCTTCTTTTGGAGATCGTTTAAGATTGATATTACCAAAAATTTTTAAGTAATTAAGAAAAAGTCACCATAAGTAACTGACTCGGAGAAAAAATGAAATTGTTCTTAAGGCGTTTGGTTTAAAACGTACAGAAAATACATATGTGGCGACATCTTATCCACTTATTTCAAAAATAATCGAGTAGAGTTGCTGTAATATATCATTATATGAAGATATCCCTCTTTTCTGAAGTCGGCAATAGTTACGGCCTATATGTCCCACTGTTAGGCACAAGCATCCTCTCATTTTTGAAAGGGTTTAGGGCTAGAAAGTGTCCGCCGTGCTGCACCAATACGTGTTGGTGGATTCACATGCCCTTGAAATATTTTTTTCTCAAACATAACCGGCACCATTCTCACGATGTTCTCCTTCTCCACCGAGCATGCTGCAGCTATATAAGTAGTATAGCACGTAGCACGAATGGGTCTGCTCGACCGGGGAAAGAGCACGCTCTCATAGAATACCAGCGTATATAGCAGCTTAGCGTTGCTGTGTTTCATGTGGTGAGTGTAGAGAACCAAGGAAACTTTTTAATGAAATGGAGGCATTCCATCTTAGTCATTACGGGTTACAACGCATTTGCATTTTGATTCGTAATCGAGGATATATGAAGGTGTCTATGGGCCACAGCAACCACTTATCATCAGGTGGACCATTTGCTCGTTTTTCACCTACTGTCCTATAACAAAAAAAAAACTTAAAATTGCAATTAACAATTTCATCGGTGCCGGCGGGGATCAACCCGCGTTGCTCTCGTACTGTGAAATTTACAGCGAGCGCTAACCATATACGCCAACAAGTCGCTGCAAGTGCAATAACGTATACTCTTAAAAAGTATTAACTCAACCGATTCAACATTATTCATGACGGGTTATCAAAAGAGTATAGCTATGGTGGGAGGCATTTTAGATTGCCTCATAGAAAGAATTCCGTAAAACTTGTCACGGTTGAGAGGCGGATCTGCAACGGCTGTTTTTATTGTTTTCAGTTGTAATCAGGTCTGCTGATATCCATATCATGATAAACATTTATTAGCAATTCATTCAAATGTTTAATAATTTTTTTACAAATAATTGTTTATGCGTAAGATACAAATTTGATTATTTGTTATATTGTTACATGCAAGGAAATACTTAGACAGTGATAAGACAACTCGGCCCACACTCATTTATTTTTTAAGCTTGATATTAGTCACTTTAGCCTCTCGAGCTTATCCAGGCTAGCGACAAATTACCATAATTATTTAGGTAAAGACACAATCTCGTGAGATATTTTCTGAGAAATCTGCTTTAATGAGTTTGCTTAGAGTAAGGTTAAACAATAAATTGGTATATTCTCGAAGTTTCTCTGCATGACAAATTTCGTAATGTTGATATCCGAAGTGGAAATAGAATAACAGACATAATCAAACGAAGAGGTAAGCTAAGGAGAAATAGGTCGGCCGTATGAAGAAACAACGACCGATTGGAAAGAAAAAAGGTATACATATGTAGGTGTCTCTGTGATCTACTGTATCCACTTATAATAAGTTGAACTCTGTGCTTGCATCATCATCATCATCCTCATCAAACAGCCCATTACAAATCCACAGCTAAACATAGGTATTTACGTGATAGAGCCACACTGTAGCTATATTATAGTTGTAGCATGAATAGCTCGACTTGACCGGGGAAGGACCACACCCTTACAGAATACCAGCGTAAAATAGCGTCTTAATGCTGCTGTGTTTCGTATGGTGAGTGTAAAGAGACGGAGACCCTTTTTACTGGAAATAAATCATTTTATCGTAGTCCTCAGGGGTTACAATGCATTTGAATTATAATTCTTAATCGAAAATTAACTTATATAGATGTTCATGGGCAACAGCATCCACTTATTTAATCTATCAAAAATAGATCAATACAATTATTGGATATAGCACCGATAAAATGACATACCTCGCAAAAATGACTTAAGTCACTAATAACAATTTTGGAGCTTGCCGAGGGTTTTCAATATCGTAAAAGTTTATTGTGTGTTAGCCCTTAAGAGACAACCTACAGGTGTTTTAGCACGTGATGGCCCAATACGCGTCATTGACAAAGTTGGTACAATATTAGGAGCTCACACGTCTACGCACGTAATGCTCAAGAGTTCAAACAAGCAATTTATTTACGCAGCTTGTTGAAGTTTGGTAAAATAGATTTTTTGTAAATTTACAAAGGTAATTTCAAATTGAGTGGACTACTTAATCCCATGGCTGGTGCGTTATAACTGTTATGTACTATTTTGAAATTCCGCATGACACTTGCAAACGAATAATAACATGGTTACACATTGCACTGCTGAGTGTATAGAGTTTTTCCGAGCTGCGTAGTAAAGCGTTCGGTTCGGTTCGGTTCGGTCGCTATGGTCTTGAGGATGGCGACGATGTCGGTTTTTCCGCCGCAAATCAAAGGTAGTGGGCCAGCGATGGGGTACGCATCTACACGTGTCTCATTTCACAGTTGTGCGCGCTTGACGTTTGACGTCAACTGCGTGTGGACGTTCGTGATTTGTTTGTTAATTAACGAATTAAAAATGATGAATATGTGGCCTCATACTGAAGTTATAAAATTTTTAAGACATAGCTACTAAAATCAGAACATATACATAATCTATTGTTAGTTTACTTATTTTTAATATTTAATTAATAATTATTTATCAAATTATTAATTATATTTATTTTTGTTTATGGAAAACTAAATTGACTTAGGACAGATTTAGTTCTATCGCAATGGATAGATGGCATCCACCATCTTCTTCTACGCCATTATTTTTTGATAACTCTATTCTTGTGCACATAAAAAAATAACGGTACGTTTTGTATAGATTTCTTTCCGCAGCGGCTAATTCTTCCACGTTCATCTCGAAAAACGTTTCGATCACAACTGCATGACGCCATCGTGTAGTTGCGTTTCAACCATCGCATGGCCATCTCGCTGGGCCATCGCTGGTCCATTGTTTAGAGCAGCTATTACATAATTCCCACTAGGTTGCGCCCAACGAAATTGATACAGCTTGACGTCGGGTATTATTTGTTTGAACAGCTTCAATATGAATTCGATACGAATCGATCGACAATTACCTTGTTAAGTGTTCAGTTAAACTGGCGAGAATCCTCGAGCGATCGAAAATACAAATTTTCAGGCATGTCGCTTGTGCCAAATCCTCCCCGCAAAGCGTGAGTCCCATGGCATCATTCAGGTTAAGAAGTAAATCTTGTTGAGGAATTTTTTTAAGCGACTTACCGTGGCTGCACCTGTTTTTTAAATACGTTTTTGTTAAAAGTATCGTTTTAAAAATATTTATAGATTTTTGACATTGTATTATTTAACTGTCTCTAATTTTATGAAATTATAACGTTGATTTAATAGAAGTTGTTTCATTAAAGGTTTCTTGCCAGTTCTTTTCCGGGGCCTTGTATTTCCGGTGTAGACTTTGATGTTTATAAGATCTTCAAACAAGCTATATTTGGAAAATTTCAAGTTTGCCTTTTAATGGTGATTTTTTGTATCCAACTATCCATTACAGACTTTAAGATTTTCTGCTAAACATAGGTCTGCTATAGGTTGCGTATTAGGGGAAATTTTGCCATAGCTTCAATACTTGGCAGCGGGTTAGCAATTGTATATGCTGCTGCCCTTCTGTTTCATTCTCCTATAATATTTATAATAGTTAGCACGCTTGGCAGCCCGGGTTACCTTTTAAAATGTATGAAAGAAAGAAAGAAAAAAATATTTTTTTGCACAGAATACAAATTAGTAAATGGCGCAAATAAGAGTCTTTGAGAAATGACTACATATTTGTGCCATTTGCTGTAGAGACTATCGGTCCGTGGGGTCCACGTGCAATGAAATTTCTAAAGGAACTGTATCCACGACTGGTCGTCGCTGCTGGTGATAAGAGGGCTGGTTCTTTCCTCGCTCAAAGGCTAAGTATAGCTATTCAGCGAGGAAACGCAGCCAGCGTTCTTGGCACTATACCACGGGAAGCAGGTCTTTTTGAGGATTAAAATTTTTAATTATAGATTTTCTATATTATAGTTTCTTCTTTTATATTGTATATAATTAGTTTTAATCGTAAATATTATAATTTTAATTACTATTTTAGTTAAATTCTTTATTATAATTTTTGTAACATAAATTGAAAATAATTTTACAAATCTTAATAAAAATAAATTGTGGAAAAACACTTAATAAATTAAAACAGAATACAGGTTACCATATTATCAGATTTAGCAGTGAGAGTTAGATTATTTTAGATTTAACTGTGGTGCACAGTTCGAGCTATATTCTGCCTTCTTAGGCATGCAAACATTTATAATTATATAAAACAATTAAAATACTATTATATTACTTACAAAAATGTCAAATTATATTATTATATTACATTTTAAAATATTTAGCATATTATTCATTATTTTTATATTACATAATATTTAGTTTTACAAATAATCGTATGCATTACTTTAACTTGCATGAACTCTCGTATCGTATAAAAACACTTATCCACTAGGCATTTTCTTAACTTAATTTTAAAATATTTAAGTGGAAGTTCCCGTAGACTCTTAGGCAGTTTATTAAAAATTGATAATATGCACATATGATATACATTACGTTTATTTAAAGCTGTTCTACAAGATGGAATCGTTATTTTAGTTACTTTTAAAATTATAGCTTTAGAGGTTATTATTTATTGAATTGTGTGAAAATAAAAGTATAGATTATACCAAATTTCAATAATTAAATTATAAAACTTAAATTTAACGCCTCTATAATATCTCAATTTGTATCCAAATCGCGACAAAAATGTAATTGAGAATTTGATCGAATAATTTTGTATTCGTTAAATAATATTTTTTTTTCGTACTAACATGCATTTGAGTATTATTGATAATTAAGAGTTAAATGTGTTCATACAATATCACGCAGCCTCCATATGGATGTACTATTAACGTTCATTAAATGTTATTAAAACGATAATATATGTTTGTTTTCGTTTCCCCCACCTATACTTAAATTAGTTATTACTAAAAGACTTGATAAATAAGAGAACTCTTTTAAAAATTAGTGAGGTTCTGCAACCCGCTGTGGGACATATATAAGCTGTAACTTTAAGTTACTTTTGATATTGAATTGAACTCTACTGTACCTATATTTAACTGCTACATTCAGCTTGAGACCTGTCTTTGGTTTCTCTGTAAAATAAAGTAACGATTTCATGAAATAAAGTAATTACTGAAAGTAAGTACTATCTACCGTTCATATTTGAACCGTTAAATATGATTAACTACCATTGTAAAGGTTTTAGTTTTATTAAAGAGAGTGCTGTGGTAGTAAACTTTTAACACGAATAAAAATACATTAGGATTTGATCTTATATTGTTTGATGTATTTTATTTTCTGGTTGTAGCACTAACGGGTCAGCTGAACTATGGAACGACCCGCTTTCACAGAACACCGGCGTAAAATAACAATTTAATGCTTGTTGTGTTTTGTATGGTGAGTGCAGAGAACCGATGACCTTTTTACTGGAAACGAGATATTTGATCTTAGTCTTCAGGGGTTTGTCACCCCTACATTTTGTTTCTAAGCCGTGAATTGGTGTAAATATCCATGTGCCATAGCATCCACTTACCATCAGGAAGACTGTGTGCTCGGTTGTTGTTGTTCTATAAAGGAAAATATTACAATGACATACTAATAATCCACCTGATGGTAGGTGGTAACTCTGTTCAAGGACTTTTTTCATTTAATGAATTTCAATTTATTTCTTGTTTTCTTTTACACAAGTGAGTGTGATAAACAAACACAGCCCACCGAATAGTAATTGGATGCTGTTGCCTATAGACATACCCGCACATTTCTTGTTTACACGATGCTATTCAGCACATCGCGGAACACATTCATCATCTCCGCCTTTTTCATCATCATCAGCTCGTAAAAATCTACTGCTGGATATGAAACTGCTCCGCAGTAAAGAGAATTTTCTTTAGTCGTCATGCCTTACAAGCGGATTGACTATTGCAGTACCAAACGTCTCGCACCTTGAATACTGACGCCCGACGCCGATCTGAGTATTTATAAGTCTTATGCGAGTGACACGATTTCAAATTTATAATTTATTTTGTCAAATATTTTTACTCAAAATTGGATTTTACAAAGCAATTATATATATTATAAATATCTATCCGAACCGTAAGATTTTCAGACATTTCCCCTAGTTGTCTTATACGGAAACATGAGATGAAATCGCGTGATTTATACGCCATACACAGAAAGAGCTAATTACAGACTATTTTTACAAGAGAATATTTTTCAGATATCGTACGATAATTGTGACAATTTTGCACATACTTGATGCTGCGATACCGCTATGGCGATGCGTCGAATAATGAAGAAGTTTGTATTGTTTAATCTCTCGAAAGATGTTTGGTTTGATGAGTGTGTGTTGAATAGTTGTGTGAGTAATCGGTCAAACCGATCCACTAAACACTATTAAAAAATTAACACTAAAAGTAAAAAGTGTCGTAAAAAATAATTAGTGTGAGTTAGATAGTTGTTTCGCGCAAAAAAGCGTGCCTTAATAACCACGACTCGCAGGAAGATTGTATTGATGGTACTACCCAGACGGATATTTTTCACATGATATGCGAAATAGTTATATCACCATCTAATAGAAGCCATAAAGTCTTTCCGGTATTTCTCACCGTCTGTTCTTACGATGGGACAAATGGGACGAAATGGAATAAAAGATTTTCTCACGCTTATAGAACAAGGCATGAAAGAATTTATTTTCTCTTCAAAAAGGTTCTTTTTTTTAATTTGAAAACAAACCGATGAAAAGAAGTGAATTTATAAAGCCGCTCTACGCACAAAAATTAAACAACATTTGTATTCAACTGGAAGTTAAAAATAAATTTATGTTTTAATTGGAAGAGCGAATAAAAATATAACTTTTAAAATAATAACACAATCTTCTCCAAAAACAACTTAGAAATACCATGTTCTTTTTATCATAATATTTTATTAATTTATATTATATGATTAATATACATGGACAAAATCGTTTTATCATAATAAAACAAGATGACAATGTAAATTAACAAATCACCGCAGCGTTATAACAAAAATTTTATCAAATTAGAGTTGACTTAGAAATCGGTAATTGAATATCAAACGCTTAAATATTAAATGTAAAATAATATACATTATTTTGTTTATTAATATAACATATTATGTTAACCATAATGATTAATTATTGTGCTAGAATATTTCGAGTCAAACGTCTGCACGTATACTATATACTCGTTTATTCACAGCAAAGTTAATGCCGTGAATCTTTGTTTTGCCTTCAATGCAAGTGCCTTCCTAACAAAAGTCAGTTCGGTCCTATTGACTTATGACTGTCTGTACTGCATTTATTCTATGAGTTATTGCAAAACATTTGCCCTTATTACATTTCTATTATACACAATGATTACACA
Source organism: Parnassius apollo (assembly GCA_907164705.1). NCBI lineage: Eukaryota > Metazoa > Arthropoda > Insecta > Lepidoptera > Papilionidae > Parnassius > Parnassius apollo. The sequence goes on along the minus strand of CAJQZP010000031.1, from coordinate 3,207,876 downwards.
GGAAAAACATAACATAACATAAACACTCACGCCTGTCACCCAGAGGGGTAGGCAGAGACTACGGACTTCCATTTGGCACGATCCTGACATACCTCTTTCGCCTCCTTTACATCCATATATCTACGCATACATGCTCGTCGGTTAAGGGTAAGGGTAACGTGGCCCCTTTTCAAAATAATAAAAAATAAACTTTTTTCTAGGGCGTTCCTTCCCGACTCGGCCGTTCACATCTGCCATATAAATTTGCTTTGTCACTCTTTCCTCATTCATTCTTTCTACATGACCAAACCACCGAAGAATCCCTATTTTAATCCTGGTCACAACATCATCTTGCATACCACATTTATCTTTTATCACGCAATTTCTCACCCTGTCATTCAGATTCAACCCTAGCATATTCCTTAAAGACCGCATTTCTACAGCATGAATTCTACCTTCGTGCTTCTTCTGCCACACCCAGCTTTCACTACCATACATTAAAGTAGGGACTAACACAGCATTATGAATTACCATACGTGCCTGTTTTGACACATTCTGGTTCTTCATAATAGAGTGTAGTGCCCCATTCACTCTATTCCCTGCATTTACTCGTCGTTCTATATCCCTATCATATCTACCATCCCTGCTAAATACACATCCCAAATACACAAACTCATCCACTTGCTCAATTAACTCTCCTTCTATTCTTATTTCACATACCGTTTTGCTTTTTTCTCTTTCAAAAACCATCACTTTCGTCTTACATACGTTCACTTTCAATCCCCTTTTTTTTAATTCCCAGTTCATTAATGTAGCCATCATTTGCAACTCAGCCACCGATGACGCAAATATGACTTGATCATCGGCATACAAAAGGCATTTGACGGTTAACTCGCCCATTCTTAACCCACATTCTTCATCTTTCAAAGTTTGCAAACACCGGTCCATAAATAGGTTGAACAGCCAAGGGGAAGCTACACAGCCCTGTCTGACACCTTTTTGGATGCCAAACCAGTCCGAGTAGACTCCATTGATCCTGACACAAGCACTAGAGTCCCTATAAAGAGACCTTAATGCCTGTATCAAACCAGCGCTCAACCCATATGAGTTCAGTGTTTGCCATAACACATTCCTGTCCACTCTGTCATAAGCCTTTTCCAAGTCCATGAACGCACAAAAAACTTTCTGGTTTTTGGCCAAAAACTTCTCCGCAATCATGCGCATTGAAAAGACTTGATCTGTATACCCCATTCCCTTCTAAAACCCGCTTGCACATCCCAAATTTTCCCATCAGTTTCTTTCATAACTCTTTCAATTAACACCTTAGCATACAGTTTACCCACAATACTAAGCAAGCTGATACCGCGGTAGTTTTTGCAGTCCTGCTGTGACCCTTTTCCTTTATATATAGGTACTATAACTGCTTTACACCAGTCATCCGGTACCCGTTTTAATTCCCAACATAAATTAAACAAGCTGCTGTACACAGGCCTGCCACCGCTCCCTCTCCAGTCCTTAGCATCTCGAGTGATACTCTATCATATCCAGCTGCCTTACCTGCTTTCATGCTTTTCATTGCTTTCATTATTTCATCTACACTTATCTCCATACCCCTTTCCACTTCTTTCGGAATTTCTAGTTAATTTAATTCAGACGACTCTTCACTCATAAACACGCTTTCAAAGTATTCCTTCCATCTGTTTAAATTCGAAACTTCATCATTCAGAATACATCCATTCTCGTCTCTTATAGCATTTATTATAGGCTGTTTTGTATTTCCCCTGGCAGTTCTTACGAGTTTCCAGAACATTTTTATGTTAGCCTGGAAATTATCAGATATCCTTCTATCATTCTTATCCGTTCTTTCTTTCTTTTTCCTTTCAACAACTTCTTTTACTCTCTTATTTAGCCGTCTAAATTCTGCCTTTTTTCTTTCAATCTCATCATTCATACCAGAAGAATTACCAGCTTTGGTTGCTAGTAAATCTAACCATGCTTTCTTCTTTGATTCAACTTCCACCCGTACCTCATCATCCCACCACAACGTATTACTTTTCCTTTCTTTTGTTCTCTTACTTACACCACATACTTCGGTGGCGGTATCCACCAAACCTTTCTTAATATTATCCCACACAGTATTCAAGTCTAAATCATTCATACACAACTCATTCAAACATCTAATATTTTCTCTCAGTCTACATTTATACTTCTCTTTCACATCTTTATCTTGTAATGTAACTTCTCGATTCTTATACGCCGTAACGCAGTGGTAGACACAGATGTCCGATGCCGCCAACGCTTGAAAAGACCATTAATTCGACATAAGACCAAGTAATGATCCGTCCCTACGTTGGACCCCCGGTAAACCCTTGTATCTACGACTGCGCTCCTCATTCTTTCATCCCCAATTACGAAATCTATCATGCTTCTATCATCACCTCTTTCCCATGTATACATGTGAATCTTCTTATGACGAAAAAAGTATTCGTCACAAAAAGATTCTTTTCCGCACATACGGTGAGGAGGTCTTCACCATTCTCATTTATAATTTCATAACCAAACGTTCCCAATATCCTTTCATAACCAGACCTCTTCACCCCAACCCTTCCATTAAAGTCTCCTAACATAATAATATTTTCATTTTCCTTACATTTTGTCAACACCATCCTTACCATGTCCTAAAACTGCTCTCGGATGTAAGTGGGCTTAGACATGTCTGGGGCGTACACCCCTAGCAAGAACAGCTTCTTTAAGCCCACTTTCATTCGTATCCATAGCAGTCTCGGGCTTACACATTCATACTCTTTCACACATTGACCCATTCTTTCTGAAAGGATGAAACCGACTCCCTGGCATGCCCGTTCGGTCTCGCCTACATCAGACCAATACGCGGTATACGTGCCATGTGCAGTGGCATCCTTTCCCTTTCGTTTCGTCTCATTCACACATAACACATCTATTCCTCTGTCATACATCATTTCGCATACTTCATCCATCTTATCATTCATTCCTCCACATACATTCAGCGTAGCTAGACGGGTTTCCGCAATCCACTTTTCGCCCCTCCGGGAGACAGAACGTGACGGGTGGCGAACCTCGTCGCCGGTTTTTCTCCCGGAGATTCTTCGCACCCCTGCCCCATTTAAGGGGCGCCGGGAACTCGGGGCCATTTCTTTTATTTCCTGAGTCATGGTGCGAACAAGGGGTGGTGGTAGATTTTACACCGCTACCATACGGCGAGGAGCTGAGTCTATTTTTTCGGCTTTGTCCCTCGTTTAGCACCACCACAAGAAAACTAACAGTTATTAATGGTAAGGATACTATTGATACTGCAATAATCGATTTATTTACAAGAAAATATAAATCACTTCTGTTGACGTAGTATTATATTAATCTTTACTTACTTGTTTTAGTATTATCGTGTGACTGTCAAATAAAAGTTCTGTGATGCATAAGAGTCCGCCGCGCTCTAAGGTGTGGAAAAGATGCTAGCATAACATAATTTCAAAAAATATTTAATGTCTCAGACCGCCTTGAAACTTAAGACAACTAACGTAAAACTCAAGGTTATTCTGATTTCATTACAAATATGTTTGAAAACTGCGAAAAAAAAATCGAGCACTAACTAACGAAGTTTGCCAAACTAAAGGTTTCCGAAAGAATCTGCATTGAATCTCCGTAAAGGGCGTTTTCTGCTTCCGGGCTGAACCTTTTTCGGTAGAATATTAACAATTTTTTGTCAAAAGACAAAACTTAATATTTGGTTGAAAAATAAGTGAAACTAAAAACTGACGCTAATAACGAACTAACGGATATTGTAGATAATTGATTTCACGTAGAGCGTTATAATACTAAAGTGAACAAAAATTTAGGTATCACAGTCACTCTACTATCTATCTTGCATTGTGGCGTTTTACGTACATAAATATATAAATTAATGAATAAAATGAACGTTTTTTTAGTAAAGTTTCACCGCCAATCTACCATTTCTCCATCCATCATGAAGAAGAGGGGTTGACATACATACATTGCACATAGACAGAGCCATCGCCATATTTCAACCTGTGGAGAAATAGGCAATATGGTGAAAGGCACATATTAATTAATTATTTTCGATATATGACAGTTCCACTATCTCCTAAATAGAAAATTTTCGTACTGATTATTTGCTTCACTAAACGTTACAGTAAATGTTATAAATGGTAATTAATGATTGTGAAGTATTCCATCTCAGTCCGCAGATACGAGTATGTCAATATTTTCTGTAGTTTTTAGGCTGCAGAAGCTATAAATGTCGCTTAAACTGAGTCGTTACGTTTTTTATGTTTTCAATATAATAGTCGTTTAATTTTTCTCTATCTCTCTATTCAGAATATTTATTCTCTCTATTTAGAATAGAAACTGAGTTTCAGTTTCTATTCTAAATGTTCCCATGTTCACTTTAGCTATTCCCATTTGCTCAACATACATTCCAAGTTCAAGGTGCCTTATCGTGTAGATACCACGAGTTATGATAAAATTTATTCTAATATGATAATTAATAAAAGCTACAACCAGTGACTAGCCCCGCTTGTTATGTTTCTTACACTTGCTTACTTTTTGTGCAGTCATTAATAATTTTAATGTTACTTCGTACCGGTAGGCGAAGTGTAGGGCGACCCTCCACTAGATGTAGTGACGACCTGTTAAGACATGCAAAAAGTCGACGGATGCAGGTGACTCAGGACCGTGCTTTGTGGCATACCTTGGGAAAGGCCTATGTTCAGCAGTGGACTTGTGAAGGGCTGTAATGATGACGATGATGTTACAATGAACAGGCGTTATGGTTGCTTTTGCTTTACTAAATCTTCTTAGTTTAACTCAGTTGTTAAATTGTGGTTAAATAATTTCGAAAATATCAGAAAACTATTATGTCTGCCGATAGATGACGTTATAACCATTCCGTTTACGCCAGACGTAATATACTTAAACCTGCAATGGGCATCAGCAACAAAGTTGCGAGACGCTCGTTGCGTGGCGATCGTTAATCCGCCTGCCCATCGTGAAGATTAAGGCAAGTCCTTCCTATCCCTACAACGGGAAGGACCCATGTGCCTGTGGATTTAAAATAAAATGCCCCAAAGCTTACAATTATACTATTTTCCTAACATTCCAAACCGGAATACAATAGCTAATGCACTGTTCTTTGATAACTACTAAACACGTTCACTACAGCATATTAGTTCTGGCGTAAATGAGACGGTTACACCTCCATGTTTCGCTATATATAAGATTTTTATATAATTTTTTTAAAATTTAAAGAAGTCGTCTCTTACGACATCTAAGGGGAGAAATGGGGCGTTGGATTCTCTTACGTTGCCATCACACTGCTTCTTTAATGTCACAAATTATTTTAAATATATGATTATTTGATTTTCTACGTGGTAGAGCCATACTGCAGTTATAGTAGTAGTAAGGACCACGCTCTCACAGAATACCAGCGTAAAATAATGCTGCTGTGTTTCGTATGATGAGTGTAGAGAACCGGAGACCCTTTTTACTGGACACGAGGTATTCCATCTTAGTCCTCACGGGACGCATCTGCATTTTGATTCGTAATGGAGGATAGATGTTGATGTCTATGGGCCAGAGCACTTACCATCAGATGGACTGTATGCTCGTTTGGCACCCTATCCTATAAATAATATTAATTGAATGAGAAATGTGTAAACTTTCCCTCTTTTATTTTCAAATATACAAAACACCTTAGTGTTAATTGCACAAAATTCTTCCGAGTATTCTTGATTAGGAACGTTTCGAAGTAACAAAACCTGTTAAGACACGATCGATTTATTTGGTTGCGGGATGATGAAGTTAATTTAACAGTACTTATTTTCTTTTTTAATATCTGTTCTGAATTTTTATAGATTCTTAAACTCTATGGCTACTGGGTCGAATGTCATCATTCTTAGCCCGCTCTTATGACAGGTGCGCGACGTAGTCTGCTAAACCAATTTACGCCGCGCTGTCAGCACATGCAATCACCATCAGTATATTATCTTAGCCCGTCTACATATTTTAGTCCTCTGCTTAATTTTGTACATGTTAGAGCCACGCTGCAGCTTTATTATGATTGTAGCATGAATGGGACTGCTCGATCGGGGTAGGACCACACTCTCACAAAATACCAGCGTAAATAGCACCTTTACCCCGCTGTGTTTTGTATGGTGATTGTAGAGGACCGGGGACCCTTTTTCCTGGATACAAGGCGTTCCATCTAAGTCCTTAGGGCTGACAGAGCATCTGTACTTTTATTCTAATGGAGGTTAAATCTAGATGACTATGGGCACAAAATCCACTTACAATCAAAGGGAATGTGTGTTGACCTGTTTGTAAAACCCTTATACTTTATAAAAATACTAGCTTCTTAGTATTTTCTATAAAGTAGTTTATTATATCACAAAAATCGGTTTCAACCTCACATTACTGAACAATTCTAGACTAAAAGTATAAGGTATGTAACGTACTCTGACCCTGTATTAATATTCAGAGTAATGTTTTGGACGCAATTATGTTACAGAATATACTTTTTTTAGTAAATTATGTAATTTGATCGAAAAAAATAAAATAAAATAAGCAAACTAGGTATGTAATTTTATGATCTCAGTACTTATTCAGAATAATTTTAATAAATACTACTGAAAACTTGCTACAAGTGAAGCCTAAAATTTTAGAATCTATATTAATACGTAAAGAGAAAATTTTACATCCCTTTTCAGGTATGTTGCGCGCACCGAGGAGTGTGAGATTGGCATTAAATTTTATATGGAGAAAGAGTTCAGAAAGCTAAAATTTTATTTAAAATATGCGTTACAAATACATTGTTTATACATATAAATATATTTGAAGTGTAAGTCTGTCATATCGAAACTATATATTATATATTTGTTGTTTTTAATATACCCACAATATTAAAAAAATATAAAAAAACAAGAACTAATATTTAAAAATCATACAGTCCTACTTCTATGTTTTCTCGTTGAATGATTATACTTAGTATTTAGCGAGAAAAGAAGCAGCCCTCTTATCACCAGCAGTAACGACCAGTGCTGAATAGAGTTCCTTTAGGAACTTTACCGCACGTGGACCCCACGGACTGATAGTCTCATTAAAAACATTTGATAAGAGGTTTGATAATAACGGAGCCAGAAGAGGCCGTGATAACTTTCAACCAGCACGTGTAAAATATGCCCTCATGATCATGATCCTTATGTTTTCAAAAATGGCTTGAATAAAAAGCATTTTAGATATAACGGAGAATACTTTAAAAGCGTTAAACATATCGATTTAAATAAAAATTGTTTCGTTTATGAGTTATGAAAAACTTTCAGTGTACCTCCCGTATCGCCATGAGAGTTAAATATTTACCTAAGTAATATAAGTTTTAACAATCATTAAGGGAGTGAAATTGGTTACATGACATTTGCCATTTGCCTAAAACATTATTACAAATGTTATGATGATAACATCTAAAATCAATTACCTAAAAACTGTTATGTTAGTGTAAAGTGGAAATGTTAATTAAACAATGTATATTATATAAACTGTCTAAAACATTGATTTCACATAGCTTCCCAATAAGTAGGCTGAATTACATGTTTAATGGGAAATCGCTATCAGTAATCAATACTGAAAGCTGTTTCTGATTCGTTCACTAAAATGTAATTTAATTTGAATTAGAAACATATTGTTTTATTTTATTTTATTTTGTAAGCGTATCACATTACACTCGAATCAATCATTTTTAAAGTTGATTAAAATTAATTTTACAGATTTATCGCGTTGAATTTTAAACAGCGCTCATAGTCCAGGGGGTGGGTACTACTATGAAGCACTGGAAACGTCGGAAATTAGAAATAAGTTAATAAATCCATAAAATTAAGTTTATTTAATGCACAGTAATCGTGTAAATATAAGGATGGAGATAGTTCGCGAGCGAGTGAAGGGAATTGACTACTTTATTTTATGAAATAGGTTAACAATGCATTTACTAATTCTGATGTATTTTACCTTATTTAGTTCTGTTCAAATAGTATGCTAATAACACAAGAAAAAGATAACCCAATTGTTCGAACTAGTAGTAGTATACACTGAAATCAGTGGCACCAGGTGGTTGAACAACTGTGAAGTGGCGGTGTAAGCATATCCACTAATGTATTTCATCCTGTGGGTGTCATTAGAAGTGAAAAAGAGAAACAAACGGAGCGATGGTGGCTTCTAATATCAACTAAAAATAAAAAATAAACTGCGCTTGCCAATCCGCTTGCTATGCGTAGCAAATAAGGCAAATATATAAGGAAATCTATGAGGGGCTTATGTTTAACAATGGGCGTTTGATATGCTGAAATCGTGCGGTTGTGAATGCATATATGTACTTTATTTAAATATGATAAGTTTTAATGTAGAGCGTGTAAAGGTAAAGTATGAATGCATATCGAAGCACCAAATCGTATACATGCAATGATTCGATATGCCTTCAATTTCGGATGGGTTCTCGATCAATCGATCGACAGGTCTTCGTATTATGTTATGTGTATCTACAAGTAATAGGTCCTTACATATGAAATTGGTGTTTTGTACGAGAGGAATATAAAGTCAATTTTTTTGTGAAATATATTTAATTAATCAAAGTATGCACCGTTGTTATCTATGCACATTTGCCAACTCATAGGTAGTTCATTGATCCCTTTACTAAAAAAACCGTGGGGGCGAGAATCAATAAACTCTTTGAAGGCGGTTTGGACTGCCACATGGGAGTTGAATTTTTTTCCTTGTAAGAAGTTGTCCAAATTCCGGAAAAAATGGTAACCTGTTGGAGCAAAATCCCGGCAGCACGGTGGATGTTGCACGTACTCCAATTGTAGCTCATCTAAGTGGTTGTTTGTTGTGCAGTGTGTGGTCTTGCGTTGTCGTGAAGCAGCTGTGGCCTAGAGCGATTGTCCAATCTCGGTTATTTAGCAGCTAGTTCTTCCTTCATGGTTTGCAGTTGCTGACAAAAGATATCTGCCGTAATCTTTTGGCCAGATTTTAGAAAGCTGTAGTGTACGACACCGGCGCTAGTCCACCAAACACTCACAGGTAAATTTTTCTGAGTCAATTTTCGTTTAGGGCTGGATTTGGCTGGGTCTCAAGGGTTCAGTCATTGCGACAAGCACTTCCGATTATCGTTCAGTATCCACTTTTCATCACAATGATTTTTTCATCGTAATGATTTGATTTAAAATCCTTTAATTTTTGTGCCGGTTGAGCAAAGTAACACAGCAATCGACGCGTGTTTGCAAGTTCGATTCACTCAATTCAAGAGGTACTCATCGTTCATGTTTTTTTTATTTTACCGATTTGCTGCAAGTAGATTAATAGAGTTTTATACTTATCCCGAAGCCTACAGCTATCTCTGAAGTGCTTTCTGATGGATCCGCTTCCATAATAGCCCTAAATTCTTCATTTTCCACTTTGATCTCCGGCCATCCACGGGGTTGGTTCTGAAGGTCGAAATTTCCCGAACGTAAACGTTTAAACCAAAAACGTACCGTGCTTTCTTTTGAAACACCGGCGCCGTATACATCATTAATTCTTCGAGCTGTTTCTGCAGCACTGGTGCCACGGTAGAACTCGTTCTCGTAAATATACCGATATTTCATGTTTCCCATTATGCGGTAATAAGCGACGCCTAAGGAAAAAATAATGAGGAAAAAACAAATGAATGACTATTTTCAAAACTCAAGTGATGTACATGCTAAATGAATTTATTCATTTGAATTTGGAATTCTTAACCAAAGAGGAGATATTTTAGATCAAAGTGGTCAATACGACGAAACGCTAATTTCATATGTACCTAAGGACCTAATATCTATGTTGTACGCAGGAAGCTGGTTGAAGTCACGATATACGTAATTATGTCTCTATGGATTTAGCTATATACCGTAATATAATTATATGATAGCAATTCCTTACCTTCTTATAATGAATATAACTATGATACGTGCACGATCTAGTAATATAACTATCTTATTAGACTAATCCAGTAAAATAATATTACAGTAGAACCTTAATGATTTCTTAAATTTACGCGAACACTACACATTGAATAATACTATTATTTACGGATTTTATCGCGTTTAATTACTTTAATTTATTTCTATTATTATCCCGACGTTTTTAACCCGAAAAAACCATTCGGGACCAAAACATTAAAAAAAGTCCTTTAACAAATTTTCTGAGATTGACATTGGATCTTCAGTACCTGTTGTGTTGTTGATTATGTTACTATTTTGACAGTAGGTTTGGCCATTGTGTTACCCTAAAGCCATGTAAATTTTTATAATATAAAATATAATGTTGAAAGATTAAACGTTTTAATAAAAAAAAATTATAACTCAAAAGCTGTTAAAAGTGGAATTGACCAACAACCTTAGTCAAAACTACTGTTAAGTGTTGTAAAGTGGTTTTGACTGGTTGTGAGTTTTCACTTTAAGATTAAAGTTAAACCTTACGAGTGTATACGTCCCCCTGTTGGGCATGGGCCTACCCTCACTTTGTTCTCTTCTTTTTTTCTGTTTTTTTTCTCTTCTTTTTCCTAAACCCTCTCAAGGGTTTTAGGAAAAAAGAAGTGTCCGCCGCGCTTCCCCAAAGCGTGTTTTCGAAATACTTTTTCTATTTCTCATATATGCAGGTATTCTCACAATGTTTTCCTTCACCGCCGAGCACGTTTTAAATCAGCACTTAAAATTGAAATTAACAATTTCATTGGTGTCGGTGGGGATCAAATTCGATTTACTCGCGTACTGTGAAATATTTACAGCGAGCGGTAGCCATCTAAGCTACCACGGCTCTTCATACTACTTACGACTCTAACATATACTTATAGTTATTCCCCTAAATTTGTCTAGTATGAAGTTATATTACTATATCGTGTTCGTAGCAAAGTTATATTCCTAGTAAGACATTTATTAGTTATATCTCTAGGTATACAAGTACTAAACACAGATTCAACCATCTTATTGCGACATATACAATCATAATAAATATATAATATGACTTGGCAAATACAAGCAGCAGTGATTGTGTCATTCATTCCATCCATTATATATATATATATATATATATATATATATTTTTTTTTATATATATATATATATTCACAGTGTGTCCGGTCACGGACTAGCAATATTCTAGATACTTATAATACAACTATTTTAATACAAAAATACACTACACACTGAGGTCTAATCCCCTCCCCCCTGTGTGGCGGCCATTTTTCAGAGGGCAACAATATTGTTGTTTATCGTTTACATTACCAAAAAAATTGTACACATACTCGATCGTCTCGACATCTTTAAAGAAAAAAAATTACTTCAAATAAATATCAAAAAATTTGCTATCGGCTAATTATTGTAACTACTGCAAAAACAACTTTCCTTTTTATTGTTTCTAAATCAACAGATTTTGGTTAGCTACAATACAACATAGCTACACTTTATGTTTATTTAAAGAAATTTTTTGAACTACGTATGCGCAAAACAAAAGGTTTAAGTTTTCATAAAAAATTTTTCTATATGTATCTAATTCTTTAAATAACAAACGCTTTTTTATGTTGTATTGTAGCTTAACTCAAAACCTGTCGATCTAGTAAAAAAAATAAAAAGGGTAAATGGTTGGTTGTTTTTATAGCATAATTTTTTGATATTTATTTGAAGTTCACTTTTATTCTTCGTTCGTTCGCAACAACTACGCTACTAAACCACCACGTAAAGATATTTTTACTGACAAAATACATTTTATTTAACACTCTACATAAATTAATTCAGTATAAAAAGGTGTTATATTTATTAGCAAAACATGCTCCTGAAAAGTGTGAAAGGTGTGAGAAATGTGACCTCTGGGTTTCAGTTAATATTAATGTAAGTAAAAATTTTGCCAGTCGCGTCTACAATTTGTTTCTGTCATCCACCTTCCACTAAGTACTGGTTTCGGCCCGTGTTTCGGGTACGTAAGTGAAATATTATACAGTGGGCAGGTTAAGGACATTACTTAAGCTCGTCATGTGAATTACGCAAAAAGCGTGCAAAGAAAATGCTTGTACAATATTTCATCATGATTATGTTTTAAAATTGTAGAATGACATTTTTTTAATCAGTCACTCAACTATTGTAGTTAAGATCTGCATTTCATAAACAAGGATTAGTGACTGAAGTACACCAACAATGACGATCTACGACATGGTAGAGGTACATATGTTGCAACTATATTAAGATAATAAATTGGTCGGTCCGATCAAGGAAAGTCCACGGTCCAACAGAATAAAAGCGTAAAATAGCAGCTTAGTATTGCTGTGTTTTGTATGGCGTGTGTAGAGATCCGGAAACCATATCTTAATCGAAAATAGGTATTCCATGTTAGTTCTCTGGGTCCTTGGGTTCAACGCATCTGGGTTTTGACTTTTTACTGAGGGTTAATGTGGTTATCAATAGGCCGCAGCATCAACTTGCTATCGGGTGGATAGTGTGCTCGTTTGTCACGTTTATTCTATAAAAAAAAAACACATTTTTTTACTTTTGGAACTTTTGATACTGCTTGGTTAAATGGGATAGAGGAATTTCTACGCTTCCACCATACGTCAAGAACTGAATGACATAAAAAAGATAATGGAAAATAAAAGTAAAATACTAATGGAACAGCCTAAATACGTCTTACTTTAGTAGAGTGTAAGATTTGTTACCACATCATTTTTCGAAATGCTATTTCCTCATGTTTTCCTTCACTACTGAGCACGGCCGCACCAATTTATTTATAAGACAATTTTTTGTTGTAGATCGATCCTGCAACACACTCCTATAGAATTAATTAAATGATTTTGTTTTTAAATAATTTCGCTCGGTGTAGAAAAAAATGTTTAATATTCCTGGGATTTGTCATTGAAAACACTACTTTTTGACACACGCCACGAGAAGAAATTTCATTAGTAATTTTATAGCACTATGGATAAAAAAAACCTTTCTATACTATATGGCCCATGTCCTCTTCTAGGTTGTCAGCTTTGTATTGCCAAGATTTTTTCAAGATTTTTCGTGATTGAGCCTCACACATTTATAATATAAATAATAAAAAGGATAAGTTTAAGTTATAATGTTTGTTACAACATACAGCATGGTATAGTAATGTGAACGTCGGCTAAAAGAAGCCAATGTATTTAAGTTAGCAAATTCATTATCATGTAGCGAGAAGAACAAAATCGCATGTATACATTAAAATGCTTACTTAAGGTGAATCCCTGACCAAAATGTTGCGAAAGTGCGTTTTTCAGACTCTATTATCTCATTAGTTATGAAAAATAAACTACATCTAAAAGTACATTATTAATGTTTGATATCTTATCATCGCATTCTACGTTCTAATTTATTTTTATGTGCTATAAATACATTTAAAATCAACTTTTAAAAAATGACTAAAATTCTTGATTACATGCATCTGTTGCTAAACGCAACGCTCTAATTATTTGAGGATAACACTAATGGATAGATAATTAAATAATCTATATTCTCCACGTTTTATTTAAATTTTTAAGTTCGTTTTTTCTCTTTTAATTGAAATAATTCCGAAAATTGTGTGACTTCTATGATAAAGGGGCGTGCGCAGAGTGCGGGCGGCATTACGCTGTATGCGTTCGTAGGAGGTGGCCGCGTCGCTGGTCGCCGCGTCCGTATTTCGCCCCAAACATAATATTATTTGAGTACCTACCAACCGATGCGCTTACGTCACGGTATATTGTAACTCGGCCGTATCTTAGAAATAAATCTTACAGCCGTGCGGTACGTAAACATGCGACAGGGCTGCCTGCCTCCAGCATTTTTACATTTGCCCATTGATTTATGTGTTTTATAACTCAATGCATTTTCCTACTTTGTGTTTCCATTTAGTTTTATGATTGTATTTAAATATACTTTTTTTTATAAACAAATATAATAGGTACTTTGTGAATTGAATAGGAAGTGTTCAATAAAAATGCGTGTCGTTTTATGATTGGTAGATTTAATTAAAAAACCATATTTATGTTTGAATAACAAATCGGTCTTATAAATTTGCGGCCGAAAAATATTTGCGCCTCTATTTTCTGAAAGGGTCCTAGGAAAGGAATTATCCACCGCGCTGCCCCACTGCGTGTTGGCGAACTTTGCAAGTCTTCGAAATTTTTTTTTTTTATTTCTCAGATATGCAGATTTCCTCACAATGTTTTCCTTCACCACTGAGCACGTGGTAAATCAACACTTAAAATTGCAATTACAATATTATTAGTGCCGGCGGGGATCGAACCCGGTTTGTTCGCACACTGTGAAAATTTTAGCAAGTGCTAACCATATGAGCTACCACGGCTCCTCTCCTCTCTAGCTAGAGACTTTATTTTATTTATCGTCAGGCCTGTTGGTCTAGTGGTTAGTGACCCTGACTGCAATGCCGCAGGTCGTGGGTTCGATTCCCACCCAGGACAAATGTTTGTGTGATGAGCACTTCAAAATTTTATTGTGTGAGTATTTTAAACTATTTTACGGATTTGATGAACCACATTAAATAAAAAATAGTCTCCTATCTTTCTCTCTATGTTTTTATCTCCTAAAACGAGTTTGAGTTGGTAAAATCAAAGCAAACTTAGGGTAGGGTTGTCAATTATTATTTTGATAATAAAACTAGTGAAATTCCGCGGTTACAAAATATAACCTTTATGTTTTACATAAATATCCTAAAAAACTTATTATTTTAATATTTTACTAAGTACCTATAAAATTAACAAGTTTATTGCATTTTTATTTGAGTAATTTTTTATGCAATTTCTTTATCTACGTCTATTTTTAGGAACCTTTATTTAGTCTGAATCATACATAACACTATATTACTGATTTACTTACTTATACGTAGTTTTCTTTTTTTGCAGTTACAAATATCTTGTGAGGTTGAAGAAGGCAGTAATAAAAAAATAATAAGAATAATAATAATTGACGTCAATCACTTCTTTTCATAAAAATTTCAGATCATGGTCCATTAGGTTGCAGCTTCACCGTACCACAACTTATAATAATAATAATAACAGTAATAATATAATATTATTTTGTATTTATTTTATTTTATTGATATTTATGTATATTTACCTTTTCATTTTAATTTATAATTTTTATATATTTAAATATTTATATAACCGAACCAGATGAGAAAATTATACGGCTCCAACGATTTTAGCGACGAACGCTTGGATTTATTTTTAGAAAATGTCCTTTTGTCCATGTTTTCAGGCAATAAAAAAACTGCTACAATATAAGAAGGTAAATTTCGACAAACCACTAACGGTCGTTATAGCTCAGGTCGTATATCGGTCGGGCGTGATATCGGAGTTCCGTGGTTCGCGTATTGGCTTTGGTCCTGCTTTTTTTTCCTTTTTTTTTCAAGTTCCCTTCTTTTGTGAGAAAATCTATTATTTCAAACCCTTTTTTAGTAATTTTTAAAAATACGAAAATTTTAATTTTAAAAATTTAAAAAAAAACTATCTATTTAGTTACTAATGCTATATTTATTATTTTAATAATTACCTACCCAGTAGGTAAATACTAAAATAATAAATGTAGCATTATAAACAGTAAATCTCCCTCAAACTCAATTTACTAATATTGTTCCTAAATAAGGAATAGCAGATAAAAGATTAGTAGGTAATAACTATTGCTCCTCAAAATTATATTTGACCTCATGGTAAAACATATCCTAAAATTCAGTAGCTAAATAAAATAATAATACCTACTATTCAAGTATATTTTCAATATGTAAGTAAACGAAAATAACAAAAATGAAGCACCATTAGCATGTAAAGATCGAATTCATAATTAATATTTCGACAAATATTATAATTTACACTATAAAAAGCTAATTCAATATTAGCAGTATAGTATATAGTTAAAAATAATCAAAATAGTCATTTTTATTAATTAGATAATATATTAGAATACATAATTCTAATATAATGCAACTAATATACCGAATAAAGAAAATTAAAATACATTTATCATTGTACGCCGTATCTATTTCCATAGAATAGTTCATTGACATTGAAAAAATAATTCTACGTTCTTAGCAGTAGGTGGCGTCTTTTGGCGATTTCTTACGCGATATATTGTAGCGAGCGTCGACAGACCAAACGCTCAAGGTCGTTCGCTGGAGGTATCGCCTTAAGTATAAATTATTTCTATACCTGTCTCTTTCTAATATTATTTAGTGAAAGGCGAGAAAATAGCATCAAGCATTTCTTATATTGACGACAAATTTAATCAACAAGACCGTCATTTATTTGACAATTATTTATTTTTTTATTTGACAATTATTTATTTGACAATTATTTATTGCGAGGAGTAGGACTGTATTATACAATCCTACTCCTCGCAATATAGTGCCAAGAACGCTGGCTGCGTTTTCTCTCTGAATGACGTTTACAAAGCTTGGCCTTTGTACAAAAAAACAACCGTCTTATCATTAGCGGTGAGTCACGGATACAGTTTTCTTTAATTAATTACCTCGCGAAGGTAGGAGGGAACATGTACCACGACCTCTTAAACGAGATGGAGGAGGCCTTCACCAGCAGGTAATGATTCCTGAATTGATCTCATATACATTCACATACAAACAAACGTAAACAAACACAAACACTCACATACACATACACACACACACACACACACACACACACACACACACACACACACACACACACAACACACACACACACACACACACGCACGCACACAGACACACACATACACACACACACACACAAGCGCGCGCGCGAGCCATATAAGCGTCATATCAGGAAATAGAGACTATTATTATATAGTCATGTAATTTGCTTGTGCTATATTTCATCCTAAGAATTAATATCGGATGATTGGAAAATCCCTTAACTAAATATTTAAAATTATGTTTTAAACAGAGTAAACAATTTTAAATTAACGGAAAGTAATACTATCTAAATAACTCAGAAATTAAACTTGTTAATTGAAAGCCGCGATTTAGCGATCAGTTCTCAATATTTCCAAAGCTATTGTAAATAATATTTAAGAAGCTTGTATTAAAATAAATAATAATTTATACCGTTATCTCGTATAAGTAGCCTTATTTGTTTTATAGTTTAGAAGCACACATTCATATTTAAATTTAGGTATTCTATTTATTAATTTAGTTATTACATTACGGTACAACCTTAAGACAGTATAAGGATACTTTACCGTCGTCAATAAAAAATAATAATGAGAGAGTGGTAAAAACTAAACTAATTATTTAACCTTATTTGACCTGCTACTGCAGAACGAGCCGCTCATGGATCGTATATACAGGCGTAAATTCCCGTTATGCCAACACCATAGATGAATTATTGCGCAAAAAAAGGAAACATGACATGGCTTGTCGACATGTATTTTACATCTGTTTACTTCAAATATGACAAATCCGATTTAACATTTGACGCCATTAAAAAAATTATAGCGTCTTCCAATAGGGTGATTACTTTTTCCTCACCCAATATTTTAAGTATTCGTATACGAAATGGCTATACCGCCATCTATCAGAATAATCTCTAATAATGTCATAATAGTTTGTTAGAGTGATCTACTATTCACTAAATGTGATGAAATGTTATTTCAAGTTCCAAAATTGTTTATTTCCATTATATACTAATTATTAATTGTGTATGTTCCATAATTTTCGCTGTTAGCAGTGACCATTGATTCTTAATTGCTCCACAAAACTTTTGATACAATGAAAAGAAGTTTCAACGGTAACATTGTGGCAGCTTTCAAACATAAATTGAACAAACATCCGGACCCAGAAATAATTTGTACGCCATTTAAAAACTTGCTCCGCCCCCCAAATAAGGGCCTCCCTTAGGGCCGCAGCTCAACGCTAACCCACTGCGCCACTGCGCCGTCTAACACGCTACATTGAAAGAATTAGAATTATTGTTCTATTAATCTTATCTTTCTATTGATGAAACAAGATAAAACGCAAGACAATTAAACAGATAGACTCGCAATGAACACCTTTATAAGATCATAATTCATAAGAGACACTCATCACACAGATCATAATTCATAACAGGCATAATACCTACTCTTACACATCCTTAATCCTACTCCAAAAAAAGAAGAATGCCCACTCTTCATAGACATTTCGGCCATGGGTGCCCACATATAAAAGCATATAGATTTGATAATATACAATTAAAGGAATGAAATGGTTAAGAAATTGGTTTAAAAAAAGTCGGGAATTTTAAGATATAAAAGTTTTTATGTTCACAAATACAGTTTTTTAACAACTAATTTTACAGATGTTATCGCATTTAATTTCTTTGATTTTTAATTCCCGACTTTCGGGTGCTTTCCAGCACACATGGTCGTGGGGGGATTGAGGTGACTGGTGTACCGAAATCAGTGTTAACTTGGAGTAACTTCAGCTTTTTAATAACTATTTATGGTCCGATCTACGCAGAATGAACTTACTGTCCTGAAGTCTTGCGTGGTATGCTTGGGTTTAGTTTTACTTTTATTAATTACAGTGTCCCAAGCAGGTGGGAATACCCAGCTTCATTCTCTATTGAAATTAGAATGTTTGAATCTGGGTGCAATACATTACCGACTTCAGATTGCAACGAGGATAAACTAGATGATTCAGATGGTTCCCGTTCTGCAGTTGAATGTGATGCTGCTCTATCAAACCTTCGCCAACAATTATGACACACACGAGATGACTTTGGCAACTGAAATAATATTAAATAAAAAGGTGAAAAAGTGAACTAAATAAAAATAAAATAGATTTGTTTCCTTTAAACTCAAATACATATAAAATATTTATCAAGTTAATTGTTACTGCACAAAAGCAGACTTAATGGTCTATATTATTTAATAATTAAGCACTTAAAAACTACCAGTAGTCCAAAAACAATGAAAAATCAATTGTCTCATTACTTGGTAGTTGGTAAAAACGGTAGCAGTCTATCTGGTGGTGACAAGCTAATCTTATCGCCATGTTATAAATAAGCTTGTATGTTTGTCAGATATAGTTTGTGTGGATGTAATCAGAGTAAAAACATGTATCACTATTAGATATGAGCACACACACTTAATAAATTAAAAAACACATACCTCACGTGGTGCAATTTGATGGGCAATTTCATTCCTTATGAGTTCCTCACGTGGAGAATCAGACCCAAAAATGTGTGTGATCTTATTCTCAAAAGTGACTTGCCACAGCTGATACATACATGTCCATGACTATTAATTGGTGAATTTTCCTGTTCGCTAGTTGGACGTCGTATTTGGTTCCAGGCTGCAGTCTTAACATGCGTGGCATACTACACTATCACTCGAAACTTGTACCTAATAAAGAAGCCATAATTATTATATCAATTGATATAATTATAAGACAACTCAGTTAATAAGCATTGCTGCAATTGTAGAATGACGAAAAGGAAGAGATGACACATGATTGTAACTATTTACCTGCTGTGGTCGAACCTATTCTTGTATAAGATTTCGCAGTTCTGGAATTTCCAACAAATGCCTTCGTGTTTTCGCTATATGATGGGAAAAAATGTCAGAGTCCATTTATAAGGCTAGTTCGTTACTTCGATAACAAATTCACAAAAATAAAAACAAACAAAGTAACACGCAAATGAATTCTACATGTGACTATTCATATAGGTATAGATATAGTTGTGAAATGTGAACTAAATTGTGATTTCATTCCATGACAGGGCCTAGCTGTCAGACTCGATGTTGCCACTTAACTGACATAAAATCGATGAAGAGATATCGATTTTTATTCGATTAATAATATCGTTAAAAAACAATCTTTGAGGTGCTTTAAGTTCTGCACACTTTTTAAAATATATTTTCGTTTATTTATTTAAATGCTATTTGAAATGTATTTTTAAGAACAGTTAATTTGTGCAGTAGCGTTTTGTTAAGCTTTAACCTTTTGAGCGCCACGCCAAAAACGCATTACCGTGTCCTGTACGCCAAAGCGCCAAAACAAAATAGTGTTGCCAAGAGTTGATATATCGATAACGTAAAATAACTTGTTTTTGTTGGTTTTTTATGCTATAAATGACCCTTTATAAACTGTATGTTTTATTTAATCTTGTGCTGTCATCCACTCTTTTTTATATATGTACTTTGTACATATAAACATAAATAAAAAACAAACAATAACAATAAAATAGTAGTAAACCACAGCACTAGTCTCCATCCTAATGACGACACTGTCACGACTGGACGACAACGGCGTAGCTGACCTTCCTTTTTTAAACATTCTTAGAATGTTGTGTATCGATTTCAAAATCGATCTAACCGAAATATACAGACATCGATTCATAATATTTTATGTGTCGGGGAAGGCGTAGACCAAGTGAAGCACAGAAGAAAAGTCTTACACTCTTATAACAATGGGGAGTTGATATGATGCTGATGCTGCTAGATGATTTTGAGACTGAGAAAGAAATGGCACAACACAAAATGAAAAATTGCTCTTCACACCTTAAGTAAAAAAAACTTTAATTGTAATTTTGTATTATTATTAAAAAAAGGTACATAATTATTCATTTATCAACAATTGTATATAATTATTCGCACTAGGTAAATCAGCCTTATAATATGAAAATCTTGGTCATGGAATAAATAAACATAATTTCAGTTCACCAATCAATCAAAAATTCAATTCATCAATCAAAAATCAAAATTCATCATCACCGACGCTTTCCGAAATCCGAATGAGTTCTGAGGAATCGTTCATGTTGCATTGCTCTACTTTTCTCGGTAATCACTTATGACATCATCAGGGTGTCGTTTATCCTTGATCACGGTGCCCAGGGAACTGATTTTCGATAACGCGCTAAAGTTGAGAGTTGAGATATTAGATTTATTATGCGAAGATGATCTGATAACATTTTTTTTATTATGTAGCTAATTATAGTTTTATGTTTCTAACCTTTAATTTTATTCAAATATCAATAATAATAATAGAAAAAAAAACACCATTGAGCTGAATTTTGGATAGTTTTCAAAAAATCTATGCTTCCCGCGTTTGACATTAGCGGTCAACCATAGACGACTTTGGCGTGCTGGACTTATATAAAAATCAATTTTTATTGGTTCAATGTTTCTTAGTACTTGTGGCTCTAGAAGACTTGTTTTTTATACTCACATGTTGCTGGGTTATTCCTATTTTGAGGAGTGTAGAATTAAAATACCTGTAATAATTTTCCAATATCTATATTTCATTTTTTGAGAGCCGGGTTTTTTGTCAACTATAGACGTCGTTGGCGCTCAGGGCCCGCAGGTGTTGGTCAAGTATAGGCGACTTTGGCGCTCAAAAGGTTAAAGGATTCATGGTAAATCAGCTGAAAACTAACTTGTTTCGTTATCATAACATGATTCTATTTTAAATGTATTGTTATAAACAGATAAGAATAACTTAACAGATCTTCTTTGAAAACAGATAAGAATAACAGTTCTTATCTGTTTTCAAAGAAGATCGGTTAAGATTAACAGTAAAATTGTGCCGTAGCGTTTTGTTACTCTCTAAAGAATTCATTGGAAATCAACTAGTAATTCTCTTGTTTATCATAACATAATAATTATTTAAAAATTATATTAGTACTGTAATGATGACACCGTAAATAATCGATCGAAAAAGAGAATTGATTTTTTTAAATGTGTTTTGTGATTGGCAACACTTTTTTTTTATTCACAAACTAATGACATAATGATCTACCTAATTTTTATTATTATCTTTTCGGTACTTTTAATTTGTGCAAAAATATTCCCATTGTTTGAGGATAAATGAATACCGCGATTAATAACCATAAATAAAGATATAATTTTTTTAACAAATGCACATTGTTGGGCGTTCCATGGCCGAAAATGGGCGTCCCCCTTTGATAACTTACTAAGACTATCTCGTAACATATTAGATAAAACTATATAATATAATCATCATCATCATAACAGCCCTTCACAAGTCCACTGCTGAACATAGACCTCGCCCAAGTAATGCCACAAAGCACGGTCCTGAGCCACCTGCATCCATCAACTTCCTGCATATCTTACCAGGTCATCACTCCATCTAGTGGGGGGATATACCGACAGACAACTTGGCACCGCTGAAGGGACTGTAGCATCACCCGAATTTTGACGGAATCAAAGGCTTTCTCATAGTCCACATACGCCAGGCAAAGTAGCAGATTGTACTCTTCGATCTTCTGTAATTCGATACTATATATTCAATACTTCAATTCGATACTATATGGCGCTGTTGGTTGAAAGATTAGTCATGGCATTTTCTGGAAAGCTCTCCTCGCTCTGTTACCTGACACTAGATGGCGCTTGTGCCAGGTACCAGACATAAACTTAGGCGCGCAACACTAGAAGTGGGATCCGAACCCACGCCCACAAATTGAACTGCGACCTGAACGCAGAGCCTTGCACTGCACACTGCCCTCTCCTAAGACATGCTCGGGACGAGCATGTTTTAGGAGGGGGCAGTGTTGCGCGCCTAAGTCTCGCCTAAGAGTTTGCCACTCATTTCTGCAGTATTAATTTGTTTTGTTACTTAATGATTTCTTAAATTTACGCGAACACTACACATTGAATAAAACTATTATTTATAAAAACCCGCGTGAAAGAACATATAGCTGACGTGAAGCACCGACGCTCCGGGAAGTCTGCAGTCTGTGAACATGTTCAAGATCGTCCCCACCATTACATCAGATTTGATAAACCACAAGTCCTCGCAAAAGAACACCGATTCCTACCAAGGATGATACGTAAGGCTATTGAAATTAAAAAACATCCTAATTTCAATAGAGAAGATGGTTGGGTGCTGCCATCTGCTTGGGATCCTATAATTAACAAAATTAAACCCAAACCCAAGCATACCACTGCAAGACTTCAAGATACTGTAAGTTCGTTTTGCGTAAATCGGACCAAAAATTAATATTAAAAAACTGAAGGTAGCCGAGCTAACAATGACATTGGGACGTCAAACATCTCAGTCCCCCCCCGTGACCATGGGTGCTGTAGAGCACCCGAAACGTCGGGATAATAATAAAAAAAAATTAGAGTAATTAAACGCGTTAAAATCCGTAAATAATAGTTTTATTCAATTGTTTTGTCACTCTTTCCTAATTCATTATTTCTGCACGTCCAAACCACCGATGCCTTTCATTTTTAATCTTGGCATACTTCAAACTCGAAACCAAACTTCTCTTATCAGACAGATTTACCCCTTACATTACTTCCTGATGACCGTATCTCTACAGCATTAACTCAAGTGAATTGTTGAGAATTGTTTTGATTTTAAAATAACAATTAAATTAGAGTGAATCAAAGTTAATTTCAATAGATAATAATATTTTACAGAGTTGTGGTAGCTCTAGAGACAAGCACTCTCCATAAAGCTTTATAGTACACGAGAAAATAGACTTGGATCTTCGTCAGCAACAATAAAATTGTTAACTGCAAATAAAATGTCACTCCACGTATACGTAAAGGAAAAAAAATACGTAAAGGAAAGAAATCTGAACATGTGACACAAAGATTTTTTGGCGGCGGCTTAGAGTATTTTATAGAACTGAAATGACAAACGTATTTGTAGACCATTAAGTGCTTTTGCAGTCCTTATCAAATAAAGAATTTGGGTTTAGAAAACAACTTTTCACAAAAGACTCTGTTCTCGCATTAAGCTCTTTAATCGTAAAGAATTTATATAATGGCAAAAAGTGTATTACGGTATTTTTTAGACCCTAGAAAGAATTTTGAAACAGTCTCTATTCCTGCCTTTTTAGAGTTTTTGGAGCTTTTCGGCTTCAGGGATACTTCTCTAAACCATATGTACCTCTACATGAGCACACTTAGCGTGTTCATGTAGACTCGATGTTGAGTGACGAAAAAAATCTTAATTTTGGCGTTCCTCAAGTTAACGTATTGGGGTCTAAGTTGCTTTTGGTCTATTTTAATTAAATTCATCTTAGTCACATCTTCGTCTATGCTAATAATCCTGCTGTTACTTTTTTCGAGAGATACTTTGGAGGAAGTGAAAACACGTGCAGAATCGGGATTTAAAACTACAGTAGCCTGGTCAAATAACAATCTACTCTTATTAAACACTCATAGAACAAATTACAATTCCACTCAATCATCAGCCAACTTCGGCATTAAAATTACACACTTGCCAAGACAGCCTACTTTCTATCTGCAACTGTGATGTTATAAATAGAGTAGACCAAACAGAATATTTAGGTGTTGTTATTGACTAGAGACTGACTTGATATAACCATATTGAATTAATACCTAGACGCATAAGAAAATTAATGTGGATTTTCAAAAAGTTAAGACATGTAAAAACCTCCGAATTACTGAACAAAGTACATACAGCATATGCTCAATATTTTCTCACTTATTGTATCACAGTATGTGGAGGAGCTTTAAAAACAAGATTTCTTGAAGTAGAGCGACCTCAAAGAGCCCCGCTTAAGGTATGCTATTTTAAACCATACCAATTCCCCACTACTGACCTTTATAATTTGTCTGGTGTCTTTTTAGTATGACGATGTCGATGGCGATGACGATGACGATGACGATGAAGATGACGATGACGATAGCAATGATGAAGACGATGATGATGATGATGACGATGACGTTGTCGATGCTGATGACGAGGACGATGACGATGACGTTGCCGATGATTATGACGATGAAGATTATGAAGACGATGACCATGGCGACGGCGATTACGATGACGATGACGATGACGACAACGATGACGATGACGAAGACGTTGACGATGATGATGACGATGACGATTATGATGAGGATGACCATCACGATGGCGATTACGATGACGATGATGATGACGATCACGATGAAATGACGATGAAGATGACGATTACAATGACGATGACGACGACGACGATGATGACAATAATGAAGACGATGACCATGACGATGACGATGATGATGATGATAACGATTACAATGACGATGACGACGACGACGATAATGACAATTATGAAGACGATGACCATGACGATGACGATGACGATGACGTTGACGATGATAATGACGATGACGATTATAATGACGAAGAAGATGATGATGACGATGACGATTATAATTACGATGACCATGAGGATGACGATGACCATGACGATGACGATGACGCTGATGATGACGATGGCGATGACGATGACGCTGGCTATGACGATGACGATGATGACAATGACGATGATGACAATGACGATGATGACAATGACGATATAACGATGACGATGACGATGACGACGACGATGACGATGACGATGACGACGACGATGACAATGACGATGACGATTATGATGACGATGGCGATGACGATAAAGATGACGATGACGATGACGATGACAAAAACGATGACGATGACGTTGACGATGATGATGACGATGACGAATAAGATGACGACGACCATGAGGATGACGATGATGACGACAATGACGATGACGATGAGGAGAACGATGACGATGACGATGACGATGACGATGATAAAGGCGATGACAATGACGATGTCAGTGACGACGACGATGACGTTGACAATGATAATGACGATGACAAATAAGATGAAATCGACCATGACGATGACTATGATGACGACGATGACGATGACGATGACGATGACAAGTACGATGACGATGACGATGACGATAATGACGATTATAATGACGATGGCGATGATGGTAACGATGATGTTGACGATGACGATGACGATGACGATGACGTTGATGATGATGTTGACGATGACGATTATGATGACGATAATGTTGACGATGACGATGAAGGTGATGATGACGATGATGATTGATGACGATGACGATTAAGATGACGATGACGTTGACGATGACGTTGACGATGATGATGACGACGACGATTATAATGACGATGACCATGAAAATGACGATGACGATGAAGATGACGATGACATTGACGATGATAAGGACGATGACGTTGACGATGATGATAATGATGACGAATAAGATGACGACGACCATGACGATGACGATGATGACGACGATGACGATGACGATGACGATGAAGAGAACGATGACGATGACGATGACGATGATGAAGGCGATGACAATGACGATGACAATGACGATGACGATGACGTTGACAATGATGATGACGATGACGAATAAGATGAAGACGACCATGACGATGACTATGATGACGGCGATGACGATGACGAGTACGATGACGATGACAATGACGATTATAATGACGATGACGATGATGGTAACGATGACGTTGACGATGATGACGACAATGACGATGTCGATGATGACGATGACGGTATAAAGATGACGATGACGATGATGACAATGACGATGATGATGACGATGACGATGACGTTGACGATGATGGTGACGATGACGATGACGTTTACGATGATGATGACGATGACGATTATAATGACGATGACAGTGTAGGCTACTTTCCTACATTATATACACACACATATGCCACACAGATACACACATGCATACTCTCTCACACTCAACATATACAATACTTTTACACGACTATTTATTACACCACTATATACTCTCAACACAATGCACGTAGCAACAGCCGAGCGTTGTACGCGCCGCCCGGAATTCCGTTAACACAGCTGGCAAACGGATCGCCTGCGTCCGCGCTCCGCGCACCGCGTTCACCAGTCGTTCTACCGCTACGACGCGGAACGCATGTTGCTCGCTAGCGCTAATCCATTGTTCTCGCCTTAGACTTTTAAATATTACGATAATATTGATTGTGCTTTTTCTAGACTGTATTTTTATTATAAACTCTTCTATCTTGGCTTGTGTATCTTCTGCTTGTTTGTGCTAAATTGTATATCTCCTGCTTGTGTATTAAATTAAACATTTTAACTATCAGTGTTGTGAACTTATTTGTATAGACTATTTATCACGCTAAACTGATGACCCCGAGCTGAATACGTATTTAACACTATAATGGCTAAACAACGCGAGCACAGTGGTGAGCACATGTCTGTCGTGCCTTCCGACATTTGCAAAGTTGGAATTCGTGTTCCGCCATTTTGGCCAGAAGAACCGGAGATTTGGTTTGCTCAAGTAGAAGGACAATTCGCGATTTCAGGTATAACTAATGATTCTACTAAATTCAATTATGTCATTGGTCAATTAGAACATCAGGTATCTAAGGAAATAAAAGACATTATTGTGAATCCTCCTGCCAGTGACAAATACGAAAGCTTAAGTCAGAGCTTATTAAAAGACTGAGTGCCTCTCATGAAAAGAAGGTTAAGCAATTGCTCATGCATGAAGAGCTCGGTGACAGGAAACCGTCACTATTTCTCCGGCATCTGCAAAGTCTAGCGGGTCCTAGCGTTCCGGATGAATTCTTGAGGACAATTTGGACGAGTAGACTGCCAGCAAACATCCAGACAGTTCTCGCAGCACAACCGACCGCTCGCTCGAGATATTAGCAGATTTAGCGGACAGAATCCAGGACATTGCTATATCTTTGCCTCAAGTAGCTACCACCAGTTACTGTGCATCTCCAACTCCTGGTTCCACGATGGATTTGATGGCCAAAGAAATTGCAGAGTTAAGAAAGCAAGTGGAAAACCTAACAACAAGCCTTCATCGGAGATCTCGCTCTCGCACGAATAATCATGAGCGTCGCAGACGTTCATCATCAATCCGATCAGCATCTTCCTATCGAAGGCATCCTAAATGTTGGTTCCATTCGGATTCGGAAATTCGGTGTCAACGCCAAAAGGTGTGTTCGCTCATGTGATTTCCAGGCGGAAAACATGAAGGGCAGTCGTTAATGGCGACTGATGATTGTCCAAGTTCTACTGGTCGTCTCTTTGTCACGGACCGAAGATCGAAAATGCAGTTCCTGGTCGACACGGGTAGTGACCTCTGTGTTTTCCCTCGTGCATGGCTTCCTGAGCGGCGTACGAAGACCACCTACCAACTCTGTGCAGCCAACGGGAGTGTCATCAACACGTATGGTTATGTACACCTTATTCTTGATCTTGGCCTTCGTAGAGACTTTAAATGGCGTTTTGTAGTTGCCGATGTAACAAAGGCTATTATTGGTGTAGACTTTCTCTCTTTTTATAATTTAATTATAGATTGTCGTAATCACCGCCTTGTAGATAATACCACAACTGTTTCTGTCAATGCTTTGTATGTTAAAAATTTTGATGCTGTTTCGTCCGTTAAGGTTGCGACTGGTGACACGAGGTACCATGATATTCTAGCCGATTTTCCAGAAATAACACGTCCGGCTGGGATGCAACGTAACATTCCACATAACACCGTACATCACATTCGCACTACACCAGGTCCTCCTATTTCATGCTCTCCCAGACGTCTTGCCCCGGATAAATTAAAAATCACGAAACAAGAATTCGAGTCAATGCTTGCTAGCGGTATCATCAGACCATCAGAGAGTTCATGGGCCTCTCCCTTACATTTAGTTCCCAAAGAAGAGAATGGCTGGCGACCCTGTGGCGATTATAGGTTGCTTAATGCTAGGACTATTCCTGATAGGTATCCCATAAGGCACATCCATGACTTTACTCACAGCATCGCTGGATGTAACATATTTACTAC
This sequence comes from Parnassius apollo, assembly GCA_907164705.1. Classification (NCBI taxonomy): domain Eukaryota; kingdom Metazoa; phylum Arthropoda; class Insecta; order Lepidoptera; family Papilionidae; genus Parnassius; species Parnassius apollo. The sequence goes on along the minus strand of CAJQZP010000031.1, from coordinate 3,179,159 downwards.
CTTAGACCTTGTTAAGGCCTATAATCAGATACCTGTCAGTGAATTAGACGTACCTAAAACCACGATTACTACACCATTTGGTTTATACGAATTTAAGTATATGAATTACGGTTTGCGTAATGGAAGTCAAACCTTCCAAAGGTTCGTGGATGAGGTCACGCGTGGTTTAGATTTTTGTTATTGTTACCTGGATGACTTTTTAATATTCTCGAGGAGCGAGTCGGAGCACGAGGAGCATTTACGCCAGATATTTAACCGACTGAAGGAGTATGGGATGTTGATCAACACCTCTAAATGTGTTTTCGGTGCGTCTGAAGTAACATTTTTGGGTTATAAAATTTCCGCCAATGGTATTAAGCCTCTCCAGGAGAAAGTTCAGGCGATTAAAGATTTTCCTTCGCCCAAAAACGTTCGCCAGCTCAGAAGATTTCTGGGCATGATAAATTTCTACCGGCGATTTTTGCCTAATGCTGCGCGCATTCAAGCTCCTTTAAATGTATTGCTTGCAGGAGCCACAAAAGGTTCACAACCAATAAATTTAACCGGAGAAGCTAGTAAGGCTTTTGACGATTGTAAGCTAAGCCTATCTGAAGCAGCTTTACTAGCTCACCCTGACACACATTCCAAGCTCGCTCTTGTTACTGACGCCTCAGATATAGCTTTGGGTGCGGTATTGCAGCAGTACAAAGACGGCACGTGGCAACCGCTTGCGTTTTTCTCCCGCAAAACGAGTTCTGCGCAGCAAAAATATTCGCCATACGATAGAGAGCTTCTTGCCATCTATGAGGCCATTAAGTATTTTCGGCATATGTTAGAGGCGAGACATTTTATTGTCTATACCGACCACAAGCCTATCAGTTTTGCTTTCCGCGAGAGGAAAGGCAACTGTTCGCCTAGGCAGTATAGACATCTAGACTACGTTTCACAGTTCACGACCGACATAAGGCACATATCTGGTAAAGACAATGTTGTTGCCGATGCCTTATCTCGAATTGAAGAACTGCAAGCGCCCGTCAATCTCAGTACATTGGCCGAAGCTCAAGCATCAGATCTCGAACTGGCTGAACTTCTCAAAGGTGGATCGTACCTTCGCTTAGAGAAGTATGACATTCCTGGGAGTAGGACATGCATGTACTGCGATGTCAGTACACCGACTCCCAGACCATTTGTCCCTAAAAGTGCTGCGCAGACAAGTTTTTGAAAGTCTGCATTCTTTGAGCCATCCAGGCGCGAACGCTACAGCAAAACTAGTTGCAGAGCGTTTTGTGTGGCCTAGCATCAGGAAGGACTGCAGAGAGTGGTCACGTGCCTGCTTGGCTTGCCAACGTGCCAAAGTGACGCGACACGTATCTGCGCCTTTAGGGACATATAACCTACCGCGTGCAAGGTTCAAGCACGTCCACATCGATCTTGTGGGGCCTCTGCCTCCATCGCAAGGCTTTCGATACTGCCTCACTGCAGTCGATCGCTTTACACGATGGCCAGAGGTCGTACCTATCGTAGATATAACTGCGGAAACCGTTGCCAAAGCACTGCTGTCTGGATGGATAGCTAGGTACGGCTGTCCAGTAGACATTGTTACAGATCGCGGTCGACAGTTCGAATCCGCTTTGTTCCAATATTTATCGAAGATAAATGGGTTCCAGCATAAAAGAACAACAGCTTACCATCCGGCATGCAACGGTTTAATAGAGCGTTTCCACAGGCAGCTCAAGGCAGCGATCATGTGCCATGCAGATGAACATTGGACTGAATCTTTACCTTTAGTTCTCCTTGGCATTCGTAGTGCATTTAAGGAAGACTTGCAGTCTTCGTATGCCGAACTGCTATATGGAGGACCACTTAGGCTACCTGGTGAATTTTTTGACCCCACCAAAAATGTTACGTCGGATATAACCGATTTTACAGCCAGGTTGCATAATTTTGTTAAACATTTGCAACCTGTCCCAGCTTCACGCCACACAAAAGAAAAAACTTTTGTATACAAGGATCTCGCAACTACTGAACACGTCTTCTTAAGAGAAGACGCTTCGCGTACGAGCTTGCAACCTGCGTACTCAGGTCCGTACAAGGTACTCGCCAGAGGAGATAAGGTATTTAAACTCCTGGTAAAAGGCAAAGAGATGAATGTCTCAATCGACAGACTTAAACCGGCTTACATTTTAGCTGACGGTAGCAGCTACAGTCCCATTCAGGCCGCTTCCTCAGAGAATATTAAAGGGTCCCATCCGGGTCTAATTACAAGGTCTGGACGCCGTGTTAGATTCCCGGACTATTATCGACCATAAGATGGCCTCTGGGGGGGAGTGAATGTAGGCTACCTTCCTACATTATATACACACACATATGCCACACAGATACACACATGCATACTCTCTCACACTCAACATATACAATACTTTTACACGACTATATATTACACCACTATATACTCTCAACACAATGCACGTAGCAACAGCCGGGCGTTGAACGCGCCGCCCGGAATTCCGTTAACACAGCTGGCAAACGGATCGCCTGCGTCCGCGCTCCGCGCACCGCGTTCACCAGTCGTTCTACCGCTACGACGCGGAACGCATGTTGCTCGCTAGCGCTAATCCATTGTTCTCGCCATAGACTTTTAAATATTACTATAATATTGATTGTGCTTTTTCTAGACTGTATTTTTATTATAAACTCTTCTATCTTGGCTTGTGTATCTTCTGCTTGTTTGTGCTAAATTGTATATCTCCTGCTTGTGTATTAAATTAAACATTTTAACTATCAGTGTTGTGAACTTATTTGTATAGACTATTTATCTCGCTAAACAGTAACGATGACGATGACGATTACGATAACTTTGAAGTTGACGATTTTGATGACGAGACCATGATGATGATGACATTGACGACGAAAATGACGATGATAACTATGACGATGACAATGACGATGTTGATGACGATGACGATGACGATGACGATGACGACGACGATGACGACGACGATGACGATGACGATTACGATTATGATGACGATGACGAGTACGATGAAGATGGCGTTGACGATGACGATGATGATGACGATGACGATGACGATGACGTTGACAAAGACGATGACGATGACGTTGACGATGATGATGACGATGACGAATAAGAAGACGACGACCATGACGATGAAAATGACGATGAAGAGAACGATGACGATGACGATGACCATGACGATGACGATGACGATGATGATGACGATAACGATAACGATTAAGAGGAAGATGACGATGACGATGACGATGATGATGACGATGACAATGACGATGACGATGACAATGACGTTGACGATAATGTTGACGATGACGATTATGATGACGATGATATTGACGATGACGATGAAGATGATGATGATTGATGACGTTGACGATGACAATGACAATGACGATGAAGATGACGATGACATTGACGATGATAAGGACGATGACATTGACGATGATAATGACGATGACGTTGACGATGATGATGACGATGACGAATAAGAAGACGACGACCATGACGATGACAATGACGATGAAGAGAACGATGACGATGACGATGACGATGACGATGACCATGACGATGACGATGACGATGACCATGACGATGACGATGACGATGACGATAACGATGGCGATGACGATGACGCTGACCATGACGATGACGATGATGACAATGACGGTATAACGATGACGATGACGACGACGATGGCGACGACGATGACGATGACGATGATGATTATGATTATGATTATGACGATTATAATGACGATGACCATGACAATGACGATGACGATGCAGATGACGATGATGATGACGATGACGGTTAAGATGACGATGACCATGACGATGACGATGATTACGACGATGACGATGACAATGACGTGGACGATGACGATGACGATGACGATGGCGATGACGATGACGATGACGATGACGATGACGAAGAAGATGACGATGATGACGATGACGATGACGATGAAAATGATGATGACGATGGCGATGACGATGACGATGATCATGATGATGATGATGATGACGATGACCATGACGATGATGATGATGACGATGACAGTATAACGATAACGATGATGATGACGATGTTGATGATGGTGACGATGACGATGACGGTGATGATGACGACGAAGAAGTTGTGACGGCCCAATATTATTATTAATAATTAAATTCAATATAAAGGGGCATCAAAAGTAGTCTTAAAATATATATATATATATATATATATATATATATATATATATATATATATATATATATATATATATATATATATATATATGTATATATATATTAAGCAATAAAATTACATTAATAACCATAAAGTTAATATAGATACATTTAAGACATTAGACCAGTAACATAGTAAATTAAAGGCAAAATATTGTATTACATAATAAATAAATTTATTAAAAACTTGAAAACATATTTAAAATAAGATAAATAATAGAAATACAAGTCGAAAATATTACAAAAATAAAGATAACATTAATAAGACAATTAGAAAATTTGTTAAAAATTGTCAAGTCTTGGAAGGAGTTCATGTATAAAAGAAAATTTTACTAAGTTGTGAAAGGAGTTCATGTATAAACGAAATTTCCTAAGTTGTGGAAGGAGTTCACGTATAAAAGAAAAGTTTCCTAACTTATGGAAGGTGTTCATGTATAGATGTCTTGTATGGAGGAGCTGTCGGAAATACATACCTGCAGTTGTACATATACATGGGGTGGTCGGGAGCCCGACTGCCTGAAGTACTGTAGCACAATGACTAGTCCTATATTAGGGACTTATGATAATATACTCAACGATACAAAAGCAATACTATAGAAGGTCTCTATGATGAATATGCATTACAATAGTAGGGTCGTGTGTTCGAACCCTACATACGAGTATTAATGACTTATGAAAGTAAGGTCTATGATACAAAAGCAATACTATAGAAGGTCCCTTTGATGAATATGCATTACTGTTACGGCTTGAATGATTCGCAATGTGTTTCGTGGGTGGTTTTGGGAACCAAAGAACAACCAGACCAAGGGCCGGCTAACCCGATGATCCCAACCGGGAAGTAAACGAAAATAGCTTTAGAACTGGGTAGATAAGGTAAAGATACTCACAAGACTGGAGCACTCATCTTTGTTATGGTGAAGTCTGTATATTTAGGCAGAAGTTCTCGTGTATACACCGATACCACACTGCACTTCGAATGTATATGGACACGAGCAATTGCACGATAGTCTTACAACTTATTTATTGGTTATTTTTAAACAAGCGGTAACGAACACGTTTTATGCGAGCGCGGCCATCTTGCTTCTTTTTTTCTCGACGATAGGTGGCGCACTATTCTGAGCAGTGCGTATACGGGAGAGGCGGGAGGATAGGAAACACTTAGGAAAAGGATGTTATATCGGGACTGTTCCGAAGCCACAACATTCCCTCCCACCTGAAATCACCCAGGGATTTCACAAGATAACCATCGACCCGGCAGCTCCAGGTCCCCAGTTGCTCATAGAATATAAATTAATATAAACTAAATAGATATCTGAGCTAAGTTGTGCATTGATAACCTTAACTAAACTACAAAAAAAAATCAAACTAAGTTAATTTAATTTTAAAATTAGAACTTACAATCTAGCTTAATAAAACAATAAAAATAAGATTCAATCAAGAGGAAGAGGGCAGACTTTGACTACTGGTCTTGTAAGTAGGCCTCTTTTGGTCTTTAAGGTCACAACCCGGATAATATTGTCCTTTCCGGGGTGGATTTGGACTACTCGACCTAGGCGCCATTCGTTAGGTGGTAGATTAGGTTCAATGATTGAAACGAGTTGACCAATATTAGGATGTTTGTGATCATTCTTAAACCACTTAACCTTTTGTTGAAGCGTATGTAAATAATCACTTTGCCAAATACGCCAAAAACTTTGAGAAAGCTTTTGAAGTAACTGCCAGCGTGTTCTAGGATTCATATCTTCAGCGGACGGTTCTGGTAGAGCTACTAAAGGACGTCCTATAATAAAATGACCGGCCGTGAGAACATCAACTTCGCCAGGATCAGACGATAACTGACAAATCGGTCTTGAGTTCAGCATCGCTTCAACTTTAGTTAAAACTGTAGTTAGTTCTTCAAACGTCAGGACTTGTGAGCCTATGACCCTCTTGAGATAATATTTAGTAGATTTTATACCACTTTCAAAAATGCCTCCAAAGTGAGGTGCTGAAGGTGGATTTAATTTCCACGAGATTCCACGAGACGTTAATTGATCAGAAAAATATCCTGTTTTTTATCTATCAATAATTTAACCATTTCCTCAAGATATCGTTTAGCGCCTACAAAGTTAGTGCCACAATCTGTCACAATATGTTGACATATTCCACGTCGAGACACGAATCTGTCTAGGGCGGCTAGAAACGCTTCTGTAGACAGTTCAGATACGAGTTCTAAATGAACTGCTTTTACAGATAAACAAATGAACAAGCATATGTAAGCCTTACTGACCCGTGCGTTACGTCGTCTGTTTTCTTTTATAAGAAAAGGACCGCCAAAATCAATCCCTACCTGTTGAAAACAGTAACCTTGTTGAGATCTACAAGGTGGCAGGTTGCCCATAGACGGCTGATAGGGTATAGGTTTAACCCGAAAGCAATTCACACACTTTGTTAAAACAGAACGAATAAGATTTCGAATTCCTAAAATCCAGAACTTGCGAACAATTAGTGATTGTAACGTGCGAGGTCCACAGTGCAAATACCGTTTATGATAATAGCTAATAATTAATTGGGATAAAATAGATTGTTTCGGTAACAAATATGGATGTTTTGTGTGCTCAGGTAAGTTGAAATTGGTAAGTCGTCCACCCACTCGCATGAGTCCTAGGTTATCAATAAACGGAGACAACTTTTGTAAGTATTTAGGTAGAGGCTTCTGCGATTTTAATTTAGACATCTCTTGATTGAAGCTGCCCCGTTGGACATATTTAATAAGGCTAAGTAGAGAGCACTTTACCTCATTCGTAGTCAAGTGACCTTTCTCGCGTTGGCTTGGTTCTTTGCGCGAATTAGAAATGAAGCGAAAGACCCATGCCAATATTCGCTGTAGTCGCGATAAGGATGAATACCGATTTAATAACACCTTCATAATGTCTTTATCAGATTCCCGAGATTGAGCAATCAGAGTACGTGTTCTCAACTCTGGCAACTCATCCTGGGGCTTACACCGAATTTGAGCTGGCCAGTGATCTGGACTACTAAGCATCCAATCTGGTCCTGACCACCATCGCTTACAATTGACCAATTCTGCACACGAGAGACCTCGGCTAGGAAAGTCAGCAGGATTGTCCTGAGTCGAGACATGCCTCCAGGTAGAAGGTTCTACTGCGTCAGTTATTTTAACTACTCGATGCGCAACAAAAGGTTTCAATTTGTATGGCTCTGTATTGATCCAAGCTAATACAGTTGAGCTATCAGTGTAGGCAACAATATGAGATATATTTATTTTCGAAATAAGTAAAGTTTGCATGTGTTTGAGAGTACGTGATAACAAGAGCGCACCGCACAACTCCAAACGATTAACTGTTAGAGGCTTAATCGGAGCCACTTTAGATTTAGAAATCAAAAGAGAAACTTGTTTTTGATCATCGATACTTGATCGGAGATAGACACAGCACCCATATGCTTTGGTTGATCCATCGCAAAACCCAATCAGCTGGTGTGTAGCTGTTAAATCAATCACAGTTTTACGAGGGATTTTTATCGATTTTATATTAGACAAGTCAGACACAAATGAAACCCAATCGTCACACAGATTGGCGGTAATGATTTCATCCCAAGACAATCCAATACGCCATAAGTTTTGAAGAAGTAGTTTAGCTAAAAGAATAAAAGGTGAAAGCCAACCCAACGGATCATAAATACGAGCAACGTGGGACAGGATTGAACGTTTCGTAAACTCCACGAACTGTCATCAGAAAATGTCTTCGGACACTGACAATGTTCCATGGGTAACGATCGAAGAAATAAAAGGCTGTTACTGCTCCACTTACGCAAATCTAGCTGAGCACAATTGAGAAGATTGATTAAATCTTCTTTAAGCTGAGAGGCTGCTTCGACTGAGGAAGCACCTGTAGTAATATTGTCCATGTAAGTATGATGCCGAAGAGCTTCAGCTGCATGAGGAAACTGATCACCGTGATCTACGGCTAACTGATGTAATGTTCGTTGCACAGGCAAGGAAGGGGATTCACGCCATAGTACGTGTTGCCACACTAAATCCTCAGGCCTTATCAAGATTTGCCTGTACATCTTAGATATGTCACATGTAAAAACTATATTATGGACCCGAAATCCAGTAATAATGTCAACCAAATCAGCCTGTAACTTCGGTCCAGTGTAAACAATATCATTTAAAGATAGTCCATTAGTCGTCTTGTGACTCGCATTGAATACAACGCGAAGTTTGGTCGTTATGCTTTCTGGACGAATCACGCAATGGTGGGGAATGAAATATCTACCAGGGGTAATATCCTTTCCCACTGGTTGCATATGATTAAGCTGCTCATAATCACGCATAAAATCGTTATAAAGTGATTTAAGATCTGGTTGTCGGCAAAGTTTTTTCTCAAGATTTATAAACTGCGACAAAGAACTATTATATGAGCCTCCCATATAGACAGACGACTGCGTCAATAAGATAGGGACTACATATCGACCGTCCGATTCCCTATAAGTTTGAGTGGAATACAGGCGTTCGACCTTCTCATCTTCTGGAGCAGGTATATGTTGATGAGGCGGTTCCTCGACTTCCCAAAATCGTTTCATCATGTTCTCCAATGAATTGGTTGAAGTAATTAACGAAGTGCCAACCGATTTTACCGGACTCTCCACATTGGTGGGTCCTGAGAGAACCCAACCAAAGACGCTATGTAAAGCAGCAGGATAGCCGGGTTCTGGTTGAATGACACGGCCGTCATAGATGTGATGAAATACTTCAGCACCTAGCAATAAATCAACATCCGACGGTTTGTCAAAGTCACGGTCCGCTAATACTAAGTGTTTATAACAGTCTCGAACCGCTAGAGGAATATCAGTGGTTGGCATTTTAGAAGTAATGCTATCGATGACTATAGGATTAATATCAAATTGTGGGTCATTCGAATCACACGGGCGTATAGAGCATTGAGTCACTCCCTTGACTTGACACACAGACTGTTGTCCAAACCCAGCCACAGTTGTGGTGCATCGACGTAATTGAAAACCAAGTCTCTTTGCGCATTTCATGGTGATGAAGCAGTCCTGAGCGCCGCTATCGATGAGCGCTCTAACTTGATGGAACGTGCCACTAGAGTCCTGCACACGCACCATGCACGTCCCGAGCAGCACCACGCACGGGCCACGAGCCTCTCCCACGAACGCACTCGTGTTAGTGTGGGCACTACTCGAACCGGTGGTCACCGCGGTCGGTGATCGAACTTGGTTGTCGATGTGTACCAGAGTGTGATGATTACCAATACAGATAAAACATCTCATTTTTGAGACGCATTTATCAAGAGAATGTTTTCGTAAACAGTTAATGCATAAATTATTTTGTTTGACAATATTTATTCTAGCACTGGTGTCCAAAGATTGAAAAGTGGGGCACTTATAGATACTGTGTGCTGCGCCACAATAATAGCACTCTAGTGAAGCCAGCTGCTTCGAACTAGTAGGCTTAGACTGAGTAGTGAGCACGGAACGTTTCAGGTTCGGTGCCCGCGGTGAAACATTCTTGATCTGTTTACCGCCTAAAAATTGAGAAGATCGCGCCTTAATGTCAACATTAGCATTTATTTCTAAAACTTTTACATAGTTTTGAAGAAACTGCATAAGACTTTGAAAAGAAGGAATTTCCGATTTATTTTCAGATTCGAAGCGGTGGCGCGTATCGGAGTCCAGTGCGCGAAACGCTGCGTTAAATAAAATAAAATCGCCTAAGTCATCTAGCTCTAAGGCCTTAAGGGCATTGACTGACTCACAAAGAATATTAGTATATGTTTGTAAATCATTGAAATTAGGAGTTTTTAAATAAGGATAGTTATTAATTTGATCTAAATACGCCACTGCTAAAATGCGCTTATTTTGATAAGTTTATTGAATACAAGCTCATAATTATCGGAAGTTAATTTTACCTTCTTTGCGATCCCTAAAGCGGATCCCGATAAACAAGAAATGAGATAATGAAATTTAGTAATATTCGCGATTGATTTATTATTATGAATTAACGTTACGAAAGTGTCGTAAAATGTTTGCCAATTCTCAATTTTTCCGTCGAACTTCAGAAGCTCAATTTGTGGCAGTCTAGCTTGTACCTCTTCCGCGTCAGGCGTAAAGGTGTAGTTAACGTCAGCGGACGTTGGGCTGCTGCCTCGTTTGCGCTCCGGTAGGGACATCTCCGCGGCAAAACTTAGAACTTCATAGACATATCATCAAATGCAGACAACGCTTGCATATCTATTTTTTCTTTAGGAAACAGTGCCAGTTTTAACGAATAAATTTTTTCCGTAAGCAACACATATTCATCACGAATGTTTTCAATTTTAAGAAATCTAGATTTAAATTGGCTAACTTTAGAAGAACTGGAGTCTTCCCGTATTTGAGTGGATAAATCGAAAAGAGTTTGAATAGAACGAAAAACATACTCTCGCTGTGACGTATAAAGTTTAAGTTTCATTTCTTCTTGCGACATGATTATAAAATAACAGCGAAAAATTAAATATGAATGTTAAGTATAATTATTAACGACAGATATTTAAAACAATATTTAAGTTTCTCCAAACTAAATTAACATTCAAATACTGAATTTAATGTTAACGTTTTTTTTAACCATTTGAATTAGATAACAATTAACAAACGACCCAACATTCATAGATATACAAGTATTTATACTTAAGTGCTATTATTCTAAGACCAAATTAATCATTTCCATAAACTGATTTAGTGATTTTTTCCAACAATAATTATAAAATACCCTCAAATTATAATAATTTTCAAAGCGTAAGACTATCAATGCACATTCGAAATAAACTTAGCAATTATAACGCAACCAAATAAGATAAGTCTGCAAAGTCTGAGCAATACGAAACACTTCACGAGCATTCAAGTCTAGCAGGATTATAATTGAAATGAATTAGTTACTTTCAATTATAAGAAAAATAGATTAAATATCAAAGTTTTCCTTAGAAATTGAACTTGATATTATCTTTATGAGGAGCGGACTGTATAAAAATAGAAATCCATAGGTACCCGGATCGTATGGACCAGAGATTATGTTACGGCTTGAATGTTTCGCAATGTGTTTCGTGGGTGGTTTTGGGAACCAGAGAACAACCAGACCAAGGGCTGGCTAACCCGATGATCCCAACCGGGAAGTAAACGAAAATAGCTTTAAAACTGGGTAGATAAGGTAAGGATACTCACAAGACTGGAGCACTCATCGTTATTATGGTGAAGTCTGTATATTTAAGCAGAAGTTCTCGTGTATACACAGATACCACACTGCACTTCGAATGTATATGGACACGAGCAATTGCACGATAGTCTTACAACTTATTTATTGGTTATTTTTAAACAAGCGGTAACGAACACGTTTTATGCGTGCGCGGCCATCTTGCTTCTTTTTTTCTCGACGATAGGTGGCGCACCATTCTGAGCAGTGCGTATACGGGGGAGGCGGGAGGATAGGTAACACTTAAGAAAAGGATGTTATATCGGGACTGTTCCGAAGCCACAACAACTACAATAGTAGGATCCTGGGTTCGAACCCTATATATTACTGACTTATGATATTAAGTTATATGTTACAAAAGCAATACTTTAGAAGGTCTCTATGATGAATATGCATTACAATAGTAGGGTTGTGGGTTCGAACCCTATATATGAATGACTTATGAAAGTAAGGTCTACGATACAAAAGCATTATTATTGAAGGTCTCCTTGATGCATAAGCATTGTATGGGGTGGTCGGGTGACCGACTGCTCCTAGTACTGTAGCAAAATGACTAGTCCTTATTATGGACTTCAAAAGGAATATTATGATGGCGTGTGTGCTGCTTCACGAGCAATTGGTCCGAGGTAAACTTAGACTCGCTAACCGATGTGTACTCGACATATCATCTTAGTGCTGGTGGTAAGCGGGTTTGTTGTAGCAATATCGCTTTCCCGTGGACATCGCACACCCATACCGTTTGTGGGCGACGTCGTAGCGCATAGCGATGTGTCGTCTATATTTCGGATTGGGATGATGAGTGTGTTTGGTAGCAGTTTTAAGTGTAACAGGCATACTCAACTTCATGTCTTAGTGCATTAGTGCTATGATACGTGGAGTTTTGTTCATTGGCGTTTTAGTAGCGTGCTACTATGATACGTTGGTGATATTTTTTATATAACAACAATACAAACTTTGTTACCAAAGTCGATAGCAGAACCACAAGAGTGCGCCTGATTCGACGCACTCTTGTGGTTCTGGTTGATGGAGGTATGCGGGTGGTGATGTCTGCTAGGATATATGGGGGACCTTGGGATGGTGTAAGCCCGACGATAGTCGTATTGATGCTTGTTGCGTTCTGCAGCTTTGCGTCTCTGCGATGGTTGTTTGGTGGGACGCTATTCTCAATGGCGCTCTCTGCGTCTTGGTTTGACTCACGCCTAAGTAGCTTTGCCCAAGTCGGGTCCCTTCATTACAGGGCTGCAGACTGTCTGCCCTCCATGATATTTTATATAACAACATAATAATATATCTCTGTAACTTTTCCACCTTTGAATGATTGAAGGCAACTTATTGGTGGGTGAGGCAAACATGATCGAAAATGCATTCACTCAACGTCAGTGACACAAACACTTTCTGATGGCGAATTATTACTCTTATGTTATAACTGCCTTTTGGCTATATCTGCCGTTGTATTGGTTGGTGGAGCATATGTGTTGACCTCATGTGGGTGGTAGCTAGCAGGAGGATCTTAGGAGACTCTCAAGGCTGCGGCCGAAAGCCGCACAACGTGGGACCTCATTCCCTTGAGGTGAGCGGTAGACTCATGACACGCTCTGCGGCTAGTAGCCGTGCTGATCATGCAATCGGTGGTGATGTCATACACTTACATCACGTCTGCAGGAGCGGCGGTCTGGCAGGTGGTGGCGCTCACGGAGGGTTTACGGCCAGTGTGCCTATTTGCCTAAACCGTGTGACGTACATTCACTGTGGCTGGATTCGTTCGTATTCCGTATGGCGTTTACACGCATTGACATGCGCGACTTCGGTCGATGTTTGTTACGCACTAACAAGGGGCCAAGACTCTTTTACTGGTTTGCCAGTTATTTTGCTGTGGACTACGGTCCAGTTCCCGAATTAACGTTCCCTATGGGGGAGTGCATCAAAATGGTTGGCGCTCACCGTGCACGGCGTGTGTGGAGCCGTGTGCCTCCCCTACATTTTTTTAAATAAATGTAGGAGAGCGAAGGCCTTGTATCGGGTATTTTGTATAAATATTTTGTGAGCCTTTTCCAAGCGGGAAGGGATAATTAATAATAAATTAATAATGTAAATCTGATACAAGTGGAATAGGATATTTTATGTTCTTAACCTTTCTCGAGCCCTGTCTTCGTGAACGGGGTTCACTTAACTTATAAGGCACTACCAACAACTTTCAATTGCTCTAGTGAATATTCATTCTTCCAATAGACACCTAAAAGAACTTAGTTGCTAAGCAAACACAACGTAAATAGGGGTCTTAACTAAGACGATCACGCCAAAATATTACAAACGGCCTATTATTAAACCTTTTGAAAGATCATTTAGTAAGATCAAAACATATCTTATTTATCCTGGTCACATATATATAATTTTATCGAAAAGGGGCAAATTAATTATATTAATTATATTTAATATAATATTATTTTTATATAAAGGGGGTAGGAAGCTTTACAAAGTGATCGACTGGAAACAGTTCTCTAAAGGCTTTGCCACAGATCTGGCCTTTGGCTAATTGTAAATAGAAAAAGAGTACAATCTGCCACTTTGCCTTGCGTGTGTGAAACATGAGTAAGCCTTTGTTCCATTGAAATTTGAGCGGTGCTACAGTCCTTTCAGCGGTGCCATGTTGACTATCGTAATATCAAAGTGCTGAAGTGTTTGTACAATAGGTGATTCCGTCAAAATTTGGGCGTTGTTACAGTCCCTTCAGAGGTGCCAAGTTGACTGTCGGTATATCGAAGTGCTGAAGTGTTTGTATAGTATGGTAGGGCTATAATGGCTATCCGAGAACAGAAATCGAGTACGAAACCTATCCAAATTTAGAGAAGTGTAAGACAAGGTGACGTTATATCCCCGAAATTCTTCATTTCTCATTGCTGCATTGGAAGAAGTTTTCAAGCTACTGGACTGAAAAGAATACGGTATTAACATCAATGGTGATTACATCACTTACCTTCAATTTGTCGACGATATAGTCCTTATGCGAGAATCGCTGGAGGACCTAAGCACTCAATGACCTCAATAGTGCCTCCGATAGTTCTTAAGATGAACATGGACAAAACAAAGATAATGTATAACGTCCATGTCACACCTATGCCGGTTCTTTTTGGGAGCACTAAGCTCAATGTTGTTGAGGAGTGTGTTTACCAGGTAAAGGCAAATAGTCCGACTAGATAAGTCCAACTTCTGCCGAGAGGTCAATTGACGGATTCAACTCGGCTGGGTAGCGTTCGGGAAATTACGACACATCTTCTCGTCAGCTGTACCTCAAAACCTGAAAAAGGGACAGTGCGTGTTGCCACTGATGACTTATGCAACTGAGACGTGGTCCATCACTGCTGGCCTTATTAGGATACTTAAGGTCGCTCAGCGAGCTATGGAGAGGGCTATGCTCAAGGTTTCTCTGCGTGGTAATCTTAGAAACAAGGATATCTGAAGTAGAACCAGAGTGACCGACATAGCGACGTAACCGTCAACCTATGGGGAAAAGGGGTCCCCAAGTGCCAGTCTCGTACCGGTAGGTGAAGTGTAGGGCGACCTCCACTAGACGTAGTGACGACCTGATAAGACATGCAGGAAGTCGATGGATTTAGGTGTGTTTTTACTTTTAATATATAAACGTTTAACTGTCAATCCCTTATCTCTGAATAAAATCTATTCTGACTAAATATTTATTATGATTACCTATTATTAATTATGTTTATTATAGCTCGAAGAACCAACAATCGACGGGAAAGTAATATCTTTGAATGGCAACAAAAAGAAGTTAAAAGGGAAGAAAGATTCTCAAGTGGCATCTTCGAAACCATAAGCTCAGTGTAGGGTAGCCCCCTACTAGATACAGTAACGACCTGAGACTTGTAAGAATTCGATGGATGCAAATGTCTCAATATCATTTTTGTGTTGCTTAAATATGTCAAATATGTATGTACGATTTTTTATGAAAGAAAACAAACAAATTATCAAATAAAAATTTAAAATAATTGTCATCCGTTTAAGTATATTTCGGATTCAAAATTTAACAAAAAATATTTATCACGTTAGTACGTAAGTTTAAACAATAACTGAGTAAGAGTGATGATATTCTTAATAAAAATGCTTGTTGTTCTTTTATTTATCTTCTGACAGTTACTCGAAATTGTTTTACGTAACAAAATTCATACTTCGCGTACCTGAACATGAATAGAATTGTAATAAAATACATTTCTGCTTGAAAATCAGAAATCTTGTCTAGAATTTGTAAACATTTATCAAAAATTAAAAAAAAATTATTATCATGAGGTACTTTTTCATTTTACTACCAGATTAACGAAGTCAAAAATAGTTTTAATTAAACCAAACAATTTCAATCAGATAAAATTATTAACTTCATTTATAATTTGATTTGGAATATGTTATAGCATAGCCAGAGCAGAGCCATATAGCTCGAAGAACCGATAACCGATGGGGAAGAAAGGTTCTCGAGTGGCAGCCTCGTGCCGGTAGGCGTAGTGTAGGGCGACCCCCCACTAGATGGAGTGACGACCTGGTAAGATATGCAGGAAGTCGATGGATGCAGGTGGCTCAGGACCGTGCTTTGTGGCATTACTTGGGGGAGGCCTATGTTCAGCAGTGGACTTGTGAAGGGCTGTGGTGGTGATGATGTGATGATATTATTGCAAACCACAAATGTATCAAATCAAAGATGATAAAAGATAAATAAATATTTATTTACATTTATTTAAACCAGAAAATAGTTAATTTATACATTTACAGTAAGGATCTGCTATAATATATATAAATGTAACTCTATGATTCTCTGCAATAACACAATATACGCTATGATACACTACTTAAAAATAATTAAAAAGTGAAATAAACCACAAAATATCTTCTGTTTACTTCTCTGCTTTAATAGTCGTTTTCTTTTTTGGTAGTTGATCACCACAAAATACATTTACCTTCACATGAGTTTTCACCAAATAGTTTTAAAGCTTTAATAATTATTTCCTTGCGTGGTTTACGTGGAACTCTAGTGAATACTATCACATCTACTGTATCAAAGTCAATCATTATTAGTCAAATTTACACAATGTGCCACTGATCAGGACTTTCGGGTTTAAGAATGGAATTTGAAGTTTCATTTGAAAATGATTATACAAAACACACGTCTCAATTACTAGTTTTTGATTTGCATGTCAAATAACATTATAATAATAATAATGCCCTTCAGACAGATTTTTGGCGGCCAGACTCTAGGGAAACAAGTCGTCTGCACAGGACAAGACTATAGATTGAAACAATACTAGTTTTTACGGAATTTATCGCGTATATTTAACTTTTTAAATACCCGACGTTTCGAACGCTTTACAGCACTCATGGTCACGGGCGGGACTGGGAAACGTCGGGTATTTAAAAAGTTAAATATACGCGATAAATTCCGTAAAAACTAGTATTATTTCAATGTGTAGTGTTCGCGTAAATATAAGAAAGACTATAGATGCCAAGAGTATGCGCAAGCACAAGTTCCCTCAAAGGATTAGTTCGATTTGATGGTAACCCGACACAACCGGAGAGAGATCAAGCGTAGAACCAACGGCTAAATGGACTTTTCGAAAGACTTAGGTGAAACACCGGTAACTTCCTGATTTCGGGCTGCTATCGAGAATTTCTTATCAGAAAAAATCAATAACTGATCACTGACCCAACCCGAGATTCGAAACCATGACTCCATGATAAGCAATCAGTTTACAACTACTACACCAACGAGGCAGTAAAACATAAAACAAATCGTAATATTGTACATTGATCATTAAAATACTTTTTTTCTGTTAAGATAATATTTTCTAGGTAGCAATGTCCTTTTACGCATCCCTGGTTGAAGAGCTTTTTAATTTCCAAATTTGATTTAATTTCTAAATTACAGACTTCCCATTTTACAGCTTCATTAAAATCGCCATGTTTCTTAAATTCAATTATAGATTATAGTTAATTATAGAAAATTCTAGAAAGATAAGAGACGCAAGGCGTAAACTATCCAGAGCGACAACAGACAGCAACGACAAAGTTACGAAATTTCTGGTACTGCGATTATTTAACCGCCTGCCAAACGTAACGATAAAGGCAAATCCTCCTAACGATGGGAGAACCTCATGTTTAGGACTTTTACGTGTTTATACAAAAAAAAGAAGAAGATAGTTAGCTAAACCTTAAAAAACCAAAAAAAAAAAATAATAAACAGAACAAAATATTAAATGAAACTAATTTTACAGATTTCTTTCTTTAACTTTTTAATTCCCGTGGTTTCTGGTGCTTTACCGCACCCATAGTCACAGGGGGAACTGAGGTGTTTAACATCCCGATGTCAGCCAACTGAAGGTAACCAGGCTAACAAATACATCGGGATGTCAAAGACCTCAATCCCCCCGTTACCATGGGTGCTGTAAACTGTAAAGCAGCCAAAACGTCTGGAATTAAAAATTAAAAATTAATTGCGATAAAATCAAAAAAAAAATAGTTTCATTTAATGTAATGTTGGTGTCGATATAACAAATCTATTTTCACATAATTTGAAGTCATTTGAAGTCGGGGTTTAATTCTTCGATATACTACCGCTTCGATTTCCGAAGTTATTATATGAAAATTATGTTATCGTCCTTAATTTTTGAAGTCGGTATTAACTTCTTTTTAAAGTTAAATTATTATTTGACTTACATACAACTATTTTGTTTATTATGTGAAAAATATAGGAAATTGATATAACTATTTTGTTTATTATGTGAAAATATAGTGTCATACGAAAGATAAGTGTCATACATAAGAAAATATAATGTACTACCAAACGTGGTCATTAAGGCAAGCGTTTTTGCGCGAAACAAATATTCGATTCACACTAATTATTTTTGACGACGCTTTTTCCCTTGTAATATTAATTCATATAAGTATTTAGTGGATGGGTTTGGCCGTTTTCTGATTAGTGGACAACACAACGATTCAACATATGCTCGTCAAACCGGGCATCTTTTGAGAGATCAAACAATACAGATTTCTTCATTATCCGTCGCGTCGTCATAGAAGCGGTATAATGCGTTTTCGCGACAACAAGTATGTGCCAAACATTAATTATCGTCCGATATCTGAAAAAATACTCTCCTGTAAAAATCATATTTGACATTATAAAAATATTTGACCTTAAATTTGAAATCATATCACTCGCATACGACTTATAAATACTCAGATCAGCGTCGGGCGTCAGCATTCAAGGTGCGAGACGTTTGGTACTGCAATAGTCAATCCGCTTGCAAAGCATGACAATTAACTCTATAGCATGTCGATGAATATATCAAATGAGAGAATAATACCACAATATCAGTAGAAGCGTCTTCCTAATAACATATAAAAATAAAAGTTAGGTTGCAGACTCGATATCTTCGTTTTGTGGTAAAATATAGGGGAGGCCATGTTCGGCTGGAGAATAGTGATAGGCTGTAATAACCACGATTATAAGTATATTGATTTTAAAAGTTATTGGTACATATCTAATTCATTTTAGTTATAAATAACTATTTCATAATACATTAGAAATTATAGGTTTTTTTAAATATTTTGATATTAGTGGTCGCCTAGTAGTAGATATTTGATCGTAATTCATTTACGCTCAATTAGTTTATATATTGTCAAGTCATATTTAGCTTACAATGTCACATTAGTATAAAACGTAGTAATTAGAATATACTCCTTGATACTTAATCTGACATATTCGTTAACAACGTCAAAATACGACATCATCATCATCATCACCATCATTACAGCCCTTCAAAACTTCACTGCTGAACATAGGCCTTCCCCAAGGAATACCACAAAGCACAGACCTGAACTACCTGCATCAATTACCACACCTGGTGGAGACCACTCCACACTTCGCCTATCAGTACTAGACTGCCATTCGAGAATATTTTTCCCCATGGGTTGTTGGTTCTTGGTTCTTCGTTGGACTATGTCGGTTACTATATTAGAATTTATATGTTTAATATTAGCAGTATGGTCTTAAACAATGTATGTTTAATTTATTTAATTTAATGTATTTGTAACCCCTATTATACATACATTTTAGCTTTTTGCACACCTTCTCCATTCGCAATATGTACTTAAGAAGGGGTACAAATTTTTCGCTTCACGTGTTAATATATGGATAGTCCTCAAATTAGAAACATCAGAATTTTTATCAAGTTGCAGGACTCTAGTTCTGTTTCGAATTCTGTCGGGTTCTTTTGGGCACTGCTTTTCTCAGACTACAAAAAGAAGAGCATTTATACACACAGGCTTTATGGCATTATACATACAGGTTATGAGACAATTCATCGTAGTCTTTTGTTTAAAGTTAGTAAGGTGTATCCATGGATTGTAATGTTTAATATAAGATGTATTATATGAAAATGAACTATACCTTACATAACTTTTTTTCTCTGCTTTCCACGGCTCTTCGATCGACATTTTCAACGAATATAAAGCCATCATTTTCAGTTTTCTGAGCCACTTTCTTTAGTCAGCATTGTGACTTCTTATGTTAGCGCTAACATATAAAGAAGAATGTTTTAATTGAATATCATTTTAGAAAAATTTATGTTTCTTTTCTTCAACATCAGCCCGTAAATATTCACTACTAGATGGGTCTATTCGTTTGTTTTTGCCTTAATTAGCATTCTTGGCAGGTGGTTTGATGATCACAGTACCAAACAACTCGCAACTTTTAAATTTTAAATTTGTATACTCAGATAGATTATCATCATTGCAATAAACATATTCCCCGTGAATTTCGTTTTTTTGTACCACATTGACTGTCATAAAGCACAACATAAAAACAAAATTCATGAATCACAAATGTTCCAATCTCTGCATACGGTGAGATTTAATAGACATTTATGTAAATGAAATATAAATCCTAAAAGACAATTTAAAGCAATAAATATCTTTCGTGGCGTGTGCTAAGCTCACGCAATGATTTGGAAAATTTCGTTTTTACGACTTAAAGATGAATCAAATTTTCAGTACATTCGTGTTTAAATTATTATTTTTCTCACTTTTACAATTATGTCGTTTAACTTACTAAACAGTCCCTATTTAACAAACACATGTGTGTGTGTGTGTGTGTGTGTGTGTGTGTGTGTGTGTGTGTGTGTGTGTGTGTGTGTGTGTGTGTGTGTGTGTCTGTGTGTGTGCATGTGTGTGTGTGTGTGTGTGTGTGTGTGTTTCTGTGTGCGCTTGTATGTGCGGCATGTGTGTGTGTGCGTGTGTGTGTGTGTTTGCGCTGTGCGCGTGCACATGTGTATCTGCGCGTCCTGTGCCTGTGCGCATGCACGTGTGCGTGTGCGTGTGCATGTGCGTGTGCGTACTCGTGTGCGTACGCGTGTGCGTGTGCGTGTGCCTGTCCGTGTGCGTGCGTGCGCGTGTTTAGACCAAATCGTCACGGTAGATTCTGAGAAAACCTCAAAAATGCGGGTTTTTTAATGTTTAAATAACAGTTTTCTTGGAATTACTACAATACCCTTATTTCGATCAATTCTCTAATCTAATCAGCTCTTCTACTTAAAAAAAAAACAGTGTCGATTGCCGTGAACCGCATCAAAATCGCATCAAAATATGTCCATTTCATCCCGCAAATACTTGGTAGTATCCCAAGTATTTAAAATGTGATACCTTTATAAATAATTAAAATAAATTACAGTAATAATAAATGATAATAGACTACATTTTCGTTATAAGCCCTTCAGCTAAGGAAAAAACTACGATATAATTTAATTAACGACCGAAAAAGCTTCGATACAAGTCCTAATATCTCCGATGTTCTACATTATTATGATGTAATGCCTCATTTCCAATAAAAAGGATCTCCGGTTCTCCACACTTACCATACGAAACACACCAACATTGAGCTGCTATTTCACGTTGGTATTTTGTAAAAGCGTGGTCTTTCCTCGGCAGAATCGACCCATTTATGCTACAACCATAATATAGCTGCAGCAATATAAAGATTGGCAGTATGCCTTAAAAAGATATAACGTATAGGCTAACATATTACACAAACCTAGGGCTAACATATTACTCAAAGTTGCTAAAGCGCTACGCTTCCTCTCCATGTCCATTTCATCCCGCAAATACTTAGTAGTATCCCAAGTATTTGAAATATGATACCTTCGATGAAGCAGTGTTGTAATGTCTGATAGGTGGTATGTGCGTAGGACCCTTATTATTTATATTCCCCCCGTTGTGGGGGGGGCCCACCCAGGCGTTGGTTTCTTTTATTATGGGGTCGGGGGTGTTTGTGACAACGAGCTCGTTGGGTAAAAAGAAGGGTTTTTTTTTTTTTTTCTGTAAACAACATAAACTCGCTTTTTTATATTATAAACAAGACTGTATTCACTTGCATAAGCCTCGCAGATTCCCAGAAACTTTCTAAGCGCACTGTACCGAAGGACTAAGCAACACCATGTCGTTAGCGTAACTTAGATTGTTGACACACTTTCCATCCACATAGGAACCGACCTGAGTGCTGTTAAGTCTCTCAAGCAGCTCATTTATATATAAGCCAAAAGGACAGCCCATTGTCGCTTTAGTTACTGATCTATTGGGCAATGAAGGTTACTCAGGTGGGGGATACCCTCACTTGTATGTCTAAGCATCATCAGAAACTCTAAGCACAGCTCTCTCCTTAACTAGCTTGCTCAGCCGTTATTAAAATTTCTTCGTAACAGGGCCATATATTTCATTCTATATTACGAGTACAACCATCAAAGGCTCGCCATTGTTTGTAGAAAATATTATATACGTTAACAAAATTTTATATATTAGGGGCAAAAGTATGAAATTGATGTTTTATATTTGAAAAAAAATATAAAATATTTATTTGATTTAAGTATTTAACTACATTATCGGTACGTTTCTTCATCTAGGGACAATTATTTATACAACTCTACAGTCTATGAAGGCATTTCGTGTTTGGTTTCATTCGTGTTTGGTTTCACGAGAACAAACTTTAGACCTAGAAAAGAACCACTTTTTTCTCTCAGAAGTTATGCAGTAGTTATCAAAGCAGTATATACCAAAAGCAAAAAAAAATGTTTTTTATAAAGCTTAAATTGTTTCATAAGGGATTACACTACTCCTTAGTACATTATTGAATTATAGCTCCCTAGGAATGATGAAACTGCTGCCATGCTGTTTTTAAATATTTCATACTTAATTATGAAATATTTAGAAAGGGTCTCTTGCTGGTTTTATAAATTACTTACAAAACTTCTTTAAGAAACAACTTGCAAGCGAACACCTCATTTCCAGTTGTTATTATGAACCATGTTTAATAAAATATTTTAAATTGTTAATAGACATCTTATAAAAGTAATAAAATTTAGGTAACGGTTTAGGAATAGAGATTATACTGCAATCTATTTGCCATTAGATTTTTTGGCATTATTTTAGAGAATAAGGGTCACAAAAGAGGACACAGTTCACCTGATGGTAAGTAGTAGTGTCTTTTAGATATCTACATCTATCCTCGATTGAGAATAAAATTGCAGATGCCTTGTTACCCCAGAGTACTAATATGGAATGACTCGTTTCTTGGAGGCAGTCAGTGGGGGAGGCCACTTGACTTTTATATGCCGTTATATGACACGTAAAAAGACATGCTTTTATGATCTTTTATAGACCTATAAAGAATTTCTTGACTTTTAGTTTTTTTTTTTAAATTATCTTGTAAGCATTGTTGTACTGCAATTGAACGAAATGAAATAGGATTCAATAGAGCAAATTTTGAACTCGGATAAAGTTATGTAACTTTACCGAAAATGTTTTGCGATGAAATTGCTCAGCAAAATTAAAACCCTTTACTTTTTGTATACACACGTTTTCAATTTACTTGGTTTCAATACACTTTAAATGTCGTGTATGTATATGCCTGTAACCAAATCAATTTTTTAGAGTTCATAATTTTAAAAGAAATTCCCTTAGTTAAGTAGTAAGGTAAGTTATGTTGGGTTAATAGTTAGTTAAAATCAATTTCAGCTGTATTGCGGCCGCGAAGGGTAATACCTTGGTACAATTTTCTTTTAAAAAAATTGTCATAAGAGATAGAAGTGAAATCTTCAGAAAACTGTGAGGAAATTTCTTCGTAACAGTAAGGTCATTTTATCGATCATAAATTAATGGACTTTCTAGGTGGGACGCAAATTGAACGTGTAAACGTGACTCATTCAATATAAATCGATAAGATGTGAAATCGTGGATTTACATAAATGGATAAGTTATGATCGTTTTATTCAATAAGGTTAATTTTATTTATTTAAAAAATATACTAACCATCTTTAAGCACCGCGCAAAGAGGAGACCGAGATAACAGGAAACACTGTATGTTTTATTCTATCTCATTATCTCACAGGCTAAATCTATAGATGTTTATGTTTGTCTATTTTTAGTGCCGCTGTTTCGTATTATTGAGTCTCAAATAACAACGATCTAAAGAAGTTTTCACTTCAGTATTTTTTTACCGTTTAAGAATTATTTCGTTCGAGAATCGAACCATAGGTTACGTTACTGTCACGTTTTAATTTAACTTGTAATGTGCAATAATATATTAATAATAATGTATTAACGGTAGAGTAATGCTGTAGCTGAAATATAGCTGGAATAAATGAGTCAGCCTAATAAATAAAAAAGGCTCTTACAGAATATTAACTTAAATAACAGTTAATACTCGTAATATTGCTATGAGGTATTTAGTATTCTGTGATGTAAGGTATGCATCTCAAGCTGTTAAGGTTGTGTTTACTTTGAATATAGGGCGAATCCCTTGGCCACGGCTTAGTACTCGTTTTTTAAACTATATAAAGTATGTAACAAAAACCCTGTCGTTATCATTAAGTGCGTCATCAGAATCAATGTACAAAAATATAGAAATAACTTTTTTCAGAATACTCTATCAATAAAATAAATAATTTTAATTGAAAAAATATTTAAAAAAAATATTTGCAAATTGTATGTGGTTTTATTACCTCTGCATTGTCCTGAAAATAAGAGGGTTGTCAAAGACCCCCCTTTTCCGATGCTCGTGTCAGTTAGAGGTAATAAAATCATTTTAAAAATAAAACTTATTTTAATTAAATTGTTTACAAGTCGATTTTCTGAAAAAAAAAATCTATACGTTAGAATACTGGCTCTGATAACGCACTTAACGGGAACCACAGGGTTTTTGCTAAATGTTGTATATTACAAAGTTATTATCAATAATTTAAAAGTCGAGGACACACGCACTTTTGCATGATTAAGATAAATCATATTAATTTTTATAACCTATACATAAATTTTGTAGGTGATTAAATCTCACAAAGGTGGCCTTCTATTTATTCATTATATGATATATGTATCGTGTTGTACAACGTAACATTTTAATAATGCATTCCATTTTATTAGGCTGTTGGCATCGAGATGCTATGTACTACGTACTAGTTCAATGGCTGTGGGACTTGTTTACTACCTAGGCATCTGTCGGGGAAGATATTACACTCTTACTTAGGGAAGATATTACACTCTTACTTATTTCTGCCGTCATATATAAGAGCTTGCACTGTTGTGTTTCAGTCTGAAGATAAGATAACAATTATTTCACGGTACGCAGGCAATGAGTTTACTACCATACCATAATTTCTTACTAAGATACGTGTACTGATAAATATTACGATTTTTTTTTAAAGAGAATAAGGATGACAACCAAGCACACCGTCCATCTGATGGTAAGTTGATCCTGTGGCCCATAAATACACACATCAATCCTCAATTTAAACTCAAAACGCAGAAGCGTTGTTACCTCAAGGACAAACATGGAATGCCTAATTTCCTTTAAATAGGGGTCTACAGAACTCTACACTAACACTAAGCTGCTATTATACGCTGGTATTCTGTGAGAGCGTGGTTCTCCCCGGAGCCGCCGACTCATTCGTGCTAACAACCGTAATATAGCTGCAGTGTGGCTTTACTACGTAAAGTAATTTATAATAGCTTAAAAATAGCCCTAGGTCTGCACAAATTAAGCTAATCAATTTAGATAAGAATGAGGCCATAAACCTTACTCCTGAAAATGAATTCGATTATTTTTGATCCTAACTCACTTTTCTTTTACACTTTTTAATACAATTTCCAAACCAATTCGAATCGAGGAACAGAATCAAGTTACGATCAAGCGTTATTTGTTCCGTTCCATAGAGCACACGGGCCAACGGCGGGAACTCTATATTGTTATTTTATAAACTTTTTCTATATTATTCATTTTTTATTTATAAGCTTCGTACTTTAATGGAATCAGCCTTAAAAACAAATAAATTTAATTTTAGTATAAAAATTTTTAGATTTTATGTGAACACTACACAACGTTTATTGTCTATTAAATCTGATGTAATGGTTGGTACAATCAAAAAAATCCTCACAAAAGAACGTCGATTTCTACGAAGTATGGTTCGCGAGTCTATTGAAATTAAGAAACATCCTTATTTCTACAGAAATTACTTTGTTATTTTTGATTTGACAAATTAAAAAAAACTAATTTAAGGTTTCATAGACACATTAAATTAGTTCTCTATTTCATTTTATTTGATTTTTGCTTCCCGTTTTCGATTCCCTACCATAATATTTGTGTATTTTGATTATTTTTGACTTTTCATGATTTATATTCAAATTAATCATCTCCGTACCGCACATTGTCAGGGATAATTTATTACCTTTCTTTGTTCTCGTTGAGCGCTATAAAAGTTGATTGTTCATTTGATATGATCAACACCGACTTTTAAAGAGTTGCATAAAATATGTAGGAATCATATTTTGATAACACTCTTTTTTAATTTATACTACGAAAATGAATTATTGAGGATGGACTTTAATTACGTACATATTTTTCTTAATTGTCTTTTACTTTTATTTAGAAACATTACCCTTAACAGTACGATTTTCTTCAGTATCGATTTTTATGCATAAATACACACGAGTATACATCCATACCCAGAATAACTATTTGTAGACCATACAAACACTTGTTGGGTCCAGGGTTAGAAGCCGCGGTCACGTAGCCGCTTAGTCACTGCGCTACCACGCAGTCAACAAAAAATTCAAAACTAAAGTTTTATGTTTACCTCCTTGCGGTAGACTCCCGAAAACTCAAGCTGATTTATGTATTTATTTAGGATTCAGGAGCAAAATGGAACCGACGTTCCTGCCCCCAATCACAACAAGACGCGGATAAAGTTTAGAAAATAATGCACAATGCAGGAGACCACATAAGCAGATAATCGTTTCTTCTAGTCGTGCTCCACAATCTGTGGTGCTTATTAGCACCATTATCACTGACTGTACTGCAATCTTGTTAAACCGGTGTTAGGCACAATTTTAGCCGACTTCAGAAAAAGTTTTTTTTGTGTGTATGTTTACTCGATAACTTCGTCAATTGAGAACGAATTCAATTGATTTTTTTTTAAATAGGTTGAACTTCAGAGGTGATCCATATTAATTTTGAGAAATTGTTTCATCCATAAAGGTGAAAAAATACTGTATGAAATTAGTAATGTAATTAAGACGACATTCCGGTTGTTAACTTGAGCTTTTAATATTCCTGTCATACATACTCGTAAGCATCAACTACTGAAGCTGTCAAGTGAAAATTATTTTATTCCTTTTAATTCATCGAGGTAAAATTTTACAAAATTTGAATTTTTTTGCAAAAGCCTACCTGCACCTTTTACGGTTAGGTAAGAGAGGATATGGCCAAAGCATATAATAAAATCCTCCTTAAAACGTAGAATCTAAATTTACAGACACTGGTAATGGAGAACAGTATCAGTAGTGCGAGAGTATGTCTCAGTGTTTATCAACCCGAATACCTAGTGTGGAAATTTGTCACATCAGTATTGCTGGTCTGCCATCTTGGACTATGTACAGTTATTTAGTAAATAAGCATGCAAAAATAAAATAAATTATATCTATGGGTTGACTATACAGAGAGGATGCTTGAAACCCTGCGCGTTCAATATAGTTATACTTCATACTTCAGGACGCTGATGGGATTTTCTGGGTACTGCAGCGCGTCGGAAATGTTTGCTGAGGCTCGCATTGTTGCCTTCACGTGGCGCCGCCTCCGGGATAGCTGCAACAGCCTCCTGACGGCGATATGGAGTCGCTACTGCCGTCCTATCTTGAGGCACTGGAACAGCGTCCGTATCGGCTCGGGACGTGCACTAAGTAAGTATTATGTAACTTTTTAATTCTTATTTATTTACTAACCCTATCATATAAGTACTTTTTGTAATTACTAACCACGCTCTCACAAAACACCAGTGTAAAATAAGAGCGAGTGTAGAGATCCGGACACCCTTTTTTTTACTGGAAACGAGGCATTCCATCTTAATCCTCTGGGGTGACAACGCATCTGCGTTTTGATTCTTAATAGAGGATAAATGTAGGTGTATATGTGCCATAGCATCCACTTACCATCAGGTGGCCTGTGTGCTCGTTGGACATCCTTATTATATAAAAACAAAAAAAAATACTCAATAGGAACTAGTTTCTGAAATAAATAATAATAATAATAAATTGTAATTTATAGTTTTACTTCTTGCTTGCATGTTAAACACGTTTTATCTGTAACCCTAACCAAAATTGTTTTAGTTGTAATTAGATTTTCGTAGTCTTGTTAATGAACTGTACTTCATCAAGTCTTCTCATCACGTCTACCTCGAAACTTCAAAACAAGGTTGTGCAACCAGTGCGTGTTGCCAGTAATAACATATAGATTTAAGATGCGGCCCTTTACAATTGGTCGTATGAGGAAGCTCAAAGTCGTTCACTAAGCTCATAGTTTCTCTATATAGTGAAATTTTAAATGAGAATATCCGCAGTAGAACCATAATAACCAACATAGCCCTTGGTAAACTGTAATGGCAATGGGCTGATCTTATACATAGCTTGAGAAAGCAATAAAAGGTACAGAATATTTGAGAGTTACAGCCTTATACCGGTTAGCAAAATATAGGATAGCCCGCCACTAAATGGAGTAAGGAATGTAAAAAGTCAATAGGTGCAGATAGCTGTGGACCGCGGTTTGTGCTATTCCATGAGGGAAGTAAAATATTGTAATAAGATTTTTTTTAAATTATATTAATTTTATACAAAAGTTAGTCTTTATATTTTTAACAAGCTTTTTGCTAAAATTTCAACGTACAGACATCTAATATATAATAACGCTTAAGTGCGTAAATCAGTTATACGGTAGATTAACTAGTTATTATTACATAATACTACTTATTACTACTACTTCAAAAAGATCACCTGATAAATAATATAAATCCGTTAAAATGCGAAAAAATCTTTTTTTTCTTACTTTATATAGTTAATCTGCAGACTTCCTAGGTAATCTGCGGAATAACAATAGGTTAATAGTAGGTTAGGTAGGGCTCAAGTACCCAAAAGGCCACCCCAAAGCCGCATACAATATAAAATATATTATTGAAAGAGTTGAACTTTATAATTTTAAAATTCAAAAATTACAAGTCAAAAGTAGTTTTATCTTATGTTATTGATCTTTATTTTCTTTTGATTCCTGACTTTTAACCACTTTTTAACGGAAAAAAAAACAGCTCGACTGTAAAAGACTAAAATCACTAATAAAATATAGTAATTAAAGTTATAAATTTGTAATATAATTAGTTCTCTATCTTCCACGATTTAAACATGAAATGCCTCATTTTCAGACAAAAGGTCTGAGTTTCTTGTTATTTTGAAGTTAAATTGAGTTTCGATCACTATTCGTGCAACGTGACCAATCGAACTACCCGTTCGATTGGTTTGTTGTTTTGTATATTTTTAATCAACCACGAATTTTGCTATATTAAAGTTATTCAGTCTACGGATAAGTTTAGCTTATTTTTGAATCGAGTATGACTTGAAATTTTTTGCATTACTACGCGCGTAAACTTTCCGTCTTTTATGCCAAGTAACCCTCTCAGAAATGAGAGGAGGCCTGTGCCCTGCAGTGGAACGTATATAGGTTGTAAATTTAACTTTTAAATTTAACTTTAATCCAGCTGAGTAAGTAAGTGACAAAGCAGCAATAGACTATTGTATCCCAGTTCAAAGATGAATATTGGCACTAATATCCAAGAGAATGATACGTGACTTATTGAGGTATTATTTGAGGTACATTTAACTTGTTATTGAAAAATGTATTATTTATTCCTTTCGTTACATTACATTACAAGAGATTCCTTTTTAAAGATGTTGCGCAACTAGCTCATAATATCGAGTCAGGTGTACTTTACTGTCGATAAATTGTCGTGAATCTAGTTACTTACATCAAATTGTATGAATTATTCACGTAATGAAATTAACCCATATAAATAACGAGCTCTTAAATTTAAAAATATTAATAGAATCAGGCGAAACTTTGCGCAAACATTAAAGATATTAAAAATTAATTAGCTTAGATCCTTATAATAAAAAATGATGTGTCCTTCCTAGTTTGCACTAGTTTTTAATAAAAATATAAATTTACAAAAGTATATAATTCATTTATTTTTAGAGCGATTGACCCTATTCCATTTAAAGAAAACTGCGAATAAATTTATTTATAGTGGAATCAGTCTAAGTCCTTATCTTTTAATAGATGTTAAATAAATAACTTAAAAATGAGGATATCCGCAGTAGAACCAGAGCGACCGACATAGCCCAACGGATTAGTAAGCTGAAGTGGCAATGGGCTGGCCTTATAGCTCGAAGAACCGACAACCGTCGAGGAAAAAAGGTTCTCGGCAGCCTCGTACCGGTAGGCTAAGTGTAGGGCGACCCCCACTAGATGGAGTGACGACCTGGTAAGACATGCAGGAAGTCGATGGATGCAGGTGGCTCAGGACCATGCTTTGTGGCAGCACTTTGGAGGAGGCCTATATTCAGCAGTGGACTTGTGAATGGCTGTAATGGTGATGATGATGATTGAAAGTCGTTTTACTTTCATCTACCTTTAAATAAAACGAATTTTGCGGAATTTATCGCGTTTAATTTTACTTATTTCTACCTCCGTAACCGATGTCACTTCATTTATCTTCTAGTTTAACAGTCGGATACATCACATTTTCTTTTCACACAATACTATCCAGAATCAGCCAATTTTAGTATTTTAGTTTATATAACTCTCTTAATAATGTTACGAGCTTAGGTTTCGTAACAATAAAAATTACCGATAGAATTACCAAAATTAACTCTTTAATTCTCTTTACACTAATTAAACTTAAAACACTAATAATTAATCACACTGATTCACTTTATTCCGCTCCGAAGCTTCGCTTGTCTCGCCAAATTCAATACTTCCCCGATCGCATCTTGCAGCACCTATAAATACAAATTAACACCGAAACATCCAGAATATTCAAGTAAACACGCGCAAGGGGCCGAGAGTTAGAGTGCCGACTTCTAGAAGCTTAGTTCTTCGTTCCGAGACTAGATGGCGCTGTCGGTTGAAAGATTAGTGATGTCATTTTCACGAAAGCTCCCCTCGCTCTCATCCCTGACACTAGGTGGCGCTAGTGCCGGGTACATGACGTCGACTTTGCCGCGTAACACTGCCCCCTCCTAAGACATGCTCGTCCCGAGCATTATCGGACCCATAATAACGCGCCAAGCGATCCGCATGGACGATCTTAGGAGTCCGTCTTGCGCCTTTCTGTAACGGCTCCGCAATGTCAAGGGCTTTCCTATCCCGTGGTGCACCAACATTGTACAATTTCGATGCTCCTCTACTACGTGTCTGAGGTCGCCACACAGCCGCACAACTTGTACATGTACGACACCAATCCTCGACATCGTCACGATAATGGACCCAGTAAAACTGTTCTCGGACCTTCAGCAGAGTTCGTTTAACTCCCAGATGGACACTTGAACGACCATTATGGCACAGCTGTAGAATATTCGGCACTTTAGCCTTAGGGACAACCATTTGCAAACGACAGCTGTCTCCTCGACTATTGTCCCATTTACGGCACAGGACTCCATCCTGAATCAGCAAGCTGTCCCATTGGGGCCCAATAGCTTTTCGTGGTTGAACTTCTCATCGTTGAGACGTCCCTCCACTTAGGCTTGGTAGCACGGTTGCAATCTTCAGGACAAGGTCTTCTTGACAATGCATCTGCGTTGCCATGAGATTTCCCGCTGCGATGTTCGATCTCAAAGTCGTATTTCTGCAGTAGTTCCATCCACCTCGCAACTTGTCCTTCTGGATTTTTAAACTGCAATAGCCATTTTAGTGCAGCATGGTCAGTTCGTAAGTGAAATTTTCGCCCAAGAAGATATTTGCTAAAATGCTGCAACGACTTTACCACAGCTAGCAATTCGGGTCTTGTGACACAATAGTTCCTTTCCGGTTTTGACAATGACTTGCTGAAGTACGCTATCACGACCTCTTGGTCACCATTCCGTTGAGACAACACACCGCCAAGTCCTATATCACTTGCGTCTGTGTCAACTATAAATTCTTTGCTTGCATCAGGGTATCCCAAAACAGGTGTTTTGCACAGACGGTCCTTGAGCTCCTGGAATGCGATATTGCAACTTTCATCCCAGCAGAAATGTCGCTTCTCCTCGGTTAGCTTATGCAGAGGTTTGGCTATACTACATACCCCAAAAAGTTTACTTGCCGTTTGAATAGTGAACATTTCTTCGGACTCAACTTGATGTTGGCACTCTGAATCTTCTGAGCACGCGTTCCAGGTTTTGAAGGTGTTCCTCAAATGTACGGCCCACGATGATGATGTTATCCAAGTAGACCAGAGAGGCATCGCCAATTAGCCCGGTGAGTACAAGTTCCATCAGCCATTCAAACGTTGCTGGAGCATTGGACAACCCAAACGGCATTACTTTAAATTGCCACAGACCCTTTCCCGTCGAGAACGCAGTTTTCTCCTTGTCCTTAGGGTCAATTTCAACTTGTCAGTAGGCACTTTTTAGATCCAGCGTGCTAAACCACTTTACTCCTGTAAGCATGTCCAGCGTGTCATCAATTCTTGGCAAGGGATAGCTGTCCTTCTTCGTAGCGTCGTTTAGACGGCGGTAGTCAACACAAAACCGCATTCTGCCATCCTTCTTCTTTACCAGCACCGAGGGTGAACACCATGGACTAGAGGAAGGTTCAATAACACCATCCTTCACCATTCCTTCAATCATGGTTTCTACTTCCTTTTCACGTGCTACCGGCAATCTTCTTGGCTACTGATGGATAGGCAATTCTTCTACTGTGTTTATTTTGTGTTGAACTAAGCCAGTCTTTCCTATGTCAGCATCGTTCGATGAGAATACATCGGCGTACTTGAGTAACAACTTCTTTGCCTTGACCATTTCGTTCGGGGAGAGACCGCTGCGACAGTCTTCCATAAGTGTGGTCACTCTTGTTTGTGCATCCTTGCTAGGGGTCTCACTCGATAGATATTGGCACCGACGTAATCAATCCACTTCCTCATAAGTAACAATCAGCGTGCCTTTTTCTATAATCTGTTCCCGGTCACAAAGGTTCAGCACACGTACTCCTGAGATCTCAGTGGTCCTGACCAAGGTTCGAGATACTTTCCATGGAAGGTCATTGTTTACCCTTTCCACAAGTACACAACGGTGAGCTTGCCCAGCGTTTTGAGGAAGACTAACCGGCACAATCGTTTCTGATCTCGGCGGAAGAACAATATTCTTAATGCTGTACACGGTGCTTGTCAAAAGTATATGAAAAAATTATGCATACTAAACTCACATCGTTCTTTGACAAGTATCATGTCCTGAATCCCACTCAGTATGGAATCCAGAGGGGAAAATCTACAACACTTTTTATGGTAAATGAGACACTAACATGCCTTAATGCTAATAATTATACAACTGCACTCTTCTTTGACATGTCGAAGGTTTTCGATTTTGTCTCACATAATTCATTAATGGTAAAATTGGAAAAATGTGGCATTAGAGGCACTGCTTTAAGTTGGATTAAAAGTTACTTGCAAAATAGACGTCAATCTGTTGAAATAAGCAAACCAGACTGCAATCATGTGGTCATAAATCACAAATCAGATTTTAAAGAAAACAAATATGGAGTTCCACAGGGTAGCGTTTTGGGACCTTTGTTGTTCTTAGTATATATTAATAATCTTCCGGATGTAACTAAACACAAATGCATTTTATTTGCTGACGACATATCTGTAATAGTAAAAACAGATGGTAAACAATCACTTAAAGATCACATTAATGATATTAACAGTACAGTAAAAACAATAATAGAATGGCTTAAAAATAACAACCTACTTGTAAATCTTGACAAAACTTTTTTTATAAATTTCAATGACATATTATACCAGACAATGAACATTAATTTTGAAGGACAAACACTAAAAAGTACAAATATGACAAAATTCCTAGGTATATGGATTGATCAAAAACTAAATTGGAAATGTCAAGTTGAACATGTATGTAAAAAAGTAAATAGATTTTCGTACGCACTTTATAAACTAAGCAAAGTAGCCACAAAAAATACAGCACTTACTGCGTACTTTGCATATGTGGAATCCGTACTGCGATACGGGCTTATTATATCTGTGCTATTTCCCCATATAATAATATGGGGCAATAGCACAGATGCAAAAAAGGCATTCATTGCCCAAAAAAAATGTATTAGAGCAATATGTGGCACTGCACCTGATGAACCTTGCAGGCCGCTATTTGTATCTCTAAAAATACTACCACTCCCATGCTTGTACATTTTTGAAATTGCAAAGTTTGTAAAACAAAACATGTATTATTTCAGACAAGCAAAAGAGATTTATACGCAAAATACCAGAAATGGCAATAGACTTGCTGCTGAAATTATACCCAAGAGCGCTCGGTTTAAAAAAAATTCTACTGGATGTGTATGCTCATATTTAATAAAATACCCCAAAATATCAAAGACTTACCCCTTAATAGATTTAAAAGCACCCTTTACGGGTGGCTAAATGATCATTGTTTTTATAATGTGAATGACTACCTAAATTTGACATGATGCGACACAACAGTAGTTATATATTTTAAATTGCATTTTCAATTTTAATTATTTTTAAATTTGTATGTATTGGTATTATGTATTGATAAATTCTAAACGATGACTATTTTATGATATATTTTAATTGAATTCGCTATTTTAATAAAAAAACTAAATAATCTTAATTATAAAAAATGTATTTGCATGCTATCCATAGATGGCTGAAAAAGCTGTACTATACTTTGTAATAACCACCTTAATGTAACCTTTTTCAAAGCAAATAAATCTTCATTTCATTTCACGTTCCCTGGTAACGCACATTCTATAAAAAGTTCCTTCTGTCCACATTTCAAAACACCTTGCTTAACGTCGATCTCACAACAATTATTCCTCATAAAGTCTAGGCCAAGGATGCAGTCGTCCATTATATCAGCCACGATGACATTATGCAGGTAGATCACGTTGCCTAGTTTCAACTCTATCTCCTTCTCTCCACGGACGGGTATACGCTGATCGGTGGCTGATACCAAATTAATGCGTTCTCGGTTGTATGCGAAGTCCCCAAGGGACTGACTTATAAGTTGGGCACTAACAACCGTACGAGAGGCTCCAGTGTCTATGGTCAGTTTACACGGTATTCCGTTGACCTCGCCCTTGATGATTAGACTGTTCCCGTCGTGGGTTTGTGAGATCGAGATACTTGGGGCTCTTTTAACATCAGCCAGCACCCGCCCCGCAGTTTTGGCTTTTACTCGTTTCCCTGCTGCTGCTGGGCGGTGCTGTTGGCCACACTACCCTCCTGAGGTTGTTCACCTTCCCTTTATAGGGTTCGCTTAGGGCAGCTGGATCGAAGATGGCCCTTTTCGCCACAGCCATAGCTCCTAGGGCTGTATCCTTTGTTGCGGTCGCGTACTGTAGCTACTGCAACTTCCCTAATATGATGGGAATGATGATCCTGCCGCACGGCTTCCACCTCCAGTGCATGGGCCAAGGCGTCTTTAAGCGTCTCGTGGTGCCCGAGCCTCACAGCAGCTCTGACTTCCAGGTCGCGGATGCCGTCAATGAATGTCTGCACCAGGTTCCCTTCAATGAGCACAGGTACAGACTGGTATGCTTTTCGCACCAGCTTCTCCACCTCTAGAGCCCACTGCTGCAGGTTTTCGTTGCTGCGTTGCACGCGATCTCTAAGCTGCGCTCGAAAGACGTATTCCAGGTGAGCGTCACCATATCTAGCCTCCAATGCCTTAATGAGCTGCTCGTAAGTCACTTCTTTACCGAGAGCTTCTAGAACAGTTAAGGCCTGGTCGCGTAGGCCTAGTGTGAGAGCAGTCATGGCCTGACTTTTATTCCAGCCGTTTGCCTTCATAACAGCCTCGAACTGGATTTTGTAGGCCGCCCAGGAAGAAGTCCCGTCGAACGGCGGCACTTTGAATCCACGTACTGAAGGTGTTGCAGCTACCATAGGAGGTGTAGTATCATCCCCCAGTTTGAGATCGTCCAGCGTTTTCTTCACATCAGCCACCACGTTGTCTACCCGATTGTTCACTTGGTCGATTTGGGTTTTAGCTTCCTTGATTTGGGTTTCAGCTTCCGACAGGCGGTTGTCATGCTGAGCAACCCTATCCTTAAACTCCTTTATCTCCTTCCCGAAGGTAGCGTGAAGATCCTTCATGAGGAGCATTTGCTCTTCCAACCGGCGGGCCTGTTCCTCTTGTCCACCCCGCAGCCGATTTTCCAAACGACGGACCTGTTCTTCTTGTCCGCGCCGCAGCTGCTCTTCCCACCGACGAACCTGTTTCTCCTGTCGGCGAGCCTGTTCCTGCAGCATCACCATTAGAGCACCTAAATCAGGTGCTGCAGATGTGGGAGCTACTGACGGGCCTGCATCCGGCGGCTGGCCCTCCGACGTTTGCGGCGTTGCACCACCAAATCTTCTTTGGTCCGTCTCCTGCTGGCGTTGATTCGGGTACGGACACCCTCCGTTTACTCCTTAGGTAAAATCGGCATGATTTTATCCCACTTCTGATACCAATTGTTACGAGCTTAGGGTTCGTGACAATAAAAATTGCCGATAGAATTACCAAAATTAACTCTTTTATTCACTTTACACTAATTAAACTTAAAACACTAATAATTAATCACACTGATTAACTTTATTCCGCTCCGAAGCTTCGCTTGTCTCGCCAAATTCAATACTTCCCCCGATCGCGCGCTTGCAGCGCCTATAAATACAAATTAGCACCGAAACATTCAGAATATTCTAGTAAACACGCGCAAGGGGCCGAGAGTTCGAGTGCCGACTTCTAGAAGCTTAGTTCTTCGTTCCGAGACTAGATGTCGCTGTCGGTTGAAAGATTAGTGATGTCATTTTCTGGAAAGCTCCCCTCGCTCTCGTACCTGACACTAGATGGCGCTAGTGCCGGGTACATGACGTCGACTTTGGCGCGTAACAATAATATTAGTCAACAAAAATCGCACAACTACCGCAATAGATGAAGACCAATAGCAAAAAATATATTTTGTAGTCAAACCGACAGTTAATGTCTTGATAATATATAATTTTTTTTAAATGATATTAGTATGTGTAAATAATTTTTGTCTTTTTATTATTTTTTAATATTCCAAGTTTCTTTCATATTCTTATGTTGTAATTCGATTCTAAACTACGTTGAAAATTTCAAGTTTCTAGCTTATCCGGAATCAATTACGAAATCTGACCCGAAGGGACATACACGAAAGCGAGGTAATATAAATGTCGTAAAAAGGAGATGATCATTTAATTCACCAATTTAATCTCTTATATAGTATTTACCAAATATTTGTTATGTATATATTTTATTGTCTGTTTTAATGTCTTTTGCCAACATTAACCTACGCATGCCAAACTTGGAAGTTCACACGAAGAGTCAAAAATAAAATCACATCTTGCCAGCGAAGCATGGAAAGAAGCGTCACAAAAATTCAAAAAATTCAAAAAAGTCGTCACACTATCATCAGGCAAAAGACAAGAGTAACAGATGCCCTCACACACACTCTAAACTTAAAATGGAGGTGGGCAGGACACAATGACGTGGACAAGAATGAGCGACGAGCGATGGACAATTCGCATGACGTCATACCCAGGTCCTACAGGCACTTGGAAAAGAGGAAGACCTACATATAGATGGGCAGACGACATCACCCGAGTCGCAGGGAAAAACTGGATGTCGGAAGCCAAAGACCGAGACCGCTGGCGTTCTCTGGAGGAGGCCTTCACCCAGACTACTTGAGGGGTTCATGCATGGTATTTTTTTTAATCCTAAATCTTTATTCTATTTTAAATCTATATTTTTATTTTCTTATAATTTTGTTTTCATTTTACACTATTTTTTAATTATATTGAAAACCAAAAATTGTATGTATATTAAAAGAAATGAATGATTTCTAACAAGTACATTTAATATTTTATTTGATTTAATTTTAATTTAAATAAATTCAATTTCATTTAAATTAATATATAATGAGAGACAGAAATGAAAATAAAAATGTAATAAAAGGGACAAACAAAATATATAACTATTCACTCATGAGATAGTAACAAAAACAATGTAACAGTTCATTTATAACCTATTATTACTACAAGAAAATGTTATGTGCAATGCATGAAATAAAAAGCTTTTTTATTTTATATATTTTATTATTTATATTATGAAAACGTTTTTATTTTGTATAGAGGAATATAATACAATATTAAAAAACTACAATAAAGAAAAACTAAAGCAAAAAACTTAAAAATTATCTTACGGTCGTACTCCCCGTGGCATCGTGCCATTAACGCTGGTGGGGTTTCCTCGATGAATAGCTATACTTAGCTTTTAAGGTATAAAATAACCAGCTCTCTTATCAGAGGAAGCGATGACTAATCGCGGATACAGATCCTTTAAGGATTTCACCGACCCCACGAACTAATAGTCTACAGCAAAAACAGCAATACAGCATGGCATAGACATGTAATCATCTCTCAGAGACTCATATTTGCACCACTTACTTAGGTCAGTTGCCCCTGCCATTAATACGTAATAATGCAAGTTTTTAAAAAAAATTCTTACACCTACGAAAAGTAATTGAATTTCTCACAATAATTATTTGTTTTCTAAAAAGTGCTTTAAGTATCCGTAAATTTATTCGACGAGACTCATTTTTTTACAATTCCCCTTTTCAAAAGCAGTCCTTTAAGCCGATAACTTGATCGAATCGATTGAACCGTCATATCATTTTATACATTTACCGTTTTTATTATGGTGATTGTTATCAGGAAGATGATGCTACCCATCTTTTGATTTAGTTTCTCTCTGTCGCCTCTTACGACACCCACGGGACGATATGAGATAGTGAATATTCTAACACCGCCTCTACACGGTTATCTAACACTGCCACTTTTTTATCTTACCGAAAAACTTCTGCGACAGGTACCTAATTTGACACGAACCACTAGGCATAATCCAAAAAGTTTAATGTAAATTGACATAGATAAGGGTGGACACAAAAGGCAACAGCCACTTATAAAAAAAGTTTTAACAAAAGACGCCATTCCTATTTCTAAAATGAAGGTTTAAAAGATAAGCGAGATTAGCCCTGTCTAATATCTGGCTTAATTAAGGTGAGTAGATGTCACTGCAAAAATGCTATCTATAACACCCCTTTAAATATGAAGTAAGAGATAAAATCTATACGTAGATCTATACAAAAGTATAACATGTTCGATAACAGTCTAGTTTATATGTCTATCAAAATATTAATTAAACTGCTACCAGATAATAGGAATAAATAAATTTTGAACTTATAATAAAAAACTGAAAACTCTCTTTTTTTTTTCAAAAATTAGTAATGTTTTAGAAGTTAGTGGATATAGTAAGATTGTATTTAATAAAAATTCCATAATGATTTTTACTGACCGGTCGTCGTGACTGTGTTTCAAAATAAAAACTTTTTTATATCTTTAATTAATTGTATGTTAATTCTTAAATTTACAAACTTTTTTAGAAATACACAAGAATTCACACAGACTTCACACTGATAAAAAAATAAAAATGATTTCGCTGATATCAATCTTTCTTTAGTAATAGGTATTGCCATACCATACTTTTGTTCATGAATGTTGTTTTCGCGCTCCTCCAATAAAGTCCCTTTCAGCTGTTGCATGTTCTCCGGAGATGGATATCGCTATCATAGTCGCCGTTTTAGCTCGTCCCATAAATGTTCTATGGTATTAAACTGGACTTTGTGCTAGCCAGTCTAGAACCTGTATCCTCACGTCTCGCAAGTAATTTTTAACGCACGTTGCGGTGTGGGGGCTCGTATTATCGTGCATTAATTTAAATTCTTGACCGGTAAAGCCTGAATGTGTAATGCATACTCTTTAACCCTAGAAAGATAATCTACGTCAAAATGACTCCCACGCGAATGAAATACTGCCGCCTCTTTTTAATTATTGCGAATCCGGAGTTGTGCTTTTCAGACATCTCATTCACCGCTGGGAGCTAGCGTGGGGCAATCGCATCACTGAGGTAAGTGCCCACCATTTTGAGATACGATAGTCATAGGAGTCAAAATTACGTATGATTATCTTTTACGTGACTTTTACGATATTTGGTGAAATGGTTATTTGTGTTGTTTTTTATTGTATTCGTTATTTTTGTTTATTTCTGATATTGTTTTTATTTTTTAGTTGTCGTGATACTGTAAGCCAAAATGGGGACTAGAGATTTGGATGAAGACCACATCCTGGCCGCTGTTTCGGAGAGTGATGAGAAGCCGTCCTGTGTTGACAACGACAGTGAAGTTGAAGACCACGAGAGCGAGGATGACATCCAGAGCAATATGGAAGATGATTTTGTGGACGATGTGAGGAAAGAAGAAGCAATAACTCCTTTCTAAATTGACCTCATGGAGGAAGAAAGCCCTGAACAAGCAACTCCCTCAACGGCTTCTCGTCGAATATAACTCTGTCACGAAGTACTATCAGAGGTAAGAATATACATTGCTGGTCGACTTCAAAGTTTTCAAGACGTGGTGGAGTCTCAGCACAGAATATCGTCAGGTCTCAAAGGGGTCCAAGACGCATGTGCCGCATTCTTTATGAGCCGGTTTTATGCTTCAACATCTTTTTTACTGTGAAATAATTTCCGAAATTGTAAGATGGGCCAATGCTGAAATATCCTTCAAAAGACGGGAAACTATGACTAGTGTTACATTCAAAGACACAAGTGAGAATGAAATCCGTGCTTTGATCGGCATCTTGGTAATAACTGCAATAAGAAAAGACAACCATATGTCCACAGAAGAGTTGTTCGACCGATCTCCTTCAAAATTATATGTCTCTGTGATGAGTCGTGATCTATCACTATTACAAATAATTTGTTACAAAAGAGTGCCCAAGAAGAGGATAAAATAGAGCCAATAGCCAAAAAACGTGACTATTGTAAATATTGCCCCTCTAAAATAAATAGAAAAGCAAATGCCATATACAAAAAAATATAAAGCTGTTATTTGCCGACACCATAACGTTGATATGTGCCTAAACTATTTTGACTGATTTTTTTATACAATTTTCATGTTATTTTTTAATTTTGGTTTTTTATTACTTAGAATATAATATAAAAATACTGATTTATGATAAGACTATGAAAATGCTTTAAAAGAAGAAAGAAGTTCCTAAAATTTGTTGATTATTGAGAAGATTGTAATTTTTGTTATAAAATGAATAACTATAAATAAGTAAATGTTAGTATTTTAATTGATTACGGTAGTAGAAAACTAATACTTTTTGTTTTACCTGAATCAGTAAAAAACTCTTCATTTAACAGCCACTCAAAACTAAGGAGTCAATTTTACGTATGATTATCTTTTACGTATAACTCAATATGATTATCTTTCTAGGGTTAAGAATGTCAGTGATGTACGAATCTGCAGTTACAGTTCCTCTTTCTACAATAACCTGCTCTGTGCGGGCTTCTAAGCCCTCCCCTGTTATACCTCCCCAAAACAAAACTGAACCACCTCCAAAGATTTACACTTTCAGACATAGCACATTGCGCATATTGTTCTTCAGGTCTACGATATATAATCTTTGTTACCATCAGCACCATATAGACACATACGAGACTCATCAGAAAAGAGTACTTGCATCCATTGTGCCACAGTCCAGTCACGGGGTTCACGAGCAAGGTATTTCTTTAGTAATCTGCCGCACGAATTTATGGTCGCTGAGTAGGCGGTTAGATGGGAGGAGGGGTAGGAACCTACCCCTAAAAGAATTAAATGCCGGAACCCCCCCCCCCTATTTATGAATTTATTCGTAATCTGCCACATGAATATATGGTCGCCGAGTGGGGGGAGGGCTGGGGTAGGAACCTCCCCCTAAAAGGGGGAAGTGCCGGAAACCCCCTTTTTTTTGTAAAATCATAACCTCACTTTTTTATACAGGAATATTGACGCAGTTACTTCTGCAACTGCTCTCCCTCCGTGCCTACGGCTTTACAAAAACGCTCTAGGGGTAGGGCAGACAAGACTATGTGGAGTCGGGGTGTGCTAATTCGGTTTTAGAACCAATTCAACCAATTTTATCTATAAAGTCTAGTTGCTCTTAACTCTGCTACTAGAGTGGTAAATGAAATAATGTACTGTGAATTGTCATAAATTTGTTTTCTGAAAAACCTCTTGACTGCTCTCAATTTGTTGTATATAAGTCCCATCTCCAGCCACAAATGGATTGTCTGGGTCCGAGTGATTAACTTTTTTATGAGTGTATCTGTGTTAAAAAAACAAATTGACATATTTGCGTTTCGTTATATGTAATTTAAAGTGAAATTTATTTTTATCGTAATTAATTCAAAAGGCATTTCTGAAATCCAAAAACAGTGTAAATGGTTCGAGCATAACCCTGACAATCCTCCTAAATTGAAAACATAGTTAAAAAATCAAGTATCGCAAATCTACTTCATAATATGAGAACAAATTGACATATTACACTATTTTGGTGAAATTTGTTTTTATCGTAATTAATTCAAAATACATTTCCGACATCTAAAAACAGTGTAATAGGTTTAAGATTAACCCTAACAAGCCTCCTAGACTAAAAACATTATCAAAATCAAGTACCGGTTGTCTAGCCAACCTGATATAACCTCAAAACTTTAACTATTGATATCTCGAAAAATAAAGATTTCTGGCATAAAAAGCAGCTAGATGGTAATCAATAGCATCATTGCCTGTCAACTAAAGCTAAAATAATCACTTAAATCATGCAGCAGATTACTAAAGCCGACCCACGAGCAAAATTAAACCTTTCTGCCTTATGAACTGTGGTAAGTTAAGCACC
The DNA here is from genome assembly GCA_907164705.1 of Parnassius apollo. Classification (NCBI taxonomy): domain Eukaryota; kingdom Metazoa; phylum Arthropoda; class Insecta; order Lepidoptera; family Papilionidae; genus Parnassius; species Parnassius apollo. The sequence continues at coordinate 3,136,238 of CAJQZP010000031.1, read as the reverse complement.
TCTTGCGGGATTTTAAACCACGTTATTGAAGGCGTCTTCTAATTGTCCTATCACTGACAGCAACACTTCGGGCATTTCTGAGTAGGTGCTGCAATTCTAATCCAGAAAGATGACGATTTCTGAGGCATGCTGATACCACATATCGATCATTCCGTTCAGATGTCTTTCTTCCTCGACCTGATCAAGGTCTTTTGATGTAGCCACCGGTCTCCAGATAACTTTTGTAGACATATTGAACCGCTGACCGATTTACTTCACATTTTCGAGCGATATGTCGCTGGCTCATTCCAGTTTGTAACATCGTTACTATTCGAACAACTTCTGCTTCGCGTAGATCCATATTTAACAGTGAAAAGAAAGCACAGAACTTAAATCAGTAATACGAATTAAATGATAGTTTTAAATAACGTCCTAGCGGCAGGACATTAAACATAAAATAGTAATGTGTGGGTAGCTAAACAACTGATTAATGACATTTGACACACACTTGATAATTTTATCAGTATACTAAGCTTGCAAATGAACGTCCAAAAACGTATTATTTATTAATTTAAAAAAAAGACCGTAATTAATGAATAGATCATAAAAATAGGAGTGGCCTAATTTTATTGCCCACCAGTATATTTTATTAATTTAAATTAATTTATCAGTTATTAATATATTTTTACCTAAATTATTTTCTTATTTATTCAGTTCAAATCAATTTATTTTCTATTCTTGTTGCTTACATTTGGTCTTAATTTACTATTATGTAGCTCTTTTCTTGTAACAATATATTTGAATAGATTTTTTAAAGAATACATATATCTCCTATAAAATACCATTAAGTTGTTAGTACATGCATAACTATTATTACTTTCACCTAAGACCACTTAATTACAAGTAAATGATTTGAATTTAAAGTAGGCAGCGGTTAGTTAATTTAAAGTAGTAGGGCCGCGATTGCCACTTACCATCAAGTGGACTTTTAGTTATTTCTCTCTCTCTCTCTCTCTCTATCTATCTTTCTCTCTCTCTCTCTTTCTTATGTTTATTTGTAAGCCCCACCATTTTAGATTTTTAGTTAAAAAATGTGCCGGAATGTGTCTGATGTTTGCAAGCATGTGCTGCGTTGGACCAAAAAACTTTTGGCATGATTTATAGGAGAAGATTTTTTTTAATAGTCATTTTTTATTAATTTATCAAAAATAGAAATAAATATCGTCCTGCAAAGTGAGTATAAGTGACAGAAGTTGCACCTGTGCCCGAAATAAATTAAACGGCATGAGCGGAACCAACTACGTGCCTGTAAAAGACCATTAAGTTGTTAGTACATGCATAAGTACTGTGACTTTCACCTAAGACCACTTAATGACAAGTAAATGATTTGAATTTAAAGTAGAAAACACTTATAATATAATAAATCCGAATATACCATATTATTTGTACATATAGATTGGCTATCACTCAATGTCTTTGTTATCTAACTTAGTGCCAATTCACATGACCTATAACTAATTTAGTTTGAGTAGCAGTCGCACTTTATGCAGAGTTTAAATAATATGCTATGAGAGAAAAAAGCTTGAAATTATTACAGCTTCAATAGTCACTACAGCCCATTGCAAGAATAGATCATAAAAAGATGGAACAAGGCCTGGGCATGAGGCTCCCCCAATTAATCCCACAAATACCTGCATCCATCAACTTCTTGCAGGTATGTATGTTTGTACAAAAAAAAATAAGTTACTTAATGTTGCTAACCGTGTATTAGCAGTGTACGAATATCCATTACCTCATTTTGTAGACGACATAGGTGTCGTAGTGACCTAAGGAGATCAGCTGCAGCGTCTTCCAAATAACAAATATAAAATTAAAAAACTACCGGTGCCAACTTACCTGTCAAGCGTGACAACTATGGGAAATATCCCACCAATGAGGCAATCTATGGGGGAGGCCCATGCTCAGCAGTGAAATTTTCATAGGCATGTTGGTACTTTATGTTACAGATCAGTAGCGCAGTGTTTAAAAGTTGAAGATACTTATGAAATCAGGGCCTTCAAAATTTATTTATTCTGTGCTCCCTTTTGTACCTTTGCAGTAATCAAATTCGGTATAAGATATAAAAAAATGTTACAAAGAATGAATTTTATTTTATATTCAAATTTTTGGAAAAGTTTTACATAGTTATCTATATACTCGTTTTCGACTTTTGCTTCAATTTGTATTGCTGTTCACCAGACGTTGCACAGGTGATTTACAACGCTCATTTTGTGTATGAAAGGGGCATGCTTGAAGGCGTATTCATTTGTTATTTTTGAAGTTATACAGTTTGATAAAAATATACTGGATAAAATTTCGCTTTGTTGAATTTTATTTATATTATCTACATACTGTTTTTTTATAGAATTGAATTGGCAAACAAACTTACAGTTCACCTGATAGTGAGTGGTTGCTGCATCCCATGGACACTTACAACCAAATTCAAATAAAAAAGGCTACGGGTGCGTTGTCACCACTAAAGGCTAAGATGGAATGCCTTACAGCCAGATATGATACTGGATCCGTATACGCTTCAGACCGAAAGACAGAACTGCATGCACTGCTTGACGGCAGATATAGAAGAAGTGATTAGTATCTACCTAGATAGACTCCTACGCATGGAAAGGAGTTTTATAAATAACAAGCATATTATATTTTATTTAAGGCATTTATTTATTTTAAATACGCAACTTTAATACTGCTCGTATTAAAGAAGCGATCGAGCGGAACCAGGGTTCTAAAGTCTTTGCCAGAGATCTGTCTGCCAGAAAGAGCCAACTGTCAAAGCTGAAGACTGAGTGTGGCAGCATCCTTTCCGAGACACCTGAGATTTTGAGTGAGATTGAGAAGTTCTATGGGCAGCTGTACACATCATCATTGGAGCCACACGCAAGTGTGAGTAACGATCCAAGAGCAAGTCTTACCCGACACTATTCCAATGATATCCCGGACGTCAGTCTCAGCGAGATTAGAATGGCTCTCCAGCACCTTAAAAACGGCAGGGCCCCAGGAGAGGATGGAATTACAGCGGAGCTTCTGAAAGCAGGTGGAACACCGGTACTTGAAATCCTTCAGAAGCTCTTCAATTCCGTCCTCCATGGTGGCACTACTCTGGAGGCGTGGAGCAGAAGTGCGGTGGTCTTGTTATTTAAGAAACGCGACAACGCTCTCTTGAAGAACTACAGACCGATTTCCCTTCTGAGCTGCGTCTACGTGCTTTTTTCGAGAGTCATTACGAATCGTCTCGCACGCAGACTCGACGACTTCCAGCCTCCCGAACAAGCCGGTTTCCGAAAAGGCTTCAGTACCATAGACCACATACATACCCTGCGGCAGATTGTACTGAAGACTGAAGAGTACAATCTGCCACTTTGCCTGGCGTATGTGAACTATGAGAAAGCCTTTGATTCCGTCGAAATTTGGGCGGTGCTACAGTCCCTTCAGTGGTGTCAAGTTGACTGTCGGTATATCGAAGTGCTGAAGTGTTTGTACAGTAGGGCTACGATGGCTATCCGAGTACAGAACCAGAGTTCGAATCCTATCCAACTGCAGAGAGGTGTAAGACAGGGTGACGTTATATCCCCGAAACTCTTCACCGCTGCGTTGGAAGACGTTTTCAAGCTACTGGACTGGAAAGGATACGGTATTAACATCAGTGGCGAGTACATCACTCACCTTCGATTTGCCGATGATATAGTCCTTATGGCAGAATCCCTGGAG
>CAJQZP010000031.1:3095000-3127500 GCA_907164705.1 Parnassius apollo | reverse complement strand
ACTCGATGCAGCATTCTGAAGCTCGATAGAGCCTTTCCTCAGAATTATTGGTTTCCCATATTGCCAGTCAATGATAGGAAGGTTAAAGTCACCCGCTATTATAAAGTGATCACTGCAGTTTTGGCTTTTAACTTCAGAGAGTTGATTCATAAATATGTGCAATCTTGATGGAATTTGATCATTGGGTGGGATATAAACTGTAGCAATATGCAAATCATGCCTGGATTTGATAGCTGCAGCAGGAATAGTTACCAACACAGACTCCAGACCACTACAATGCCACTCGAGTCTGGCGCGTGCCTGTAAATTCGAAGCACACATAATCATTACACCACCCCCCAACGAGCCTCTATCCCGACGAAAGACTGTAAATTTGTCATCACACAGCTCAGCATCAAAAATGCTATCGCAGAGCCATGTTTCAGTTATCATAATTATATCGGAGTCCTGTAATAATACATTTTTAAAAAATTCGTCTGTTTTGGTTCGTAGTCCTCTCACGTTTTGATAGAATAATTTAATTTTCTTCATATTATTGTTATTCATCTTGATTGAATTGGGTGTGTTGAAACATATAGGCAAGACGTATATAATTGCAGTTGGTTATATGGTGGTGTCAAAATCAATTGAACCGCACAATGATGAATGAATGGTTTAAATGGTAAGTAGGTGTTACACAGAGTTTGAGTGATGGGTATGACAATGTGCATTGGAAGTACTTGTACGTGCAGTAAGGATAAGAGGCTAGGATAGTATACAATTGTTTCTAAGGTACGTGATATGTATATGTAGTGTATAATGTGAGCATGAGTGTAAGTAGGTTTTATAAAGTATGTGTATTTACGTATGTTGTGTGTTAAAGTGACCACTGGTGTATAATAAGAAGTGTAAGAGCAGAGAGCAAGGCACTTAATTACAATATCTTTCCAAGATCGCTTGTTGAGTCTATCGCAAATGGAGTCGAGGTGTCGTTTCTTCTGACATAAATTCGGCAGTTTTTTGTCCATACATACTTGTACCCTGTCTCTCTAGCCTTTTGCCTACAAGAACCCAACAACATTTTATTTTCTATAATGAGATGTTCATTGATATAAATTCTGTTCCCTTCACCTCCCATCCCGATATCTCTGGTGGTCATGTTGCGATGTTTACGTGCTGCTGCGATCACTCGGTCCTTAATAGAACGCTGTCTGAATCTGACGATTATTGGACGTGCTCTTTGAGCACCTGCGTTACGCCTCGGCTGTACTCTATGGGCGAATTCTATGTCTGTAGGTTGGATGGCAGCACCGACGTGATTCGCTGTTTTTAGCACAATGTTCAGTAACTCCTCATCCTTGTCTTCAGGTACGTTGACAAGTTCAAGGTTTTGCAACCTCTGCCATTGTTGCTGTTTTCGGTTCTCCACCTCTAACTCTTTGACACGGGCAGTGCAAGTAGTAAGACTTTCTTTAAGCATATTGTTCTCCTCTTTCACAGACCTCAGTTCTTGTGAAGTAGAATTGAGCAGCTTTTTCAGGTCAGTAATTTCCTTTTTCAGATCTTCGTATTGACAGTTTATGTAGGTCATAGAATCTTGAAAACTACTAAATTGTACAGTCATGCCTTTGAGTTGTTCGGATAATCCCTTAGACGAAGCCTCAACAATAACCCTTGTCTCTGCTCTCTCAGCTTTAAAAAGCTCCTTCAGCTCACTATCAGATAAATAATTTGGCTTCTTCCGCAGTGTTATATTGCTGTCCGAGCAGCATTCAGTGTCGGTTTCATCATTGGGCGCAGCTGGTACGTATTGGATGGACGGTCGCACTGGCGTGTTAGTGTTATCTGATTTTGGTTTCTTACTTTTGCATTCCAAACATCGCCATTCGCGTTTATTCCCAGCATTCATCTTCTTCAATCGCTTCGGCGAGAGATTTGCACACACAAGGTCATATATCTGCTTGCATCCTTGACAGCTTATAAAGTATTTATCACTAATACTCGCCTTACAGCCACCACAAATAACGTTAACATCCATGTCGGTGCTTGTTAAAGTTACTCAGTGCCTTACACAATATAAAAGCAATGCAATACAACGCAGGAGCGACACGGCTGTGGCGGTCGTTTGACAAGGAGCTGCCACTAGTCACAACAACACAATAGGTACATCACAGCAGCGGGCACTTGGTTTTTTGATATTTTTGCGATGTTATTATACCAAAAGATAGGTCACTTAAGGAGCTTTAGACACCACTTTTGAATAATTATTTACGGACAATGTACGTGAAATGTTTACTTTGCGAGAATATTTATCATCCGTTGATGTTTAATTATATTTTTAAAATATTTATATAAAATTTTAGGACTTTGACTTTGACAGCGTTGCCATGACACTGTTAATCATCATTACAACCTATAAAAGTTAAAGTTAACATCGACCTCCCCATATATTTCCTCATAAGGATAATATTTGCCATAGTTGCCACACTTTATAATTGTTGGCAACGAGAGCATGGCCTTACCCTGGCCGAGCCGACACATTCGTGCTACAACCATAATATAGCTGCAGCGTGGCTCCCATGTATGACATAGTAATTCTAATTCTTTAATTTCAAATAATTCTTAATCATGATTACTTTGAAAAAAAAGTAATTGTAACTCTTGTTATTTTCCGAGATCCTCGACCGAACATTTGAGACACATTAGTCTGATTTAACTCTCAAAATTCATTATATCTCTAAGATTAGACTGGCTCTACTATACGCTGATTAAGCTACGAGCGGAACTCTTGAAGCTAGGTTGAAAATAATTATAAATTGCAAGAAGCGTGAACTGCCGATGGGAAGTTGCTCATTTATTTAAGTCTTACTCAACTGTATGCATAATTTTAACGATTTGTTAAATAATAATTTAAATTGTTATTTTATTTATAATTGTTGTAAGTAGAGTTTCATTTTTACAATTCTTTCTAAGATGGTCTCACCCAATCATAGGTTATGAGGCATTTCATCTTTGTTTTAAGAGGTGATTTCGCATCATATGTAAAGTACTTTACCAAAAAAATGGAGGTTGTTCATGGGCCGCGGTTGCCACTTACCATCAAGTGGACTTTTAGTTATCTCTCTCTCTCTCTCTCTCTATCTATCTCTCTCTCTCTCTTTCTTATGTTTATTTGTAAGCAACGCCATTTTAGATTTTTAGTTAAAAAATGTGTCGGAATGTGTCTGATGTTTGCAAGCATGTGCTGCATTGGACCAAAAAACTTTTGGCATGATTTATAGGAGAAGATTCTTTTCTTTAAATAGTCATGTTTTATTAATTTGTCAAAAATAGAAATAAATATTGTCCTGCAAAGTGAGTATGAGTGACAGAAGTTGCACCTGTGCCCGAAATAAATAAACGGCATGAGCGAAACTAATTACGTGCTTAATGACCCGTCATATTTTTTCAAAACGCTAAACATTTACTGAAGTGAATTGTTGTATATACAGCTACAAAAAAATAAAATGATCTTGATATAAAGAATAACTTAGACATTAACATTTTAGTTATTATTGTTATAAGTAGAAGTAGTAAAATTATATATAAAAAATAACCGTTAATATGTTTGGTAGCAGTGTAAGACAGTCCACCGCTCTCTATAATCCCAAGGTTGTCGTAAGAGGTAACTATGAGAAATGGCTGTTGATAGATGGCATTAAAAACATTTCGTTTATTCCAGACGTAAATACTCAAACCGGCGACGGGTAGTTAAAATTGCGAGACGCCTGACACTGCGATATGAATGCGATCCGAACCGATCCAATGCAAACCCGCCTTCCAATAGTGAAGTTAAAGGCTAGTACTTCCCACAACGGGACTGGCCTTAGTCCTTGTGGATCAAAATGAAATCTCCTATGGCTCGCAATTATACCAACTTACTAACATTTCAATCCTGAATACAACAGCGAATGGACTGTCGTTTGATGGTAGAAAAATGGACAAGGTGATGATTTTATTAACACATTCATTTCTGGCGAATATTTCCGGCATAATAGAAGTCGTCTTTTTTCATAGGAAGGGGTCACAAACGAGAACACATTCCACCTGATCGTAAGTGATTGCTGTCCTCGATTACGAATCAAAATGCAGATGCGTTGTCACCCGTGAGGACTAATATGGAATGCCTCGTTTCAAGTAAAAAGGGTCTCTTGTTCTCTACACTTACCATACGAAACACAGCAGAGCGTGGTCCTTCCCCGGTCGAGCCGACCCATTCGTGCTATCACTATACCACTAATACTACCTGCAGCATGGCTCTACCGCGTATATCGTCTCTTATGATCCCGTGAATAGTCGGGACGAAATAAAGTAATGGATCCTCTTAAGATTTTAAATGGTTTTTAAGGGTTTAAATGTCATAAATATATTATGTTTAAAATAAGACGATTCACGAAACATAACCTCTTATTTAAATAAACAAAACACCTTAGCGTTAAGTGAACAACATTCTTCCGAGTATTCTTGATTAGGAAAGTTTCGAAGTAACAAAACCGGTTAAGTGAGAGACAATCGATTTACTTGGTTGCAACATAATGGAGTTAATTTAACTTTAATGATTTTATATTTCTATTAAAAATTATGAAATAGGACATTAGCAGCCCTTAATAACAAGATGTGACTCATGCAAGATGATCAAGCAAATATATTTATAGGATGGTAAAATAGCTGGAGGAGTCAGAGCTGATGTCATACCCCTTATCAAGTTGACATGGAACAGACAGTTGTGATGCAAAACATACCTTTTTTAAAATACCTTACGGTGAAATTAATTTAACAATTTTCGTATTATATGTTAGGTATAAAGTTTTTTTTTTCATGAACGGAATTACATTAACTTCTTTCGTAAAGAGCCTATGCGTCATAATTTTTTTTTATTTATTGGGTATAAATGGTTCTACATATTTCTACGAGATTTTTGACATTCATTTTCATAAAAAAAATCCAGTAATTAAAGTTTGAGTGATGTGATATCAAAAGGATTCAGACTCAGCGTATGCTTTCGCAGGTACTACAGCAGCGCTTATTTTCAGCGGAGCGTTGATATTTATTGGTAATACTTATAGAGTTACGCCTGCGTCGTTATCAACGCACGTGCAATATTAATAATACCAATGTATATGTTACGGACAAAGTGATTAATAAAAGTACATTATACATAATGACCAGGTAGTTTGAAAAATTTCCAATATGAGTAAGCAATTCTTTGATATTAATTTAATGTCCACCGCCACCCATGATCAACCGCAACACCAGGGGAATTGCAGGTGCGTTGCCGGCCCTTTAGAAAGGAGTAAGCTCTTTTCTTGAAGGTCTCTAGGTCGTATCAGGTAGTCGCTTTTGGCTGTGTGTATGTTTTTTTTGTTAGATGTGACACCTATTTAATTACAGAGTGGCTCAAAGTAGCATTGATTAGTGATTTCAAAAATTATTTTACTAACTTTATATGTCAATTTAATTTCATTAAACATATTAACATTAACCTTATTTTTTACAAGGACCCTAAATATGTTGAGATTGCGATTGTTGATAATACCTAAAGAGCCTAACGTCTGGTAAAATTTTCGGTATTTTATTTACAAGTATTTTGTTCAGCTGTTAAAACACATGTTATAATCAATAAAAGTGATCACTAATTATAACCTAACTAACCTGTCGATTTTATACATTATTATTTGGCCAATAACAACCAAATAAAGCTTACTTAGCTGTGATAGTATTATATAGTGTTATATTTTCTGAAGTAAATTTTAATTTTTAATACTAAAATTTACAAGATCATGTACTTGGAGCATAATTTGTTTTTCTATGCATTTTTTTTTTATAGAAGAGGGGGCAAACGAGCATGTGGCTCACCTGATGTTAAGTGACTACCGCCGCCCATGATCAACCGCAACACCAGGGGAATTGCAGGTGCGTTGCCGGCCCTTTAGAAAGGAGTAAGCTCTTTTCTTGAAGGTCCCCAGGTCATATCGGTCCGGAAAAATCACTGGTGGTAAATTATTCCACAGAGAGGTTGTACGCGGAAGAAAACTCCTTTTGAAACGTACAGTGGTGGACCGCCAAGCATCCAGATGGTGTGGATGGTATCGGGACGTTTGCCGTGTAGTGCGTTCACGAAATTTGGCGGCTGGGATTGATCCGAACAATTCCTCAGAGCACTCCCCGTGATAGATGCGATAAAATACGCAAAGAGATGCAACATCTCTTCGCAGCGCCAGTGAATCGAGCCGATCGGAAAGCACTCGGTCGTCGACGATTCGAGCCGCTCTGCGCTGGATGCGGTCAAGTGGAAGGAGCTGGTACTGGGGAGCCCCAGCCCAGAGATGGGAACAGTATTCCATGAGCGGCCGAACCTGCGCCTTGTAAAGTCGCAGCCGGTGTGCCGGCATGAAATACTGTCCCGCTCTGCTGAGCACGCCAAGCTTTTTAGAGGCCAATTTGGCCTTCCCTTCCAAGTGACCACGAAACTGCACGTCACTCGATATTATGTCCACGCCGAGGATTCCGATACTGGCTGAGGCAACAAGGGGAGTGCCTAGAAACTGAGGGGATACGACAAAGGGGTTCTTTTTAGCGGTTAACGCGCAAACTTGTGTCTTCTGGGGGTTAAACTGGACCAGATTTAGTCGCCCCCAATCGGAGACTCTGTCCAGCAGAGACTCGACTTCAGACACAAGTTTGTCCCGGCACTCAGAGACGTTTTCCCGAGAAATATTGGCTCGGCCGTTGTAAAGAGCATCACCAGTGCTGTCATCTGCATAGCAATGAATGCTACGGGTTTGCAACATATCATTGATATGCAGAAGAAACAGCGTTGGCGATAGCACGCAGCCCTGTGGAACACCAGCATTAATAAGCTTGCAATCGGAGCTTGCACCGTCTACAACGACCTTGATGCTCCGATCTGCAAGAAAACTGGTGATCCAATCGCACAATTTCTCGGGAAGTCCATAGGAAGGGAGCTTCGAAAGAAGCGCTTTGTGCCAAACCCGATCGAAGGCCTTCGCAATGTCCAAACTAACGGCCAATGCCTCCCCCTTGGACTCTACTGCCTCCGCCCATCTGTGAGTTAGGAAGACCAGAAGATCATCAGCTGACCTACCACGGCGAAAACCGTATTGGCGGTCACTAATCAGCTGGTGATCCTCAAGGTACCTCATGAGCTGGCAGTTTACAATGGATTCCATTGTTTTGTAGAACAAGGAGGTGATGGCGATACGCCGGTAGTTGGATGGGTCTGAGCGGTCGCCTTTTTTAGGGATCGGGTGGACGAAAGCGGTCTTCCATGATTTTGGGACTACGCCTAGGGAGTAGGAGTACCGGAAAAGACGCCTTAAAACCGGTGCCAACTCTGGGTCACACGTCCTCAGCACAATTGGGGGGATTCCATCAGGCCCACTCGACTTATGGATGTCCAGGGAGAGGAGTGCTTTGCGAACCGAGCGCTGAGTGAACTGCAATTCCGGCATGGAGAACTCACACCGCGGGATGGTCGGCGGCGTACTCCCCCCGTCATCGAGAGTCGAGTTAGACGCAAAGAAAGAGCCTAGAAGATCGGCTTTCTCCTTTGCGGTGTGGGCCAGTAAGTCGTCCTCCCTGTGCAGAGATGGAAGAGATGGCTGACAGAAATTCCCCTGGACAGCCTTGGCGAGAGACCAGAATGCACGGGTTCCAGAAGGAAGACGAACTAGTCTCTCGCCAATTCTGCCTATGTGCTCTGACTTTGCCTTGGCAATGACTCTTTTGAAGGACCTAGAGGCGGAATTATACTTCTTTTTAGAGCGCTAGTGTTTACATCCCTGGACGCTGATGCGTCAGCCCAGGCTCGGTAGCACTCCTGCTTATAGCATGATGCTGTTTTACTGGAGCGACCAAACCATGGCTGAGACTTGCCTCCAATGGGCACCACAGAGGAAGAAATAAAAAGTTCCATACCCTGAAGTACCACATCAGCGACAGAATCCGCAACAACGTTGGGATCATCCGGCGAGAAGCAAACCCGCCCCCAAGGGTAGGATGCAAAGAAAGACCGCATCCCATCCCAATCGGCTGACCTATAGTGCCAAACACGGCGGCAGCCTGCAGAATGCAACCGCGATTTCAGCGTGAGTGGCACCACACTCCGGACAAGACAATGGTCCGAGGAGCCTAAAGGGGCGTCAACGGAAATCTGATATCCGTCCGGGTGAGAGGTCAGCAGAAGGTCCAACAGGGAAGGTGCATGATCCTCCACATCTGGAATCCGCGTAGGCGAAGTAACCAGTTGTGTCAGACCATATGCCAAGGCAAAATCATGAACAGATCTCCCCGCATGATCGGTTAAACGTTAACCGAGCCATTCGGCGTGATGGGCGTTAAAGTCGCCGAGGATCACGATCTCTGCGGAGGGGATCTGCTGTAGCAACGAATCTGCAGCCATTTGGACGTGGTCGAAGAGTCGGTCTGTTTCGGCATTACCGCTATGGTACCTATAGAGGCACCCGTAGACGCGCGGATGGTCGTCGCTGTCTACGCGTAGCCAAAGGATGGACAGGTCCGAACCTTCAAGTCTGCCGAGGCGTCGAGAACAGATGTCCTCTCTGACGTAAACGCAAACTCTAGCCCGAGGCACAAAGGAGTGTTCCAGTTTGTACCCCGGGCAGGAGAGATACGAGACATCAGCCGGAGAGGACACCTGCGTCTCGGTCAGAAAGAGCAGAGCCGGCCTCGCCGTCTCGAGATGGTAGTGGACGGCGTTTAGGTTAGAGTAAAGTCCCCTGATATTGCAGAAATTCACGGACAGCGTGGCAGGGGTCGCCTTGGTCTTGTTGCTCCGTTTGCCCCGAGCAGTTTTAGTCTTGAGCGGAATATTGCCCCCCCCCCCCAGAATACGCGGGGCAGCCTGAGCACCCACGCTCAGAAGTGGAGAAACATGGTCGTGGATGCTCAGCGAGGGGATTCTACAGGGGTGCTGGTACACTCCTGGGGTAGTCTATCATTTAATTCCGCTACCATGTTGATGGGGGGGGGGGGATTTGGGCCTCCGGCCACCTGCACTCACCAGACGAAACGTGGAAGCAGAGCTTCCACTTCACGCCGGTATTCTGTGAGGTCGTGGTACCACCCCGGTTTGAGCCGGCCCATACGTGCGACAGCAAAGCTGCCGCGTGGCTCTACCACTGTTAAATTACAAAGGAAATACTATATATATATGTACTCAAGTTATATCAGTGGTTACCGGTTACCGGTAATTCCCTGAACAAGACTACATCCCTAGCTGTGATACCATTATGTAGTATATATTGCTTAAACACACAGACTAATATGATGCTACGCATCTTAAACGTGTTCGAAAACCTTTTATCTACAAAAAAACTTACTGCGATTGTGTTTGCAATCAGTTTGCATACAATTTAAAATAAATATGTATTAAAATTCAAACGATTTCCTTTTTTTAATGATGATTGTGCACATCAATCAAAATTCTAAAATGTGCTAATTTTTTCAGTCTGTTAACACAGTTATTTTTCTCCATATATTGTATTTCTGTATATTGAAGAGACGTTCTGTAAAGATTCGTTGTGAATCCGTTGTTATTGCCTGAGAAAAAATTCTGATTTTATGTTATATTAAAATGCATTTGTAACATTTATTTTTTGAAATTTATATTACCAATAAATTTACTAGTAAATTTGTATAACCGCTTTTTTATGTGCTCCCGGCAACACCGGCTTTCATACAAAATAATGTTGGCAGCTATTTTATATATTATTGTATTATAGTACTCTATCTGTATAAGCATATACATTTTAATGTTTATATGGCCCCTGCTTAAGTTTCAAACAATTCATAGTTTAGCAACTATGGTGAATATGCCCCTCAGAGCCTTATGGGGGAGAATTATGTTCAGCAGTGGACTTAGATAGACTGTGAGTTGTAAGATGTAACGGTTTTGCGTACTATGACTACGTCACGCAGGGGTCAGTCGAGAAATAACCATAATCGCACGAAATACTAGCGTAAAATAGCACAAAATGTTGCCATTTTTCTAATGGTGAGTGACGAGAGGCGAAGACCTGTTTACTGGTAACGAGTAATTTCTTCTTAGTTTTTTTCTTTAGGTTTATTGATTCTAGTGATACTCTTCATATAGGTATCTCTAGGCGACATTAAAACTTACCATCAGGTGATCTATGTAATCGTTTTTCACTCTCACTTCTATAAAAAAAATCATTGAATAAGAGCGTCATTTTTTGTTTTTTTATAGAACAAGGGTAACAAACAAGCACATACTCCACCTGATGGTAAGTGGATGCTGTGGCCCATAGGCATTTACGTTTAAACTCGATTAAGAATCAAAATGCAGATACGTGAAGAACTAAGATGGAATGCCTCGTTTTCAATAAAAATGGTCTCCAGTTTTCTACACTCACCATACGAAACACAGCAGTATTAAGCTGCTATTGGACGCTGTTATACGGTGAGAGTATGGTCCTAACCTAGTTGAGCCAACCCTTTCATGCTACTACCATAATAAAGCTGCAACGTGACTATATCATGTTCAAAATTAAGCAGAGGACTAAATATGTACAACATAATATGCTAATGGTGATGATGCTAAAAGCGTGGTGTAAGTTAATCTAATTGAATTCACCGCGCTTCTGTCGTAATAGCTGGTTAAAATGCATGACCCCCGATTCAGTAGCTACATATGTTTAGATGATAGCAAAATACAAATGATATTAAAAAAGAAAATTAGTAAAGTTAAATCAACTCAATCATGCCGCAAACAAATAAATCGATCGTCGTTTACTTAACAGGTTTTGCTACTTCGAAACTTTCCCAATCATGAATACTCGGAAGAATTTTGTTCGATTAACGCTAAGGTGCCTTGTTTATTTATAAAAATAAAGGCCAGTTTAAAAATATTTTATTTTGATTAATAATAATTTTCCTGTTTAAAAAATATTTTTATAGCATTAAATAAAACAATGTAGTGGCGGCGTCAGAGAATCCAACACCCCATTTTATCTCTTTTATGTCGTAAAAGATAACTTTGGGTTATTCGAGAAACATCTTATGACTTCCAAAACATTGTGTAACCGTCATAACCGTCTCATTTACTACTTTAAGACTAACATGCTGTAGTGACGTATTAAGTAGTTATCAAACAACAGTGTATTCGCTGTTATATTCTGGTTTGAAATGTAAGGAAAGTAGTATATTTAAGAGCTACAGGGCGTTTCATTTTAATCCACAGGCCTATGGTTCCTGCCTGTTGTAGGGATAGGCAGGACTAGCACTAATATTCACGATGAACTGGCGGATTAACGCTCGCAGTGTCAGGCGTAACTCGACTTTGACACTACTATGCTACCCATCAAAGGTTTAAGTATTCTACGTCTGGCGTAAACGAAATAATTAAAGCGCCATCTACTGACAGCCATAATATTTCTCTGACATATTCCCATTGTTGCCTCTTACGACAACCATGTGATATTATACTGTTGCGTGGACTTTTTTATACTGCTAATGAATATTTATATGCAATCTTAACGCTTACGTAATACAATATGTGAAGGTTACAGTTAAGTTTAAATAATATTGTATGCAGCTTTACATAAATATAAAAAAGATTCGCTTTAGTAAATGTTTAGCGCTTTGAAAAAATATGACGAGTCATTAGTTATGTAATTTGTTCCGCTCATGCCGTTTATTTATTTCGGGCGCAGATGGTACTTCTAATTACAGTACGTGAACGAATTTTACCAACAAATATATAAAAGAAATAGCTAAGTTATAAGCACATATTTTCTAATGAAATGAAGCGACAGTAGCCTAATGATAACCTGGTTTTTTTTTTATTAAAAAATTTTTTTTTTTTTTTTCCTCAATTGCATTTTTTTCTTTTTAAAAAACCATGGTGCTGTGACAATAAACATTTTAAACTTTTTGGACAACCCTAAAGATTAAGATGGAATACCTCATTTCTATTAAAGGGGTCTCCGGTTCATTACCCTTTTAAAATTAGGAAACACAGTAGTGAGCTGCTATTTTACTATTGTATCCTGTGAGAGCTTTGTATTTCCTCAGTTGAGCCATCAGTGAATGAATATTCGTGCTACAACCATAATATGCAGCCTATTTATCAGGTGTCCTAAACTTGAGGGTCACGTTGTCGATGTACTTAGGTAACTTTCTTATCTAATCACCTAATTTGTATCCTCAGGGGTCTAGTGGTTGTAGTAGTGCGACTGCTGATCACGGGGCCCTGGGTTCGAAACCCGGGTCGGGCCAAAAAATCAATTATTGTGTTTTTCCGTCAAGAAATTCTCAGTTGCCGCCCGGAGTCAGAAATTGGCGGAGTCTCACCCCCGTGCCTCGGAAAGCACGTAAAGCCGTTGGTCCTGTGCCTGATCTCTCTCCGGTTGTGTCGGCTTACCGTCCCATCGGATTATGAGAGTGAGGGAATAGAGAGTGCACCTGTGCTTGCGCATACACTTGAGCACTATAATCCTGTCCTGCGCCGATGGCTAGTCTCCATTGAGGCTGGCCGCCGTGACCGAAATTCAGTCTGGAAGACATTATTATTATCCTCAGGGGTAGTAGTTACTTTAACGATCTGCACTGCTACCACTGAAATATGCTCAAAGAGCTATATTAAGAGTTACAACACTTCGTCCTATCCTACTCCTGACCCATCTTTTATATAAATCCTGCAGTGTCCACAAAGAATCTTGAAGCACACACAAACCTACACATTCTCTCGTCACAGATTAGTTCATCAAGTCCCATAGGCGATTTGCTGCAAGCGACATATGTAAACACACGCCTCTTTAAACCAGGCAGCTATTATTTCTTATACCAGGTTAACAAGCGAACACACAGTCCACTTAATAGTAAGTAGATGCTGTAGCCCGTAAACACATATATAATATGTCTTGTATTGTGATTGCCTATATTAGAACGGTACTAGATAGGAGATCCCTACAAAAGGTTTTTGAGTTCGGGTAAATGGATAAAAATTAACAAGCAGCTGTAACGAATGTACGCGATACGGTAAATTACGACAAATTAGATTTGGAAAAGGCCGAAATTCTACTCATTATGGTAATATGTTTTAGTGTATAGATTTATTTATCTAATAAGTCAAATGTAATGAATTTAAGACAATTAAAATTTGCAGAGGATATGATAGGAGATGCATATTATATTATGTACTGTTATAATTTTATAGGTAATGGGCTCGTATAGTGTTACGTGTAATAAAAAATTATATTTTACAATAAGGTGTTTAAAAACTTCTCCAAAGTATATCGATTCATCACATTGCTGAGTGTTTGGTAAATAACGACGATTACTTAAATCATCAAATAATCAATTACGACAGTATCTCACAAGGCGCCTAAGCATACAAAATTAACTTTTGGTTTATATCAATAAAGAAGCACAAGTTTCATCATTTTCATTAACATTATACATGCGCAAACAACTTGATGCACAAAATCGCATAACATTTGCGTATCAAAATGAACTTTTAATCATTATTTAAACGATTAAATAGGAGTAGTAATCAGCCACTGGTTGAATTCTCAACAGAACCCTACTGTTAAATGAGGTGTAAAACTTTAGTTACAACGGTGAGACCGTACGTTAGTGATGTTATTATATACAATGGCCTTACGTGAAGTGGGTATGAAAATATTTCAAAATATTCTTCATTTTTAATACTTAAGTGATCGAACTAAAAATATGAAAGAGATACGTAATATCGTGTAATAATTTCTTAGCTATTGAAATATTTTAGTATCATTTATATTCTTTAGTATCATGACACTGAAATAACGCCTCATTTTTTTTCAGAATATGAGGTAGCTTTATTTAGTAGGCTACTAAAAACATAAGGTTGAAACTACTGTATGTTTTTTGTTTGTATGTTTCGCGATATCTTCGGCAATTTTAATAATTTTTTTTACTGTGAAAAAAATCTACATCTAGGAGTGGCTAAATAGGGAATTAAGTCTTTAATCCAACCAATTAAGTATTAAGATTTTGGTATTCTATCTCTCCACTCTAAGGGGTAAAAAGATGAGTATAATTAAAAAGTAAAAGCCGACTTCAAAGAACGAAAAATAATAGATAATTTCACTTTCAGAAGTCGGGCCTTTAATTCTTCTATACAAGAGGCAAACTCAAGGTTCTCTGCAATTATGACTTAGAAAAACTAATGGTGAAAAGTTAGCACAACCAACACAAGACTTGGCCATTATTTAATATTGAATTGAGAATAAACCTCCTTTTGGAATTTCTCTTCTGAATTTTTCATTTGTTAAGTATATGCAATAAATTAATAGTAAAAAAAAGTATTCTCTTTCATCTGGGGAGTAAGACGAATGGTCAAGCAGTTCAAACCGTAATTCGTGGATTTTCCCCATGGCGACCGCTGAGCTGTCGAAACTTTAACTGTGGTAAATGATGATGCAAACCCCATACACAGAGTCCAACTCATCTTTGATTTGCGTAGGCGTATTGCCTTTCAAAATCAAAAGTTTTATGACAGCTCGATTGACAATTTTTTCCATTTTCACTAAAACACACATCCAAGAACTCAAACGACTGTTAAATAACAACTATGCATCAAAATGGATGAAATTTTGGTCCGTGACTGTCAAAAAATGCACAAGAACTAAAACAAAAAATTCACTAGCTTTTATTGACAAGTTCTGCCATCTTCACGTTACTGTCTGAAACTTTTAGGACCATCCTAGTACATGATATAAAAACTTGCCGCAAGATTTACCTATTTTCTAAAAACCATTTTTTTAGAATTACTGACTTATGTCATGGTTTGTCAACTTCATTTAATGTCATTGTTGGTTTTTGGTCGCATCTTAGATCCACAATATTGTTTTTCTTTACCGTAACTAGTTGAACCATGTCAGTCATTTATTCGAGCACCACCAAACTTTAATAATATATTAATATTTTAAATAAGTAATTATTTTTAAAGCGTTAAAATAAAAGTTTGTTAATAAAAAATCTTTTTATTTATCTATTATTTTTTAGTTATCGCTGGACATGTTTCTTAGTCTGTTAATGTTGGCGACGCGCCTATAAGAATATTTCAGTTTATTAAGTCAACCGATGACGAATAGCTTCTAAAAGGCAAATTGTCCAATAGCAATGTTCTAATAAGAAAATGCTTAGTTAAATTTTATAGAATGTCGAATTAATGATATGAAGGTCTTGGGTTCGACTCCCAGGCCGGACTAGTTTATTGTTTTCTTAAGTAATATCTCTTAATAAATTCAAAGGAATATTAAAGTGAAGTTAGAGATCGGATTTGTTCCCCGGTCGAGATGATCACTCTGTGCATAAATAGAATTAACGGAAATTAATTGCATAAGTATTGCCTTATATGAGTTTGATATGTTTTGTATGAAAATAAATGCCTATTTTCTATGATTGATTTATGAGAACATTCACTTATATTGTTATCTGATACGAAACATGATAACTGATAAGAATCTGATTAGAAATAGTTTCCTACAGTTTGAAAATTGTGTAGAAGCATTTATTCACCTAATACTGTCGGTATTGGTGTATATTAGACTTTTCATTTTTTCTGATATTCGAGAGCCGTGCAAAGTTAGTTGTTCAAATAGTGCGAGTTCACGGACGCGCTAAACCACGCCCTTAGGAGGCCAAATATGTAAAAATTTAAATATTTGTAATTTCAGCAATTTATGTAAAAATGACTTGTGAAACATTTCAGGTTGATTATACGTGCTAAAAAAGGTGAATTCTGTGTTATTTTTATGTGAAAATTCCTGTGTATAAGTGAAATAATGATAGTTTTGTTTAAGAAATTTAAAAGTGTTTTAATAGTGAGTTTAAAGTGAGAAAATGTAAATTAAACTATTGTATTGGTTAACTTATGTATAATTTCAAATGGAAAACATTGTTTTAACTTTCTATGTTAAATATTTAAGAAATTTCGACTTTGAACTTGTGAGTAAAATAGGCATATTTTGTTAAATAAATAATAGGTTTTTTGTGATATGAAAATGTAATGTATATATTATACATATATATACATATATATATATATATATATATATATATATATATATATATATTATATTTAAGTAATGTATATATTATATTTCACCATTAGTTTTTCTAAGTATTCGTAGTGTAGATATTGTTTTGTGCTATCTATACAGGTAAATTATGTTGATGTATGACTTATGAAAATAAAGTAATTAAGTAAAACGTGAGAGAGTAATAGAACAAATTCATGTAATTGAGTTGCGCAAGCGCCCGAATGGCGCGGCTCACTTTCGCGTATAGCTATGGGGTAGCTCAGTAAATGAGTTTTATTGCAATTCGTTCGGAAATCCTTCGGGAAAGTTCGGGAAATATTCGAGAAATAAGTACGAAAATCCTTCGGGAAAAGTGCAAGACCAGCAGTCAATAAGACGAAGAAAGAAAAAGTGTAGGGAAGTGATAGGGAAAAGTAATTACTCTCTCACGGAACGGTTTGAAGATAATTGCTGTTTTATTCCCAAGAAATTCATCCCTCAAAATTATACAGTCCACATCGAAGAATTAAGGCGTTGGGACCGGGACGACTTCGGAAGACCCGTAATCCCCGTCTGAACCTATTTGCTGAAAAGGAAGAGGTTATCGCCCTTGTGTGTTACTCCGTTGCGGAGATCACATACGTTGTTCCCGAACCCAGCGTAGGCGTTATAGGAGGCCGGATCGAGAGAAGCCTCGATTCCTCCCTTCTGTTTCTTAGTTGAACGTTTACACACCATTTGGTTCCTTTTCAGTTAACTTCATTTAATGCGTCTTGTTGATTTTTGATCGCCATCATAGATCTACAATCTTGAATTTTTTTTTATCGTAACCAGTTGACCCGTGTCGGTCCCTACAATATTTATTCGAGCACAACCAAAATAACCTTAATCTTTGCCGAGTTATAACTATTTAAAATTGGTATGGTGGTCATTTTGTTTTCTGCGATTTTGAATTTATTTCACCACCGCTAGAATTTGCCCAGGGTGTAGATCGATATTAGTTAGAACACGATCGCACAAAGTCTCACCGTTTAGCCGGGCGTTAGTACACCATTTCCTCTCCGGAGAATGCAAACGTCATTTTATTCGTATTCTTCTCAGCAAACCCCTTCATTTGATATCCATATCATGGAATGGCACAGAAAATCGTCCGCCATCTTGGGCGGTCCAATATATTGGATTTAGAACGACGTCTTTAAATATGTATGCGAAATTTCAGCTCAATCGGTTGAGTATAACTGCTTTTAAATTCCTTTGCTAGAATTGACCGTAAGAACATACAAACATTTTAAGTTCACTATAAAGGCTTTCAAAATAAGGGCATATATATATATATTAAAAATATTGTTAAGTATGTATGTAGGAAGATGTATGTGTAGTCGTTTCTAAGACCTCCTGTAGCGTTTAGTCATCGAAGTTCAAAGATGTAAGATATCCTTTGTAACATTAACAATGTGATGAATGATATTGTCTAACTCTGATATGATCACACGTGTTAGAGTCATGCTGCAGCAGCTATATTACGGATGTAGCACGAATGGGTCGGCTCGACCAGGGAAGGACTACGCTCTTACAGAATACCAGCGTAAAATAGCAGCTTACACACCATACGAGTAGGGAAGAGAGCTGGAAACCCTTTTTACTGGTAACGGGCATTCCATACTTCCTTAGGGGTGACCACGAATTTGTATTTTGATTTTTAATCGAACATAGATGTAGATGTCTATGGGCTACAGCATTCATTTAGTTTCCATGTAGACTGTGTACTCGTTTGTCGCCCTCCATCCATAAAAATATTGTTTTAATTGGGCGGGTAATTAACCATATAATAGTTTATTATAACAGTAACCATGTCATGGAAGCGCAAGAAACTCAATTATCTCGAATTAGATGGTGGAATAACCTTTTTTCACTTAGGATGTTAACGTCAAGGAATGTTACAAAGCGCGGTCTTGAGCTACCTGCATTTACATGCTCTACGCTGTTATGAGATCGCCACACAATCTTTTGGGAGCCGCCATCACTTTGCTTACCGGTACGAAGCTGCCGCTTAAGAACCTTTTATCCCCGTTTTATGAAATAAAATATATTTTATTTTAATTTGATCACGGGAATTGTAGTGGAGTTTTTTGTTTTTAATAATACTTGTCGTACACGTCATATCGTCTTTCATTTAGCTACGTATCTCGCCGTAACGACCATAACAGAAACGCAAGACTTTTCGTGATGGCTTTTAGCGCAATATACGACTGTTATGAAAGTCTTGGAAATGTTCGCAATTCCTTGAGATTAATAAAAATGCTTCCGTTAAGAAAAGCCATTCATATGGAGAAATATAAAGTGATATGAGAATATCTAAACGTAGAAATATAATACGTTCTATTCAGTCTAGGATAATTTTAGTTTATAGAACAGAAGCTGGCTATCTGGTGGTAGGGCTCCCTTTCTGCCTAGAACTCCGTCTGGGTAGGTAGCAATCTCTTAAAGCGTTTCAATTAGAATGATAAAGAGAGCCAGTGTAATTACAGGCTGTGAGGCATTCCACCTTAATCCACAGATTTGATTACGCATTTCTAGCTTTCTTAGTTAAAGTTGGTAAAAATTATTTAGCCTTTATTTATTGTAAAGAACTTTGCTAAAATCTTAGCGGTCAGCCACGGCAGAGACTATTTCATCTGAGGATGCCTCGTGTATAGGCATAACACGTGTTCGTTGTGTATCGTTGCTGGTGTTTCTTTCCTAGTGTAGTGGTGTTAGGAGTAGTGGTGCTGGGATTAGTGGTGACGGGGAAAGTGCACGCAATTGAGGGAGGGCGGGAAGTGCTATTCTAACTAGGTCGGACACATCCTTTTATTTAATCATGCGGATATAGGTAAAGTAATATTTACGAAATATAATATAATGGATTTCCGCAAAGTAAAGCCTGATTCTATTATCTAGCTTTCTTTGTTTGAATTTGGCTGCAGGTCTATGGACTGCAGTAGCTTTTAACTTTCAAGTGGAGTGCGAATTCGTTTTTAACTTAAATTTTATAAAAAAAGTTAAAGAAATAAAAAGAATAAAATAATTTCACATTCTGAAGTTGGTGCTAAGATATAGTATAAAGAAGAATTGAAACCCCGACTTCAGAATGTGAAATTATCTTATTTTGATTATAGAAATTTTTTTACCCTTTAGAGTGGGCTAAGAGAATACCACAATCTCAATATTTAATGAGCTGCATTAAAGACTTTATTCCCTATTTAGCCACTCTTAGAGGTAGAATTTTTTCACAATAAAAAATGAATCATCAAAATTACCGAAGATATCGCGAAACATACAAACAAAAAACATACAGTGGATTCAGCCGTATGCTTTTAGTAACCTAGTAAATAAAGCTACCTCCTTTTCTGAAAAAATAGGCGTTGTTACATTGTAATGATACTAAAGTATATAAATGATCCTAAAATATTTCAATACTTAAGAAGTTACTTTAGAATATGACATATATTTTTAATATTTAAAGTAAGATTAGTTAAGCATTAAACATGAAGAATACTCTGAAATATTTTCATACCCCTTCACGTAAGGCATTGTATATAAAAGCATAACTAATATACGGTCTCACCGTTGTAACTTAAATTTAACACCACAATTAACAGACATTTTATTGAGAATTTGACCGCTGTGCGGATCGCTGCTCCTGTTTTATCGTTTAAATAATGATTTGAAGTTGATTTTGATACGTTATGGTGATTCTATTTTGTGTGTCAAGTGTCTGCGCATGTAAACTATTAGTGGATAACATTCTGACGCAATCCTTGTGCCCGCTGCTAGGACGAAGTTGCTTCAGAATGCACCATAGTCACGGGCTATACACTATGTTAATATCATCTCACAGGATATTGACATATTTGCATGTAGTGAGACGAAATCCATGATTGCAGCATACAAATGCGTCGAAAATTGTAATGTTTTTAATTAGTATTTTATTTTACCATCAATTTGATAGATTTCATACTAGATACCATTATTTATTAGTCAGTAGTTTTCTTATATTTAGGTTAGTTATAGCATGGCATTGGTTTAATAACTGTAATGATGTTATAATTGTGTAATAAATAAATAAATAAATAAATAAAAATAAAACATGTGCTTCGATAATGATATGAACCTCGAGTTAATTTTGTATGTTTAGGCGCCTTAAGAACTTGAGATACTATCGTTATTGACTGTCTGCTGGTTTAGAATCGTCGTTATTTTCAAATCACTCCGCAATGTGATGAATCCATGTACTTTAGAGAAGTTTTTGCACAACCTATTGTAAAAGATAATTTTCTATTAACTGACATTCGCAAAAGTACAACTATACGAGTGCATTAACAACAAAAAATGATAACGGTACTAATATAATAGCTCTGCAAAATTGTAATACTTATAGTCATTACATTTGACTTATTAGATAAATAAATCTATCTACTAAAACATATTGCTATAATATATTTTAGGTAGAATTTCGACCTTTTCCAAATCTTTTTTGGCGTAATTTTCCTGTATTGCGTACATTAGTTACAACTGCTTTGTAATTTTTATCCATTTACATGACCTCAAAAAGACTTTTGTACGGATTGACTTTCCACACCGCTTTTAATTATATACTGAAATAACGTTCAATTATGCGTTTGCGGTCACTAAGAATATATAGCAACTAACTTATTTGGTACCACGCCCATTCTGAATACCTGCTTACGTTACTGTGTTTCGTTTCTGATGATACAGGGAACTTGTTTTAGTGTTGGCATATTATATTTTAATTGTGGTACATTTAAACTAAGTCAACAATTATGAGAACGCATATGTATTTTAAATCACAACACAAGACACATCATATAGATGTTTACGGGCTGCAGCATCTACTTACCATTATTTGGACTGTGTGCTCGCTTGTCGCCCTAGTATAAAAATAATAGCTGTCTCGTTCAAAATGCGTGTGTTTACATAATTATGCCTCATAGACAGCAAAATGCCTATGAGGCTTAAAATCTAATCTGTGACTAGAGTATGTATAGGTTTATGAGTGTCACGTGCAAGGTACTTGACAGAAAGAGGACATGACAGGATTTATATAAAAGTTGGGCCGGGAATAGGATGGGGCGAAATATTGTAACTCTTAATTTACAAAGCTCCTTGAGCACGTTTCAGTGGTAGCAGTGTAGATAGTTTTAGTTACTCCTACCCGTGAAGTTAAACAATTGGTTGATGGATACAAAACGATATCGATACGAAAATTACCTAAGTACATCGTCAATGTGACCTTCAATTTTAAGACACCTGGTAAACAGTACATATACTTCGCTGCATACTATGGTTGTAGCACGAATGGGTCGGATCAACCGAGGAAGAACAACGCTAAATAACATCGTAAAGTAACACCTCAATACTGCTGTGCTGTGCTCAATACTCTTTTGCTGGAAATGAGTTCATAGCGCATCTGCGTTTTCGTTCTAAATTAGAGATTAATGAAAATGTCTATGATCACAGCACCCACCTACCATCAGCTGAACTGTGTAGTTGATTGTCATTTCTATTCTATAAAAAACTATGAAGAAGATGACTGCCTGTGCAGCGGTTTAATGTTATTAAAACAGGAAAAATGGAAACAGAGCAGTGAGTTCACGAGTGTGCGAAATGAAAACTTAGAAAATCTAAATAAAATATTAGAAAATATGTGCTATATTAACTTAGCTATTTTTTTATATATTTTGGGGATCAAATTTGTTCACGTACTGTAATTAGAAGTTGCATCTGCGCCCGAAATAAATAAACGGCATGAGCGGAACAAATTACATAACTAATGACTCGTCATATTTTTTCAAAGGGCTAAACACGCTTTACTAAAGCGAATCTTTTTTATATATATGTAAAGCTGCATACAATATTATTTAAAATAATCTGCAATCTTCACATAATGTGTTACGTAAGCATTAAGATTTCATATAAATATTCAGTAGCTCTACAAGAAAAACCAAGCCACCCTATATTATCATATGTTTGTCGTAAGAGGCAATAATGGGAAATGTTAGAGAATTATAATGGCTGTCGATTGATGGCATTATAACCATTTCGTTTGCACCAGACATAAAATAATTAAACCGGTGATGGGAAGCAGCGTCAAAGTCGAGAGGTGCCACGCACTGCGAGCGTTATTGCGCCAGCTCATCGTGAAGATTAAGGCAAGTCCTTCCTATTCCTACAACAGACAGGACCCGTGTGCCTGTGGATTAAAACGAAATGACATATAGATCTCAATTATACTACTTTCCTAACATTTCAAACCAGAATACAATAGAGGATGCACAATGTAAATGAAACGGTTATACAGTCGTGTTTCGGAAGTTGCAAGATGTTTCTAGAATTTCCTAAAGTCGTCTTTTAAGTAGTTATCTAATATATATTTAATAGTCTTTTAAGTCTTTTGGTGATGTAGAAAGAATGATTGAAGAAAGAGTGACAAAGCAAATTTATATGGCAGATGTGAAGGGCATAGTCGGGAAAGAACGCCCTAGAAAAAAGTTTATCGACCACATTGGCGATATTTTAAAAATGGGCCACGTTAGAAGTACCCTTAACCAACGAGCATGTATGCGTAGATATATGGATGTAAAGGAGGCGAAAGAGGTATGTCAGGATCGTGCCAAATGGAAGTCCGTAGTCTCTGCCTACCCCTCTGGGTGAAAGGCGTGAGTGTTTATGTTATGTCTTTTAAGACATCCAAGGGATAAAATGGGGTGGTTGATTCTCTTACTTCTTATGGGGTGGTTTTTACAATGACATAAAAATATTTTTGATACGGGACAATTATCATTGATCAAACGAGACATATTTTAACTTGCCTTTTTTTAAATAAACAAGGCACCTTAGCCTTAATTGAACAAAATTCTTCCGAGTATTCGTGATTGGGAAAGTTTCGAAGTAGCAAAACCTGTTAAGTAAACGACGATCGATTTATTTAGTTGCGGGATGATGGAGTTAATTTAACTTTACTAATTTTCTTTTTTAGTATCCGTTTTTTATCTTGCTATCATCTGAACATTTGTAGCTACTGAGTCGAGGGTCATGCATTTTAGCCAGCTGTTACGACAGGTGCGCGGTGAATTCAATTAGATCAAATTACGCCGCGCTCTCAGCACATGTCATCACCATTGGCATATTATCTTAGCTACAAAATATTGCTTAATTTTGTATTTGATAAAGCCGCGCTGCAACTTTATAATGGTTGTAGCATGAATAGATGGGTTTGACTGCGTTAGGAGCATACTCTCACAGAATACCAGCGTAAAATATCAGCTAATATACCGCTGTGTTTCGTATGTTGAGTGTAGAAAACCAGAGATCTTTTTATTGGAAACAAGGCATTTCATCATAGTCCTTAACGCATCTGCATTTTGATTCTTCATCTAGTTTAAAGGTATATGCCTATTGGCCACAAGCATCCACTTACCATCAAGTGGAGTTTTGTTACCCTTATTCTATAAAAAAATAAAATGACTGGCTTCTTATTATTTTAAATCTAGTAGTTTTTTTTATAGAAATGAGAGTGACAAACAATTACATAGGTCACCTAATGGTGAATTTTAATGTTGCCTAGTGATATCTATATCTAGAGTATCACTAGAATCAATAAACCTAAAGACTAAGAAGAAATTACTCGTTACCAGTAAACAGGTCTTCGCCTCTCGTCACTCGCCATTAGAAAAATGGCAACATTTTTCGCTTTTTTACGTTAGTATTTTGTGCGATTAAGTTTCTTTCTCGACTGACCCCTGTATGACGCAGTCATAGTACGCAACACCGTTACCTTACAGCCTATCTAAGTCCACTGCTGAAAATA
This sequence comes from Parnassius apollo, assembly GCA_907164705.1. NCBI lineage: Eukaryota > Metazoa > Arthropoda > Insecta > Lepidoptera > Papilionidae > Parnassius > Parnassius apollo. The sequence goes on along the minus strand of CAJQZP010000031.1, from coordinate 3,103,545 downwards.
GTTCTCCCCCATAGATTGGCTCTAAAGGGCACATAGTCCATAGTTGCGAAACTATGAATTATTTGAAACTTAAGCAGGTACCATAAAATATTAAAATATGTATATCTTTATACGTATATAATACTATAAAATACAATAAAATAGCTACCAACTTTATTTTGTAACAGAGCCGGTGTTACCGGGACCACACGTACAAGCGGTTATACAAATTTACTGGAAAATTTTTGGTAATACAAATTTCAAGAAATAAAATGTTACAAACGCATTTTAATACAACATAAAATCAGACTTTATTCCAAGGCAATAAAAACGGATTCACAACGAATCTTTACTGAACGTCTCTTTCTAAAAAGAAAGAGAAAAAATAACTGTGTTGACAGACTGAGTGAATTAGCACATTTTAGAATTTTGATTCATGTTCACAATCATCGTTAAAAAAAGGAAATCGTTTAAATTTTAATACATATTTATTTTTAAATTGTGTGCAAACTGATTGCAAATAAAATCGCATTAAGTATTATTTTTTCTTGTTGTAAATAAAAGGTTTTCGAGCACGTTTAAGATGCGTAGCATCATATTATTATGTGCGTTTAAGCAATATATACTATATAATGGTATTACAGCTAAGAATGTCTTGTTCAGGTAATTACCGATAATCGGTTACCACCGATAAAACTTGATTAAGTATATATTTTTTTACAATAACATTTGCTGTTTTATGTTTTAAGAGTCTACACCACCTCAATTAGTTTTGTACAATCTTCTACGAAGTCATAAATACTAAAGTATTCATTTTGTAATTTAAATGCAATGAAAAATAAATTATGCTCCAAGTACATGATTCTTTATAAATTTTAGTATTAAAAATTAAAACTTACTTCAGAAAATAAAGCACGAAACATAAACTATCACAGCTAAGTTGGCTTTATTTCGTCGTTATTGGACTAAAATTTACTATAGAAAACGCTTTATGACCGACTTCCATATGGACGAAAGCTAGTACTCATATAATCCTTTAAATTAGTATTTCTTTATTATTGGTTGCCCTTAGAATAATTTGACCTTATTTGCCTTTTTGCCTTCGTTGTTTAACATCCACAATTTGCAATACGTTGCAAAGAAAGCGACACTTACTTCGTTTAAAAATAAAATAGAATTATATTTTTTTTACATTTTACAGTTATTTACAGTATAGTAACATTTATTACAAAGTTTGTGATGTAATAATCATTAAACGATCGATAGTTGACATTTGCCGAAAATGTTCATAGCACGGTTTTGATATTTTCTATAGATTAGTTTTCAAAAGTTTTTTTCATTTTTACATTTTTCAAATATATACTTCACATGTGATTTCTTATGGGATATTCCTTTTGGTTAAATATAGTCTCTGGAAACAGTTAATACAGCCTATAAGTGATTAACACGTTTCAAGCATATTCTTCTATACCATTTATTTACTTGTAATTGCATTTTCCTTCAAATATATGTTTGATGTATGGAGAAGATACATTTTTCAAATATATACTTCACATATGATTTCTTATGGGATATTCCTTTTCGTTAAATATAATCACTGGAAACATATAATACAGCCTATGAGTAATTAACACGTTTCGAGCCTATTCTTCTATAAAATTTATTTACTTGTAATTGCATTGTCCTTCAGATTTATTTGATGTATGGATAAAGAAGTCGGTCTAAAAAATATATATGAGCCTTCCGTGGCTTCTATCAATTTATGTTCAAATCTCAAGGAAAACTGCAAAAATGGTTTATGTAAATAAAAATTTATCTTATTTTATCTAAAAATTTACCAATAGTAGTAAACTGTACAGGCAAGAGCAAAATTGGAAGAAAAAGTACGAAAGTACATATTTTTAAATATATTTTTTTTACTTTTGACACAATGGGTCTACCCTACTTACATACAATAGTGTAGTAATGATACGTAACTAGAAGATTGAATCTAAAAACTTTATTGGAAATTTTCTATAATACCTATAGAGGGAACAAAATTTCAGTTTAATAAAAAATGTTATAACAATTTATTCGTAGATCACTAAATTATTATTTTCCACAGTAATTGATCGCATCTATTTAACTTGTCATTATACCAAGTGAGATTTAAAATCGACCATATTTCTCGTTTTACCGACATCAGTAAAATTTTGCAACATCCCTAGTACTGTTGTTTCCACATATAAATATCTCTTTATCTTTGATTCTAATATTCACAAATTATCAATATTTTCGACTAACTGCTGAAAGCTTTTATTCAAATTCCACATCCGGCTGTTTTTCCGACCAGTAATTATCCCACTAATCGGCGTTTTTATCGGTTAAACGTGAACCAAGCCATTCGGCGTGATGGGCGTTAAAGTCGCCGAGGATCACGATATCTGCGGAGGGCATCTGCTGTAGCAACGAATCTGTAGCCATTTGGACGTGGTCGAAGAGTCGGTCTGTTTCGGCATTACCGCTATGGGACCTATAGAGGCACCCGTAGACGCGCGGATGGTCGTCGCTGTCTACGCGTAGCCAAAGGATGAACAGGTCCGAACCTTCAAGTCTGCCGAGGCGTCGATAACAGATGTCCTCTCTGACGTAAACGCAAACTCCAGCCCGAGGCACAAAGGAGTGTTCCAGTTTGTACCCCGGGTAGGAGAGATACGAGACATCAGCCGGAGAGGACACCTGCGTCTCGGTCAGGAAGAGCAGAGCCGGCCTCGCCGTCTCGAGATGGTAGTGGACGGCGTTTAGGTTAAAGTGAAGTCCTCTGATATTGCAGAAATTCACGGACAGTGTGGCAGGGGTTGCCTTGGTCTTGTTGCTCCGTTTGGCCCGAGCAGTTGTAGTCTTGAGCGGAATTTTGCCCCCCCCCCCAGAATACGCGGGGGCAGCCTGAGCACCCACGCTCAGAAGTGGAGAAACATGGTCGTGGATGCTCAGCGTGGGATTCTCCAGGGGTGCTGGTACCCTCCTGGGGAATACTATCATTATTTAATTCCGCTACCATGTTGATGGGAGGGGGGGACTGGGATTTGGGCCTCCGGCCACCTGCACTCACCAGACGTAATGCGGAAGCGGAGCTTCCACTTCACGCCGGTATTCCGTGAGGTCGTAGTACCACCCCGGTTTGAGCCGGCCCGTACGTGCATCAGCAAAGCTGCCGCGTGGCTCTACCACTGTTAAAAGGAAAAATCAAGCTTCACTAGGCTTAACGTGTAAAATACACATTTACAATTTTTTGCAATAGATAAATGGAAGCAAAGTTTCCTACAAGGTTGTAATATTACAAAATTCTCGTAAAATGTTTTATGCATGCTCGTCCGATACTTATGCAAATGAAAGCTATATCAGATGGTAGAGGAATAATGTTCTTTAATATGAAGCTACGTCAAGGGTTCTATTTTTGTAAAATCAATGTATGTGATACAAGAAATTTGAATAAACTACGCGCTTAATGTTACATTTATACTTTTACATTATACGAGTATCTCACTTTCACATTTATTTTGTTAGTCACCCTGTAAGTAAGGGGCGATGTATTGCCTAATGCTGCGAACACGGCTATTCTATCACACAATTTGCACTAAAGTTCAAGTTAAAAGAAACTAAGCAACTCAGTGTATTTATAATTCAGAGTAGAAATACGTCAGTGAAATGAATCAACTTTATTATTTTCATAATATAACAAATTATAAAAAAATTTAATTAACTCTTGTTCAATGCTCTAAGTACAGATTCATAAATTAATGGTATATTTTAACAGCAGCCCTAAAACAGTAAAAATTATTAAACCATGAGATTTATTACTTCATTCCTTGAAAACTTCTAAAAGAAAAGCAACTTAAAATTTAATTAATATATCATCAATTTAATTTTTTTTTCTTAAGCAGCCTTTAACAAAACGCTGATGGCCAGGGAAGGATTCCTTCTAGGAAGGATTATCGGTTATAATTTTCTTGCAATAAATACATAGATCGACTTTTAACATTCGATGGATGGTGGTATTGTCAACAGTCTCCTTAAGAACACTGCTGGGCATAAAACTTACTAGAATGTGCCGATTTTTCATTACTTAAAAAAGTAAAAAAAAGTTTATCACGTTTTAGCTTTTAAATTGAAAATGAATCACAGCGCTCTAAAACAATCTGCTTCCATGCAAACTACGTAATAGATTGCAACTGCTGTTCAATGTGACTACTGATAAATCGAAACTCTTTATCAAATGGATATAGAATAACATTTGTTACTCTTTCAATTGCAATACATAACTTGATCAATATATCCAATATTTTTTTATAAGGTAATTCTTCTCTTCTATTTTCTTTACTGTCTATCCATTTATACATTAAACAGCAGGGCCAGCACTTCTGTGTTCCGGTCCGAAGGATATAGAAGGCCAGTATAATTACAGGCTGTAAGTCATTCTATCTTAGTACTCAGAGGTGACAACGCATCTATAATTTTATTATTTAAAAAGTTTTATAAAAGAAATTATACTTATATACCGATGTCAGTCATATCAAGTCACTCAAGTATTATGGGATCTCAAGCGAATAGTAGCACCTCGACGTTTTCTCTATTGACATTATAATGTTTTTTTTTTATTCAATAGCTTCGTGCCGGTTTAAAATGTATGTTAATCCCCAAGATCACAATATATTTACAATGTTGCGTGCTAGATCTAAGTCCCTGTTGGAGGAATGCTATTTTGCCTTTGTTATCGTAACTAAGTATGCTATCAAAACGAATACCAAAGCTTTTAAAAGTTTGTTAATAATAGAAAAGCTAAAAAGGTATTCCAAGCACAATAACGTTTGCTAGTACCAGAGCTCCAGTAACACCAAGAATTTGCAATTTATTATCGAACTGATTAAGTTCAGTATTCAATGAATCCACAGAGTCTGTACTGCGATCACTTCAAATATGTGAAAATGTCTTATCGGAATTCACCACATCAGACCATGATGTAACTCTTAAATTAAAGCAACTTAATTTTAATAAAGGGATGGGACCAGACCAAACATCACCTACATATATTTCTCAAAGAATGTGCTATTGAACTAAATCTACCTTCGTTATTTCTCTTTTACAAGTCTTTAAGCGCAGGTCGTTTCCATCAGCGTGGAAACTTTCACATGTCGTTCCAGTACACAAATCACTCTATGACTCTCACTTATATGAAAACTATAGACCTATCAGTAATCTTTCGCGACAGTTTTTGAATCGGTAATTTATGATCAAATACGTTATCATGTTCACCTAGCCGTTTACAAACAACAATTAGTTACTGTAAATAGGTTCAAATCGACTGCTCTTTAAATCGAGTGTCCTACAAGGATCCCATCTGGACCCTCTATTTTTTCTTATTTTTATAAATATCTGATCCCAAAACTAACTTGTAATTGTCTATTATAGGCAGATGACCTTAGAGTTTTCAAATAAATTATTGACCTTCATGATAGTATAAAATTGCATAATGATGCTAACACAATTGCTGACGAAGCACACAAATCTGTATGTATTTACGTATACGTAAGTGCTTCATTGTTTCTTTTACCAATAAATTTAATAAAATAAATTACAATTTTATACTTGGAGGTCAAATTCTTAAGCGCACCTCAGTGGCAAAAGATTTAAATATTTATTTTTACGAAAAATTTACTTTCAGCAATCATTATGATCATATTAATGTTTCTATGTCATACAAAATATGAGGTTTTATTATCGAAACAACCAAACATTAAAACATAAAAAACCATTTACATTTATATATCTCTTCTATGCTTTGATAAGAAGTACTCTTGAGTATGGATCTATTGTGTTGTCTCCATTTTACGAAGTGCAATCCAATCGTTTAGAGTAGATCCAATACAAAGCTCTTAAGATAGTTATATATATATATATATATATATATATATATATATATATATATATATATATATATATATATATTATAGGATTATGGGTGTTTTTATCAATTAAAAGATGTTAATTAATTGAATATGAAAACTTTTATTCTTCAACTGCACAGCAAGAACACGATGTACAATAATAATAAAAAAAGAGTCATAGACAATGCTGTCACCTGGTTAAACCTTTTAAAAGCTTATTTAATTCAACACTCCCACTAAAAGTTTAACAATATATATCTCCCATTGAAATTTAATCACATAAGTTATAAAAAATTTGATCTCTAAAGTAGGCAAAAGATTGAACTGGTAACGCTTTTGTTAACATGTCTGCTAATTGACTGTTACTAGGAATATAATTTAATTTAATTATACCTAACTCAACCTTTTCCCTTACAAAATTGTATTTCACATCTATGTGCTTAGTTTTTTTTATGATAAACAGGATTGATAATTAATTTAATGGCGCTCTGATTATCAACATACAATCGAACACATTTAATATTTTCACCTAAATCTGACAATAGTTGCTGTAACCACAATATCTCTTTTGCAGCTTCACAAGCTGATACAAACTCAGCCTCAGTAGTGGAGAGAGTAGTATTCTTCTGCTTCTGACTACACCATGTTATAGGTCCTCCATTCATATTGAAAATGTACCCTGTAGTAGACTTACGCGTGTCCACATCGCCTGCAAAATCTGAGTCTGAATAGCCATTGAGTTCACTGCTTTCTCCATACTTTATACACAAATCTTTAGTATTTATTAGTTATCTAATAGCACGTTTTACAGCATTCACATGTTGGTGACTTGAATTATTAACATATCTACTCAAGATATTGACAGCAAATGAAATGTCAGGTATTGAAACAGAGCTCAAAAATAACAAGGAGTCTATAGCTTCTCTGTAAGGAAAGTTAACAATACTTTCATCCAATTTCTTTGTAATAACTACATTTGCATCCGCTGGAGTACTAGCAGAATTTGAATCACTCATACAAAAATTCTCTATAATTTGTTCTATATAGTCACTTTGATGAATACAGATACAATTATTTCTTTTTATTATTTCTACCCCCACAAAATATTTCAATTTTAGTTCTTTAATTTTAAATGCTTGTTTTAAATATTCTATAATCTTTTTAATCATTGAGGAACTGGAAGAGACTATAAACCCATCATCAACATAAATTATTATAAATACTTTTACCTCATCAAATATACCTATATAAATACAATTGTCAGTCTGACATTGTTTAAACCATATTTTACTAAGAACTCAGTAAATCTTCTATTCCAACAACGAGATGCCTGCCTAAGACCATACAAAGACTTATTAAGTTTTAAAACACAATCATTTTTCAGTGATACATCCTCAGATATTTTTATAAAAATGTTCTCATCTAAATACCCATTCAAAAAGGCAGTTTTTAGATCAAATTGTTGAATTTCTTAATCATACCTAGCTGCAATAGAAAGGATAATTCTTATAGAGTCATAACTCGTTGTCGGAGAGAATATTTTTTGGTAATCTATATCTCTAATTTGATGAAAACCACATGCACACAAACGACCTTTAAACCGCTTAACCTGGTTATTTTCATCCCTCTTAAACTGAAGTCCAAGTATTATTCTCTTTATGTGCAAGCAATTCTTCATCTATAGCTCGTAAACAGTCGTCTCTTTGTAGGACTCTTCATTGCTTCATTATATGTTTGTGGCACTGAAAATTCTACTAGGTTAGCTTCAAAGATCCTATTATGTCTTGGTCTCAAATTTATATTGCTCTAGATTGTGTCATCATCTATCTCTTGAGAGGGTTCACATATTGGGTCATCACTATTACAACTCTGCAAGCTGCCCTCGTTCTCTGATGATGTAGATTCTATGAGAGTATCCTCTGCATTAGTTACTTCCATCTCATTTTCTTGCTCTACTCTCTCTTCATCATCCAAGCATATTTGTGTAATATTTTTCCTTACATCTGGAACATGCTGTCCATCAAAGATGACATCTCTTGATATTTTGACCCTTTTGGTTTCTAGACTGAACATCCTATAATTGTTCATACCCAACTAATATCATTTTCTCACTCTTCTTTTCAAGTTTAGTTCTAAGTTGATCAGGAATGTGTACATACCCTATGCTTCCAAATATCTTGACATGGCCTAAATGAGGTTTGATGCCATTCCATAGTTCAAATGGTGTTTTCTGAGGAGTCTTGCTGGAGGAAGTCCTGTTTCGTAAGTATACTGCACAATTGATAGCCTCTGCCCATAGGTCCAGTGGTACATCCCTAGCATACAACATTGAGCGTGCACTTTCCACAATCGTGCGGTTTTCTCTCTCTACACGCCCATTTTGTTCAGGCGTATAAGGTGCAGTACGTTCATGTACTAAACCTTTTTTGTTCAGGTAGTCCTCAAAAGATTTGTTGACATACTCCCTTCCATTATCAGTATGTAATATCCTTACACTGTGCATATACTTATTTTTGATCATAGCATTGTATTTCTTAAATACTTCCATCACATCACTTTTCTGTTTGATAAAATATACATGTCTGTAACTTGTAGCAGCGTCTTTGAATAAAACAAAATATCTCATACGTTGAATAGATATA